>JAKSZU010000001.1:75305298-75750298 GCA_026018925.1 Tupaia tana
TCGTGAGAAATCACTTCCTGAGGGGATGGCTACACTGCAATCCCTTCTCCTCCATGTTGCCTCAGGATTTGGGGCATGCTTGCACACAGGTCAATGTGTCTTTCAATGGGTCTTTTTTTTTTTTCCCTGCTTTGTTGTTAATTGTCTTTATCTGGAATATCTTCATAGAAAATTGTCTGGCCTAGCTCTCAGCAACCTGCTCGAGCTCTAAGGAATCCTGCCTTCTTCTGGGCCACCTAATTTTTCCTCAGGACAAGGGACATTTTGGGACAATTCCACCTCTTCTTTTTAACTTCTTTCTTGGGCTTCATTTCATATACTGGGTTCTCTCGTATAGCAGTGTGAGCTTTCTTATACAATCTCCTCTATCATGCCTGGAGTTACATTGTTCTTTATGTATTGAGAGAATTGTTTCTTGAAAGTGTCTTTATCATCTTCCATTAGGTAACGCGTGCCGTCTGCGACATTTTGGCCCATGATGTGCTTCCGATGTTCTTCTGCATTAAATTCTTTACTTTCAGAATGATAACCAGGGAATGGTTTGGTACTGTGAGGGATAGATAAGCCTCCATCCACCACTCCCTCAGGGTCCTCAAAACTTTATTGCCCGTGGTAGTTCTGGCAAGGCCTGCATCCAAATAGCTTGTGAAGGCACCAGGTTGACCATGATGCTCTCTACATTGTACTCCTCTCCAGCCACTTCCACTTGGCCGTCACAGATCTTTCCATGCCAAACCTGTGGAGAAGCCTGCGGGCCAGCAGCAGGCCAGTACACTATGCTGCAGCATGACTTC
Organism: Tupaia tana; assembly: GCA_026018925.1. NCBI lineage: Eukaryota > Metazoa > Chordata > Mammalia > Scandentia > Tupaiidae > Tupaia > Tupaia tana. The sequence continues at coordinate 75,306,093 of JAKSZU010000001.1, forward strand.
TCAGGACAGCTTTCACACCGGATTTTGGTAATTTGTGTGCATAAGCTGCGCAGGCTATCATACCCCGTTCTGTACGTACATAAGCAATCCGACAAATGATATCTCTGTTAGTAACACGAACTATCATCCTATATTTGGGTGTGTTGAACTTATTTTTATCCAGGATCACCAAGTATTTCTGAGCACAGTAATCAGTTTTACCCTCTCATTGTCTTCTGAATTTCACTTAGTATCTCTTAAGTAGGCCTTACTTTTGACAACTTTAACAAATCTAATCCTGAGGAACAGAGACCTGCAGCTGTGGTTTGACAAAGACCTGCAGGCCCACCTCAATGGACCTTTTAAACCACTGAGTCCCGGACTGAAATTGCATATTCAGCCACATGGAATCCAGCTGCTTTAACCACCATGCCACCAGCTGGTCCATCACATGGGAATCATGTTAAAATGCTGATTCTGATTCAATAGGTCTAGGATAGGGCTTGGGATTCTGCATTTCTTTTTTTTTTTAAAGAGGTTTTTGCCTTAGGATAACTGTCACCAGGGAGAGACAGAGACAGTGAAAGAGAAAGTGAGAAATCACCCCCCCAGGGGAAATGGCCACACCGCAGTCCTTTCTGCTTTATTCTCCTCTCAGGATTTCAAGCATGCATGCACATATGCCTGGCGTGAGTTTGAGGCCTCTGCATCGAGGACTTGAACCACAGTCAGCCATGTGGGAGCTCAGTGATGTAACCACTATGCCATCTACTGGCCTCGGAAAGCTATGGCAAAATGTGCCCCAATTTAAAAACAATTAATTAATTAAAGTTTTGCCAGAGTGTATGGGCATTCACCAGAGATTCGAGAAGGAAATGAGAAAGCACCCTCCACCCACATGTAAGATGGTTACACTGCAACCTCTTCTCTTCCATTTCTCCTGCCTTTTGGGATTTGGGGGACACAACACACACATGCCCAGCATGTCTTTCAAACCACCGTGTCTGAGACTCAAACCACATAGTCAGCCACGTGGGATCCAGCCACACCATGGGTTGGCCCCCATGACATTAATTTTTTTAAGCCTGATTGTAAAACAGTTCAAATAACAACTACAAGTGTCATATATGGGAGAACTTAGCACCTATCCGGGAGGTAAAATGGATTGCCACATCACTTTCTTGTTTTTAAAAAAGTCGTTGCTAACTAAATTCTAAAACAATTGGAAGGCCATTTAGATTATATTCAAAATAGAGTTAATGGATTCATGTAAAATTCAAGTTAGTATTTCCTCATAACTCTGTTTTCTTAGGAAACAAACTACTCTCTGGTTAATGTAAGTAGTCTTTGCTATACTGGGTGCCTGGAACATTTATAACCTCAGAACTGGAATGGAGTTTAAAGGATCTATAGTCCAACTCTCATTTTACTTATTAAGTTCTTTTCCGAGCTCCCATTAGAAGCAGTAGTAAGTGGCATGTGCAAAAGTAATTGGATTTAAAGGGTTTAGTCTACTACGAAGTAGCAGCTTATGTGTTAGAAAGTCTAGTATATTATTTACTATAATTTTTTTATCACTCATCAGTTATCTGATTTAATATTTGGTTCTGAAAAGTGGAGTGAAGAAAACTTACTTCCATATGTCATTGACTTCAGTAGGTGCAAACTCTTTGGATTCTAGTTGAATCATAGCAAAGCCACCAATGGCATACAGGGATCCAGCCAGGCTGACCAAACTGATGGAGCTTCTTTCTTGGGGAAATTCGGTCATTACTTCCCATCTAGGTATTGAAAATACAGACAATGTAAAACTTAATAACTGCCAAATGTATTTACTGAACAATTTCAGAAAATTATAATTTAAAAATTCAGGTAGTGTAGGTATCCAAAAGTACTGGGTTGTTGGAAAAGTCATGACACATTTTACACAGAAATACATAGAAAATACTTCATGACTTTTCCGATGACCCAATAGAAAATCAACTTTGAAACTGGAAAATTAAAAATTCCTTAGTTTGGGGGACAGCAGGTGGCATAGTGGTTAAGGCGTCTGGACTCCCACATGACTGACTGCAGTTTGAGGCCTGGACCTGGCAGCTTGCTTTCTCACTTTCCTTCTCTCTCTCTTTCTGGTCAACTTCAAATAAAATAAAATAAAATAAAATAATGCCAATGAATAAAGTTAGATAAAACATTTGCTAAAAAAAAGGAAAAAATTCCTCCATTTGAAAGATATAACCACATTAGATATTATGCCCTTAATATGACAGTCCAACAGTTACTTTATCAGCACCTCTGGTTACTGAACTCTGCACTAAAGAGTGGGGGTTCCGTGGCACACTTCAAGGGCTCTGAGACCCCTATCCTGCTGTGCTGAGTTTCATTTGAGTATTAATCCAAACTCTTTTTTTTTTTTCTTTTTTGGAGAGGTTTTTGCTGTAGGACGTGTGCGCTCGCCAGAAAGACAAAGAGAGACAGACAGAAAGCAAGAAATCACACCCTGGGGGGGGGGGATGGCCACACCGCAGTCCCCTCTCCTCAGTTCTCCTCTCGGGATCTTGGGCATGCACACACATGCACCTGGCGTGAGGTTAAGCCACCGGGTCCCAGACTCAAACCATGGTCGACTACATGGGAGTCCAGCGACATAGCCATTACGCCAACTGCTGGTCCCTAATCCAAATTCTTAAAAACGCTGATCTCCAGTTTTTCTCAAGAAATCTCCAAATCTTTATCCTTGGCAATAAAGGCATGGAATAAATAGTTTAGAAATTAAGGGTGAAATTTTTCTTTTAAATGATTTACACTTTATTTTTATAAAGGATTTAAGGGAGTTTTTTTCTTTCTCTTGTTTTAGTTGTCAGAAGGAAGAGGGAGAGGGAGAAAGCACTCCTAAGGGTGTGTTGTCATCCCACAATCCCTTTTCCATTTCTCCATACTGCTGGGATTTTGGCCACACATGCACACACACCCCACGTGTTCTTTAAGCTACTGGGGTTAAGATATGAAATGCTGTTGATCATGTGGGATCTGGCTGCCTTAATCGCAAGGCCATGGAGCCAGTGATTTTTAAATGTTAACAGCTATTTGAAACAGGACAGCTAAAGATAAAATCAATTAAGTTAGTTGAAAGTATCAAGAATCTAAAAAAAAAAGAAAGTATCAAGAATCTAATCTGAAGATTAACCAGAAAACTATGGAACTAAGATCTGAAATAAACCAACAGAAGCTCTTGCAAAGATGGCCTGGCACCCTAAACAGTTCTGCCTGGTGGAGAGGATTAGAGAAGCCATATGAAAGAATTCCTACCATAAAATAACCTGGACTTTTCCAGCTCAGCATTGTAATCAGTAAAGATTACAAAAGAGCAACCACAACCAGAGGATTATCTTGAGGAAGACTTTGAAGAAGAAAAAGGGACTGATCTTTGCTACTAGATGGTATATCACAGAATATTTGGTAGGAAGGGCTGAATTGAGAAGGTTTATGTGTGACTTGTGTGCTGGGTGTTTGCTTTTCAACAGTTTGAGTAGCTGACATGTAAATGTTTCTCAAAAATATTTAAAACCATACTGTCTCTGTTGTTATAGACTCACAAACAAAATTATAACAAATATTTTGAACAATATCTAAAATTCAGTTTTTTTAAATTTTGGAAGTTTTTTAACTATCAAGAACTATGGAGTATGAGCAAAAATTTTTTGGTATGTAAAGTAAATGTGGGAAAATGTAAAAATAGATAAATAAATAAATGATAAAAAGAAAAGAAACTACATTTTAAAAAGTATCAGGAATCTAGACTGAAATGAGTCATTTGGTAGGTCTCTGTTCCATTATTCTGGGATTAAAGTGGACCTTATAGTTTTCCTTTAAACATGTATGTATTAATATTGCTTTTAAAAATTATTACTTTTAAAAATTATTACTTTGAAAAATTTACCAGGGTCGGACAAGCAGATGGTGTAGTGGTTACGTAGCTGGATTCCCACATGGCTGATTGTGGTTCGAATCTCGGACCCAGAGGCTTGAAACTCATGAATGTGTGTGCGTGCCCAAAATCCAGGAGGAGAATGGAGGAGCAGGGATTGAAGTGTGGCCATCTCCCCTAGGGGATAATTTCTCCTTGTCTCTCTGTCTCTGTCTCTCCGGTGAGCGCACACACCCTATAGTAAAAATCTCTCTTAAAAAAAATTAAGAGGTCATGTGTGCTCATCAGAGACAGGTAGAAGAAAAAGAGAAGCAACCCCCTATAGGATGTGGTCACGCCACACTTCTTTCTTCATTTCTCCATCCTGTCAGGATTTTAGGCACATATGCACATGGGCCTAACATGTTTTTCAACTCTCTGGGCCCAGGATTTGAACTGCATAGTAGGCAATGTGGGATCTGACTCCCTTAACCATTAAGCAACAGGGCCTGCCCCATTTTTCTATGAATGATACAAGTACATTGTAGAATATATGGAAAGTACAGAAGGGCATATATGAAAACAAATATCCCTATAATCATACTTTCTAGAAATAATCATAAGCAACATTTTCTTGCGATTTTGTCATTTTCAAAAAAGCATATAAGGACCAAGCAGATGGCGTAGTGGTTATGTTGCCGGACTCCCACATGGCCAAACACTGTTTGAGTCCTGGACCCAGTGGTTTGAAACTCATGCTGGGCGCATGTGCATGTGTGCCCAAAATTCCAAGAGAAGAATGGAGGAGAAGGGATTGCAGCATGGACATCTCCCTTGGGGGTGATTTCTCACTTTCCCTCTCACTGTGCCTGCCTTGCACATTCTCTGGTGAGCGCATGTGCTCTAAGACAAAAACCTTTAAAAAACAAACAAAAACAAAAAAGCATATAAATATAAGCATCCATACTTATAAATTAAACTTTTTTTTTTTTTCTGGAGAGGTTTTTGCTATAGGGCGCGTGCGCTCGCCAGAAAGACAGAGAGAGACAGAGAGAAAGCGAGAAATCACCCCCCAGGGGGGATGGTCACATTGCAGTCCCTTCTCCATTCTCCTCTCAGGATTTTGGACATGCATGCACACACGCCCAGCGTGAGTTTAAGCCACTGGGTCTGGGACTTGAACTGCAGTCGGCTACCTGGAAGTTGAGCAACACAGCCATTACTCTAACTGCTGGTCCCATGAAATAAACTAAGAACGTAGACTATTTACAGTTTTGTGTTACTTCTTTAACTTATGAGTATTTATTCATATTACATAGTCTTCAAAAGCATTATTTTTAAAGATCAATTAAATCTTGTTCCATAAAAGTTCTTTTTGATGTTCAGATATGAAGTCTGTTTTGTAATCAAGCATATATGGTCCCTAAGAAAGGAATTAACAGTACTCTTAAGTTTTTCTTCATTGCTAATGTAGGAGTATAAAAAGTATATACTCATTTTGATGGGTGAGCTCAAAAACTTTTAAGACTAGTTTTATATACCGAATATCTGTCAAATATCTTTTCATATTAAGTAAGTCAATAAAAGGTTAAAGATGAAAATTTAAGAAAATTAGAAGACTGGCCCTATAGCCTAATGATTAAGGGAGCCAGATCTTACATGGCTGACTACAGTTTGAGTCCTGGCCCTGGCAGCTTGAAAATACATGCCAGGCATCAGGCATGTGCCTGTGTGCCCAGAATTCTGACATAACAGAGAAATGGAGAAAGGATTGTGGCATGACCATGCCCCATTGAGGGGTGCTCTCTCCCTCTCTCTTTCCAAGGTGAGTGCATGTTCCCTCTGGAAATAAAAGGAAACAAGAAAATTACAAAATGTGTAAAGGAATTAAACTTCTGAAACATTCATACTTTACAAATATTAGTCATTAACAAGTGAAGTGATTATACAAAGAAAAATAAAAACAAGTGAAGATCTTTTCAGCCTTAAAAAACTGACATATTTTGAATCAAGTAACTCTTATAGACATGTATATCCATTTAAATATATATAATAATTTGAAAGTATTCTTTTGCATGACTAAATTCATAAATTTAATAACAAATACAGAAGATCTTAGAGCATGCAAACATTAACTTAAGGCTGTATGTTCCAAATTACAAATACATATAATGCATCAAAATATTAGTTTTAGGGACCAGCAGTTAGCGTAATGGCTATGTTGCTGGACTCCCATGTAGTCAACTGTGGTTTGAGTCCTGGACCCGGTGGCTTAAACTCAGGCCGGGCGCATGTGTGAGCGTGCCCAAGATCCCGAGAGGAGAATGGAGGAGAAGGGATTGTAGTGTGGCCATCCCCCCGGGGAGGGGGGGTGATTTCTCACTTTCTGTCTCTCTGTCTCTCTCTGTCTTCCTGGCAAGCACACGCGCCCTATAGCAAAAACCTCTCCAAAAAAAAGAAAAAAGAAATATTAGTTTTATGTCCAGTAACAACAACAACAAAAAACTCGGATGAAATTATTTCCTCTCTAATCAAGGCATCTTTGTTTTCCTCTCCTTAGAATCTGATTAGAAAGCTTAAATTTTTTTTTTTTTAAGTTTCTTCCCTGAGAATGACTGACACAGAGAGACAGAATCAGGTCTTCCTAACAGTGTCACCACACTATGATCCACCCTCAGTCTCAGCTGGCTTGGATCATGAGTACACACACATGTCTGGCATGCTCACAGAAACCCTCGGACACAATCTCAGGAAATTTCCCAGCTGGGTGTAGCTGCAACACTGTTGCTCCACCTCCTGGATTAGAAGGCTTAATCTTTAATGTGAACAATTAAAATGTACAGTGATTTATATGCTGTGGTAACATAAAGCAACTCACTTATTGGTTGTGAGGTCAAAAGCTTCAACAGATGCAGAAAGACCATCTTCAGTGACACCTCCTGCGATCACAATTTTGCCTTTATGGATTGCTACTCCAAACATGGAACGTGGAGTTTTCATTGGAGCCAGATCTTTCCAGTCTCCTTTTTTGGGGTTGAAGATAAACACCCTGTTTGTACACTTTCTGCAAACATAAAAAGTCAATAAATGTTTCTTTTAGAACCTTTTTAAAAAAAAAAAAAAAAAAAGAAAGCAACTTCACTTATAATTTGACTTTGCTTCTTATATACAAGGTATAATAGAGAATCAGAAAAATCCCTAGGTATTCTTTTTTTTTTTTAAAGAGAGATTTAGGGCACATGTGTTCACCAGAGACAGAGAGAAAGCAAGAAATCATCCCCTTGGGAGGATGGTCATGCTACAATCCCTTCTCCTCCATTCTCCTCCCCTGATCTTGGGCATGCACATCCAGGCGCCCAGATGAGTTTCAGGCCACCGGGTTCAGGACTTGAACTGCAGTTGACTACATGGTAGTCCAGCGATGGAACCATTATGTCATCTGCTGGTCCCCTTCAGGTAGTCTTAAATTGAACATATGCCACTAGGCAAAGGGCGATTCCAAATGTGGGGACCAAAACTATTTTATAACTTAATTATACTACTGGAAGGTAGGGTAGGTACCTTTACTTCTAGACAACTGTTTAGAAGCCAAGGCATAGTAAATTTTAATCCTGCTAAGAGAGTCAATGAAAGGCTTACTTTTATTTGAATAAAAAATAAAGTAAACCTTTTATTATGCTTCAGTAACAAAAAATATTAAGTTTATTACCTGAATATCCTAGGAATTAATCAGTTAACTAGGTATAAATATACCCAGTTTAAATTTAATATGATAGCTCATTTAATTTCACACTATCATTAATATACCAATGCATTTTAAGAAATCTAGGACTGGGGCCAACATGGTGGTTAAGGCACTGGATTCTCACATGGCTTATCATAGTTCAAGTCCCAGACCTGGCAGCTTGCCTTCTCACTTTTTCTTTCTCTAGAGCTCTGTCTGTCTGTCTATGGTGGATGCATGTGCCTGATAGCAAATTAATAATAATAATAAATTTGGGCATGGTGGCGTCCACCCTATGGCAATAACAATAATAATTTAATTAAATAAATAATTTAAAAAATCCGGGACTATAGATTAGACAACTAGTCATGTAGTGAATAATAAACAGTTTTGTACACTAAATGCAACCAGAAAATCCTGGACTCATCTGAACTAGTACTCCTAGTATGTTCCTTATGGTTCCTAAAATTATTCATAACTTAGTGATAGAAGGTCAGAATTCCAAATAATAGTTGATTCTTTTTTTTTTTTTTTTTAATTAAATCACCTCCTGTGGTAATGACCACATCATAATCCCTTCTCTACCATCTCTTCTTGGGACATAATCCCTTCTCTACCATCTCTTCTTGGGATTCTGGGCATGCACACAAATGTGTCTGCTGTGCTTCCCAAGTTGCCAAGCCTGGGACTTGAACGGCACAGTCAGCCTTGTGAGATCTAGCTGCTCCAACCACCAAACCATCGGCTGACCCCGCAAATCATAGCTGATTAACCAGACACGTACCGTAATGCCAAAAAACAACATCCCTACTCTTTGTGAGGAAAGCTTTTTCCTTAATCTTAGAAAAGATCACATATCTGGAGTAGAAGTACTTCCTTTCATGTCTAACTTTATTTTATTTTGTAGGTTTTTGCCATTGGGTGTGTGCGCTCACCAGAGACAAAGACAGTGAGAGGGAAAGTAAGAAATCACCCCCCCCCCAGGAGGGATAGCCATGCTGCAATCCCTTTTCTTCCATTCTCTTCTCAGGATTTTGGGCACACACATGCCATGTGCCCACTATGATTTTCAAGCCACTAGGTCCAGGACTCAAACTGCAGTCATCCATGTAGGAGTCCAGCACCTTAACCACCATACCACCTGCTGACCCCAGCTTGAAAACTTATTAAGGACATGATATGGGACCAGCAGATGGCGTAATGGTTATGTTGTTGGACTCCCACATAGTTGACCGCGGTTTGAGTCCCAGACTTGGTGGCTTAAAACTCTCACTGGGCACATGCGCGTGCGTGCCCCAAATCCCGAGAGGTGATTGCAGCATGACTATACCCCTAAGGGATGATTTCTCACTTTCTGTCTCTCTGTCTCTCTGTGTCTCTGCCAAGTGCATGCACCCTATAACAAAAATCTCTCTAAAAATAAAAAATGAATATGACACAAATCCTGTAGTCATAACTAGTACACTCCAGTACTCACTTTTAGATAATGACTCATTTCAAAGTTCTTAACTTTGACATTTGTCAAGCAATGTTGTCTTGGTTAATCATATTCTCAAGATTAATATATTCTTACTGACAAGACCTGTATGCTTCTTACTGACATATCAATTTCCTAGTCCTAATGCTGCTTGAAGGAAACAATTTAAGTCATTTGGCAGGGTTCCTATGTTTCCACAGTCACAACACTGCTTAGAGATTTTCCATTCCATTTACTCAGGGAAAATGTGGCAAATAAAATTTGGCACTGAATAGGTTTATAATTTATCTTCCTTTAAATAGTCATTTGATGGGCACACCTGGAATTAAGAGGATATCAAAACTTCAGAATATGTATCTTTGAATAGGAATACATTATATAAAACACTGCTTTTTAAAATCTCTGCTATAGTTATCACTTTAACTAAACACTGACCATTAATGATTAATTCCAGAATATAGCTCTTTGCTTTTGATGTATTTCTGTATTTTACTCTCCTTTCCTGACTTGTCCTTACAATTCTTAACTTGGCTCCCTTTCCAGAATTGGACATCTCTATTAAACAGTCTGAGCAAATGATAACAATCAACTTAGGACAGGAGAGTACTCACTATACTCACTATCTCAACTGAAAATGCCCATTTTATCAGTCAGGTTACTAGCTACACTAGTGGACTTCAGGAGCACTCTGAAGTCACTTCTCTGTATGAGTTTGTAAAATCTCTTTCCTAATGACCCATCCCTTGACAAATACCCAGAAATTAAATTAAGTTTATATGTGCAACTTCATACTAGCTTCCTCAAAAACGATTGGCACTTATGGGAAGACCAGGGAGTATCTGTTCTAGTTGATTAGTTCTGTTTTTGAATAGTTATAACATATTTTGAATACCACTTTTGTCAGGAAGTAATAAATGAAACATTGCTTAAGAAATAGTTGCCCTTTTTTTCAATCATGGTTTTCAGTTTTGAACTGACCTATCTAAATTATCTCATAAATTTAGAGCATAAATCTATAATATTTATAAGCACTATGGTTTAAGTAGATATATTTTAAATTCTACATTAAAGAATACATTTACATTTTTATTTACTTATGGCTAAATTAACAAGAAAGCCCACTGGTTTTGATGTAGCAAAATACAGTTATAAACCAGCTAAACATAAGGCTTGATTATACTCCAGACACTGCTTTTCCGCTGTGAGAATGCTTATGATTGAGGTCGTAGTATGCTGGATATCTACATAATTACTTTAGTAACTTGAATTTTATATTTTCCCTCAGAAATCACAATATCTCCAGTAACAACTTCTTTTTCTTTTTTTTTTTTTTAGAGAGAGATTTTGCTATAGGGTGCATGCACTCGCAGGAGAGAGACGGAGACAGAAAGCAAGAAATCAGCCCCCCTGGGGGATGGCTATGCTGCAGTCCCTTCTCCTTCATTCTCCTCTCGGGATTTTGAGTGAGCACGCACATGCACCTGGCATGCTTGACTATGTGGGAATCCAGCAACATAACCATTACGTCATCTGCTGGTCCCCAACCCTCCAATAACTTTTAGAAATTTTATTTTGAAAGTTTACCTCCAAAACATGATGAATGAGAACCAAGTCCCATTTCAGTATGTAGCTTCAAATGAAAAGAGGAAGAAACCCTTGTAATAACAATACATTTAGATATAAATCAAAAGGAGACTTCAGAGTACTTACTTGTCATCTGTCTTTCCTCCTAGACAATATATCATCCCTTTATGTGAAATCACATTATGGCCATAGACTTTAATAGGAAGTTTTTTTACTTCATTCCATTTTGCAGCCCTGAAATTAGATGGTAATAGAATTTAGGTGCTTTTAGTAAATTCTAGGTTCTGAACATATGAATATATTTCACTGCCGAGGGAATCGGAATGTTGTGCCAACTTACACAGGATCATAGCACAATACTGAATCCAGCGAAGCCTCTGTTTGAAGGTCTTTGCCTGCAACTACATAGATTTTGTCATCTACCTCTCCCAGACCGAAGAGACACCTGGCCGAAGGCAGAGGTGGGAGTCCAACCCACTCAGATGCTACGTTATCAAGCTGGAAAAAAAATACACATGAGGAATTGTGGAGCTTGTCAGAAAAAAGTTATAGGTGTGCCAAAAATATGCTCTACTTTATGTGTTGTTTAGAATTGAGATAGTAAAAATAATCTCACAAGTAAAATAAAACCACAATCCCAAAGTATACTATTTTAGCTCAGAATTACCAAGAATGAGGAAATCTATTTGATGTACCAAAATAGATAAAAATACCAAAATCTAAAAGACTTTAAGAAAAGAAAGAATAAAATATAATAACTAGAGGCTAGTTCGAATTGTGAGGTTTCTTTTCAAATTTTCTTCCCATGTTTCCTTGTTCAGCTTTAAAAAACAATTGTTATAGGGTGCATGTGCTCAGCAGAAAGAGACAGAGATAGAAAGAAAGAAAGAAAAAAAGAAAGAGGGAAAGTGAGAAAGTCACTTTCCCAGTGGTCTGGGACTTGAACCACAGTCCGATGTGTGAGAGTCTAGCACCTTAACCACCTTGCCACCTGTTGGCCTGCCTTGCTCAGCTTTAAAAGGAGGAATCCTAATACTTTTTAGTATTCGGGTATAATAGTATTTAGTATTAGGGTATAATAGTATTCAGTATTAGAATATAATAGTATTTAGTATTAGAGTAATGCTTTTTAGTACTGGGGAAAGACAGATTATCATAGTATGTGAATTACCACTGCATACACCACTGCACACTATATTTAACATGCTCCCAAGCCTGCACTCACGGCAGCTGGACTTGTCGCTCAGCCCACTGTCAACTGGGAAGTTAGGCAGTATCTTTTTCTCTTTCTTTTTAAACTGTTCAGGTCTTCTATGTTTTGCTTTATTATTTCTGATACAGGAAGGTGTTAATGTGAACTTCCTAGTCTCTTGTTGGTGGTCATAGGAAATCTTCTCTTTTTCATTTATATTAAGTGTCAACTTTGCTCATTTTTGCTATTGCCATTTCAGCAAGCCCAAGATGTCACTCCTAGTAACCATGCTCTGGGGCAGATGATTCTGGCATGGCTGGCATCCATTTCAGTACTTATGATTGGTAGTTTTAAGATTTTTTCTGCTGCATTTTAGGACACCGAGGCACAAGAAAACTTTGGGAGTGTGGTCTCAGACATGTTCTCTCCTGTGCCACATTTAGGTTACAGGAGCAAAACGAATTAAACTAAGATTCACTGGGCACCAAGAATAGATGTAGATACAAGAGGCTGTGGTAGAGAAAGAGGTGTCTGTGGAAGCCTATGTATATCTGGCCTAGTACCCTCAGCCAAACAAAGCACTGAGACTACATGGGAGGAGGGCTTTAATCTCTACATATGCATTCACTAATTTCAGTATCTAGACTGTGACCTCCAAAGTTCTCATTTTTGAAAAAAAAAAAAATCAACAAGAAGGTGGCATGTAATTGTAGAAGTAATATTTATGGAATTATGATTCTGAGACAACTTTCATACTAAATGTCTTACATAGGTCATTTCATTTAGTCCTCCAAGATAAGGCACTTTGATTATTTCCACTTTACAGATAAGGAAACTGAGAAACAGATTAAATAATTTTCTCATACTCACAGAGCTTTTAAGTGGTATTCAAAGCCAAGCTACTAAACCTGTATTTTGTTTTAAAAAATGACACAGCAGGGCCAGTAGGTGGCATGGAGGTTAAAGTGGCTGGATCCCACATGGCTGACTGAGTGATTCAAGTCCCAGGCCCAATGGGTGGGTACGTGTGGATACTCAGAATCTTGAGAGGAATGGAGAAGGAATTGTATGGCCATTCTCCCTGGGGGAGGGGGGGGGGTGGGTGAGTTCTCATTTTTCCTCTTTCTCTGTCTCTCTCTGGCAAGCACATGTGCCCTATACCAAAAATTTAAAACAAAACAAAACAGCAGCCATCATAATCCCGACTGTGGGCTTACTTCCCACATCGTACAGTGCTGTCTACCTTCGCAGATCACCCATTATGGGGCATGGGTCACTTTCTATAGCAGACGGAACAGCAGACCACCTGCCAGGCTCCTTCACAGAGGAGCTATTGAGCTATTTAAATTCTCTGGGTTCCACTTTCCTTATTGTTACACGTTATGGGGTTAGACCCAGATTACTTTAAGACCTGATATTACTCAAAACTTTGATTAATCTATTATATTAATTCTATGGTATGTAGGGGGACTGCTCTTACCAAGATAAAAAGTCCTCATAATCCATTTACAGTATGCAATCAGGTCAAATCACCCTTAAATGAATACTTTTAGATAAATGTGATCAAGCTCAAAAATACAAAACCTGTAATTCTCAAATATTTTCTCGTGAGTCACAATGCTCTTTTATGGTCAGATGTTTTTATTGTGGTCTCTTGTTCTACTATTTGTCTCTTTTTTAAAGTGGCAAGGAATAGTGACAGAGTTGACCTTCCAACTGTATATAATTGTTTTTGTAGCTACAAAGAACACAAGCAGGTTTCTTGAGTTAGAAAGGAGAAGCCATGTCAGTAAAGTAAGGATACTAATGGGACAGGAGAGAGTAAAGATTAAATTGAACACTCGAAAGTGGATACACTCAATAAATTAAAGAAATAGAATAAAAAATAAAGTCTTGAATTTGGGGGGATTATCCTATGGCTGAAACTATTCCTTAGGCCTAAGATTTCTAGGTAGGTGTGTCTACTTGCCATTTGTATACTATCTGTTTTATTTCTTGCATATGTTTATAGCTGTTTTCATTGAATTTGTCCTTTCCGATGTTTATCTGAATTTAAAACTAGGGCTTAGAAAATTTCTGGCCCATATCCAATACTTATGATAACATTCTTCACTGAAACTTTGAAAACTAAGAAACATGATTAACATTTACTAGTACTACCACATTTTTCAAGATCAGGAAAAGCTGATTAAAGGTACTATTTTGTGAATGCACAGTATGTCGCATGCTGGAGATCACAACTGGGACTGTGGAATGGCATTCTACACCTGCTTATCCTTGGCCTTGCCAACTCAAGTGACCATAGGCCCCAGGCTGTGATTAGCTATGACCTAAACTAACTCTTCAGAGCTAGTTGTAAGTTAGAGTATTGGTATTGGCATTATTTTTTATTTAAAAAAAAATTATTTTATTTAACTTTATTTATTTATTTATTTACTTTAATTTGATCAGAGAGGGACAGAGTGAGAGAGAGAGAGAAAGAGAGAGAGCGAGAGAGAGAGCAAGCCACCGGGTCCACAACTCGAACCACAGTCAGCCATGTGAGAGTCCAGCACCCTTAACCACCACACCACCTGCTGGCCCTGGTATTGGCATTATTGATAATAAAGGTTAAGCCATGGATTCCTTCAGAAACTGATAAATACAATGTGTTGATAATATAAAGGCAAACTCTCTTCAGAAAAACTACAAAGACTATCATTTAAAAGGATCTGTGTTCTTGGAAATGTTTGGTTACACAACAGTTAATTTGTAGTAATGTCTAAGTACAATACAATTCCAATACAAATGAGGGTAATAAAAACTTCTAAATAAAATTAACCCAAACCAGTGACACCTATATTAATATTTTTTTCCCTAGAAGATAATCTCAAATGCGTAGAATATGTACAAACCTTCTACATAGTTTACTACAAAATTATGTTTTAGGCAATAACCATAAATAAAAGATGAAATACTACCTTTAGGTACTTTAAATCAGTTTATGGGAACTTGGAAGAAGGTAGAAAATCTGACCAATTATTACTTCTTTGAAATATATAAGTGCTTTGATTTAGGGAAAGACAATCTACTTTTTCAGGTAAAAATGTATAAGATTACATTTAGTTTTTCCTAAAATACGACTTTGAAGGATTATAGTCACCATCAACTATAAACATGACTTTTTGGGTAAAAGGCTATAAAGACAATCTTGTGTTATGAATTAAAATTAATACCTCATTCTTCAGCAAACATTTTATTAAATACTAACAAGCAGTCAAATTAAATACTCTGTGAAAGTGCAAGAAACTAGAATAGACATCATTAGAATGATGCAAGTAGCCTGAATAATTCACTAGCTAACTGGATGGTGAGTAACAGCTTCCCCCTTTATGCCTCTACTTACATAAAAAGTCTTTCTTACCTGGAAGAAGTATGACTGGAGCGGTTGATCCTTATTTTCTTCATCCACATACAGTCCTCCTACGACATAGATTTGATTTTGTTGGGTGACAATGCTGGAATGATTTCTGGGAATTTGCTCGGCTAGAGCGGTAAGGTAGCATTCATTTTCTGTGGGATCATAAGCCACTGCGGCTGTGTCATTAACCAAGAGGATGAGGTCTTTGACAAACATCCCATGCCTGGGAATGTCATTTAGGTAACCAGGAAGTAAGTCTTCATCACCAACATCCCCATTCACCTCACCAGCCCCAGTCTTCTCTGCATTTTTGCTAGGTTCAGGGAGTTTGCCTGCAAAAGCATCTTTTAACACTTTAACTTTTTTCTGAAGTTCTGGGCTGCTTTTAATTATATCATCTTTCTCAACATGATCTTTAAAATATTTTTCTGTCATAAGGCGGAAACGGATACAATCAAACACTTCGCTAAGGTTTTTAACCCTGTTTTCTTTGTCTGTTCGCACCCATTTCATCACTGCCTCAAATACTGCTTCTTCCTTTTCTACATTTAGACTGTCATTTGAAATGACCGAGATCAGTTCCTGTGGAGACAGTTGCATAAAGTCCTCTTCCTTACAAATCTGTAGAAAGCGATCAGACACAAACTCACGGGCAGAAATGGCTAGTCTTGGGCAGTCAAGAAGAAGTCCTAATCTTAGGATGGCTAGACAGTTGCCAGGAGCAAGTCTTTTCTGCAGATAAGAAACGCAGACAGTAAACACTGAGGGAATCTGAAAGCGGCTGGCCAGTGCGAAAATATCTTGCACGTTCCCGTCATTGAGATCAATGGTGGCCGAGTACAGGTATTTGATGATCAGATCAAGTACAGCAGGATCCACGTTATCCAGGACTACTTCCTTTTTTTTCGCTTCATCAATTTCAGATAAAAAATACTCACGGAAGTAAGGACTACAAGCTGACAGAATCAATCTGTGGCAAGGAAGACTTTTGTCACCTGCTTTGAGGGTGCAGTCGATGAATTTTTTCTCATCCAGGAGATCTTTTAGACCATCCTGAAGAAGAGTGGATTGGTAAAGCCGCAGTTCCTCTGCGAGTTCCCGCTGGGAATCCATTTTGTGAGTAACCTGGGTAAGGAAGGGGACACTGCAGGCCTTAGCTCCTTGCAGCACACAGGTCTAGCTGTAAAAAGGCAGATCAGTGTGCTTTGCCTAGCTTGAAGCCTTTGCAATTTAATCCCACCTGCTAAATATAGATACCAACTCTAACAGCGGGAATTTAGGAGAGCTAGTTTGGAAAGAGTTGTTCTTGCAGCTGTTACAGATTGAAAGTAACAACTGCAACTTTTAGTCACTAAGGAAACAGCTAAGAAACAAGATATTTAAGCGAAGTGTAAGGCTTTAAAATACATAAAGCATTAGAAGATATGCTAGTACAGATTACACAAGAAAATGTTTATTGAATTAACAGAAAAATGAATCATAAAAATGAGTCATTCCTCTAAAAATGGTCTAGTGGCAAGCCGTTTGGCTCTCAGAATTAATGATGAAAAGGTCAAGAATATGAGGTGAGTTCATTTGAATACTCATAAGCAATATGCCCTTTCCAGTAATTGTTACACGAACATTTTTATTTTCTATTCAAAACAGCAGATACAGATTTTTTGTTTAGAAGTAGGAAATTTAAAATACATTTGCTTATATACCATAATTATAGTTTTAGAAACCCTTTAAAGTACCTTCATCACAATTAAAATAATAAGTGCAGAAAAAATTAATTTTGTAAGACATTCTTAATTATCTTTAAATGGAAAAACTATAATTAGTATTGAAAAAGTATAAAATTATTTATTCACAACTTGCCGTACCATACAAAGGATTTGATGTGGCAAAGAATAATATATAAAAGAGATAAAAATAAAGACAAATGTTTGAAAGGAATCAAGACCAGGAAAAAAAAAAATGAAGAGTTGAAAGTCAATGCTAGGGAAAGAAAAAAAAAAATCTATTTACAAATAAGATCACTAAAGATATTCTGTAATTTAAGGCGTTGAAAATTTTTCCTTTAAATGAAAGTTTAAAAAGAACAGATTGTAATCCCATGAGAATAAGGTTATCACCAGAACAAAAGGGAAGGGGGATAAAGAAGATGCATGATCATTTAACAAACACAAAAATGGAAAACTAACCGGTGATGATAATGTATATGGTAATATCTTTGACTGGAGTAATATACAATGTATGCATTCTGGGAAATTTATTTTGTATGTTGTAAATATGAACAGTGATTGAATGTAAAAAACATTAAGGAAATGAAAGAAAAAAAATAAAGCACAAACAAGAAAATTTTTTCTTTAAATAAAAAGATTAAAAAATAGAACAGATGTAACCCCGTGAGAATAACATTATCACCAGAACACAGAAAAATCAAGGTAAGTGCTGCATCACCCATACAATTTGGAAAACAGTCCTTATTTTTTTTTTTTTAAATTATTTATTTTATTTTTTATTTATTCATTCATTTATTTATTTATTTTTATTTGACCAGAGAGAGACAGAGGGTGAGAGCGAGAGACAGAGGAAGTGAGAAAGCAAGCCACCAGATTCAGGACTTGAACCCTGGTCGGCCATGTGGGAGTGTCCAGCGTCTTAACCACCACGCCACCTGCTGGTCCCATTATTTTAATATATATATATGTAACTGGATTCATAAATTGATTTTACTAGAACATTATTTTATGAAATGAACACATAAAGTATGATCTGAAAGAATACTGATACTCATTTTTGTATGTATAGATGACATGCTGTACTTCTTCATGAAATAATTTGTTATTTAATCACACCGTTAAATTTTTTGAACTTGTAAGGCTGTAGAAATACTGTAATCTCAAAGATTAGTATTCTTACACATGCCCCAAAGAACATAAGCTCCACGAAGATAGGGATTTATTTTTTTGGTTTGTTTTATTTAATGCTATAGCCCCAGGGCCATGGGTGTTCCAGAAACATCTATGGAATTAATGAATGCCCTCGGATCAGGGATTGTGTATTTTTAAACTTAAAGGTGTCTATCCATGAGTAAAGGTTTTTTTTTCTCTTATTTTACATCACAGTGAAGTCAATGGTCCTGTCAGCTGCTAAAACAACAGCTGAAAGAAGAGCTCATTGACTCTTTTTCCATTTATAGATGTCACTAAAGGTTTTAACACACTAGAAAAAACTAACAGCTGCTTCCTTGTTTAAACAATAAATGACTCATTTCTCTCTACATATAACACCTAACATTTGAAAAGATTAATGAGTCAGATGCAAACACCATGAGATGATATTTCAGATCATCTCTTACTGGTCAGCAGTTTTATAAAATCTCTTTTGCTTGAAAACAGTATTTAAATAATATTTATGGCAGCATTTTGTGACTGCAAGAAAATTTTTAACAACTTTTATCCCTCTAACATAAATTGTAAAACTCCATCCCTTAAAAATGTAGAAATTCTTTCCATTTAATAAAGAGACAAATGTATAACTTTTGTTCATTGATTCTTAATCCACCGAGGTTAGTACTTGGTGAACTATGTGTCTATGGTTGTACTGGGTTGTTGGAAAAGTCATGATACATTTTTGCATAGAAAAACTGTATCAAGACCTTTCTGATAACCCAGTATATATACTGGTACCTTATTTTAAATGTTTTTTACACACTCACTCCTTTTCTGTCAGAGATGATGGCTCCTTTGACTAATTTCAATTATTTGACAAAGGTTCCTTAGCATGCTTCTTTATATTGAAGTAGTTCCTGTCTAAAAACACTAGAGGATGCCAAAGAGGTCACTAAATCTTATCTAACCAAGAATAACAGTCTATTTTTTAAAACTTCAGGAAGCTTCAATGAATACAGCAAGGAGAGTCAGTATATGAACAAAACTATTTTCTTAAAAATGTGTTCTTGGAGACAGCAGATGGCATAGTGGTTATGTTGTTGGACTCCCACATGGTCGACCACAGTTTGAGTACTGGACCTGGTGGCCTGAAACTCATGCTGGGCACGTGTGCATGCATGCTCAAGATCCTGGGAGGAGAACGGGGGAGAAGGGACTGAGGTGTGGCCATCACCCCCAGGGTGTGATTTCTCACTTTCTCTCTCACTGTCTCTGTGTGTGTCTCTCCAGTGAGTACATGCACCCTAAGGCAAAACCCTTTACAAAAAAAGTGTTCTAGTTGAAATTATATTGAAAATAACAAAATAGTGGCCAAACTTTACAGAGGGGTTGATATGCTTCAGAGTTAGCTATCATTTTTAGTTACAAAAATAATCTAAAAATGATAAATTTAAAGGTGGTAATCTATAGCAGAATTAGCTTACAGTTGGAGCTATGTGATGATATATTTAAACCAGATTTTTATAATTAAAAACCGGTATTTTGATTATTCCATAAGAATAGTCTTATGTTTTAAAATAACACTTTCAAAACATTCAATGGTACTGTATAAATTTTTTTATTAAGCCCAACATGATACAATCATTTAATATCTGAAAACTAAT
Organism: Tupaia tana; assembly: GCA_026018925.1. Classification (NCBI taxonomy): domain Eukaryota; kingdom Metazoa; phylum Chordata; class Mammalia; order Scandentia; family Tupaiidae; genus Tupaia; species Tupaia tana. The sequence goes on from JAKSZU010000001.1 coordinate 75,325,899, forward strand.
ACTTTACAAGCATTAGGTACAAGATAAACATATTTATAAACTAGATACATTTCAATCACATTTTTAAATATAATGTTTAGAAAACTGGCAGTTTTCTAAATTAGTTTTTTTCTTGACTATTAAAAAACTCTCTTCATAACAGCTTTAAATATAAAAGCTACATATATAAAAACTATTCCATGCTTTATAGCAAGTGACTAGTGTCTTTAATCTTGAGATATCTTTAAATAGAAATCCAGCTCAACTCAAGATCAACTCATTACTTCCCAAAGTCCCTGTAGGGTGAATCCATCCTTCAATTTCTCTATTGCAAGCCCCAGTTCTTCTGAAAACACAGGTTCACGATCTTGTTGCTTTTTGGGAGGGAAGCAGGTGAGGTAGGAATAGAGAAGGTAGGCAAGGAACAAAAAACAAAAAACAAAAAATAGGTTTCACATAAGTTTGTGAATATTGAATGTTGGAATATAGAAACTTTTCATATACTATACATAAAATACACTTACCTTATTGCCATCAGCAAAATAAGCCTATAAGACAAAGAAAATTGTATTTCACATACTTGACATGTAATATTCTAACAGGTAAGAGGACTACAGAGCAGTAATTTACAGAATGATTAACTACAAGTAAATGTGTCACAGTCTGCTATTGTGTGTCTCATGGTTTTCTCAGCCAGCTCCCTACAGCTGGTGGCAGAATTCACGTCTGTTGGTCATTATTAATCATTAATAACAAGATTATGCTTTCAGCTCTAAAAATATATGCTTTCTACTTAATGTATGATTAGCATTGACTTCAAAAGAGTTAAATAGGATGACTTAGGTTTGAACTTTCTTCCTTACTTTTGGTTTAAAAGATGATCCTAGCAAACAAAAACAAAGCAATCAGTACCTTGATGTGTCAACATATGCATATAGTTTGAGGTAGTAGTAGTTCATAACTGAGTATTTCATACTAATTTCATATCTTTGTTTAAAAATATTTGTTACCAAAGGTATTCTGGTCAGATTCACAGACCACAGTATAGAGAATCTTTGAGATATAAATTAAATAATATCAATTTGGAAATAGGAAGTTCATTGTTGAAATACCTACCTTTTAAAAAATAATATACCTATAAATTATTAGGTCATTGGAAAAGTCATGATGTATTTTTCTATGTTTCTCTACATAAAAATGTGTCATGACTTTTCAGACAACCCCCCAAAAAGTCCATCTCATAAAGACTAATTATGAAAGCATGGATTTTAAACTAATTTAAACTGTAATATTTAACATGTCCTATTATTCTAGGATGAAAAAAATATTTCATGTATCTAAAATGTTCTGAGTAACTGTTTTCTCAACCTATATTCTAGTTTGGTAATGTAAAAATATTATCATAAAGGAAATTCCCTTAATAAGAAAAATTACTCATGTCAAAAGTCTCAAGTTCTATGGTGCTTAAACCACTATTTAACTAAACATGACTCAGATAAAAATCATAAGAAATTTAATAGCTCTCCTTTGCAATGCTCACCACAAAGGCATCCGTGTGATTATCAGAGTCTATTTCTACATCGTCTTGAATTTGTTCGACTGTCAGAGCTGCAAGGGACTGTGGCTGAAAATCAGTAGATGTTAAAATGCATCAGAGACAATATTAATCAAACAAATTATTTCAGTAAAATGTCCTGTGATAACTATAAATATTTACCAAAGGACAACAAAATGATAAACTATTAAAATCTTATATAAACTTTATAATTGATATTTTTCTATTAAAACTGACTTGGCCCAGCTATGATGTCACGAGCTGCCAAAATGTTGTGCTCACGGGCTGGAACCACATGGGTGGCCCTGGATTCCCAATCCAACCTGAAGGCTGGGTGCAGCAGTATGTGCCTGTGATGCCAGCCACTTGCGAGGCTGAAGCAGAAGAATTGTGAGCTTGAAGCTGGCCTGGGTAACATAATAATACTTTGTCTGAAAAAGGCTATGGTGGTTTAAGTGGTAGGATGCCAATGTACAGGCTGAGTACACATGGCTGGTGGACACATGGGTGGATTCTAGACTGATCTGAACAGGCCAGATGCAGTGGCATACACCCATAATCTGGGCTGAGAGGCTGGGCAGATGGACTGTGAAAGCAAGATTCTGTCAAAGTCTTACCCCCTCCCTTTTCCTTTCTCTTTCCCCCTTCTACCCCTACCCTCATTTTTTTTTTTTTTTTTTTTGGAGGTTTTGGCTATAGGGCGCGTGTGCTTGCCAGAGAGACAGAGACAGAGAGACAGAAAGCGAGAAATCACCCCCCAGGGGGGATGGCCATGCCACAGTCCCCTCTCCTCTATTCTCCTCTTGGAATCTTGGGCACGCATGCACACACGCCCAGCATGAGTTTAAGCCACCGGGTCTGGGACTCGAACCACAGTCGGCTATGTGGGAGTCCAGCGACATAGCCATTATGCTAACTGCTGGTCCCTCCCTACCCTCATTTAAAAAAAAAAAAAGGACCCAGGTGTGGTGGTACATGCTTGCAGTCCTAGCTGGGAAGCTAAGGTAGATGATAACAGTAAGACCCTGTCTTTAAAACAACAATGGGCTGGCTGAAAGTTTGGTGGTTTAAGGCAGCTGGCTCCCACGTCTGACTGTATGGTTTGAGAAAAAAATTAAGTAAATGGAGCACTGCACTATCAGACAATAAGGCCACGCTGACGCCAAAGAGCTTGAATATGTACCTGCCACCCCACCTGCTTGCTGTTTCTCTCTGGCCACATGCTGCAGTCCAGAGCAGAAGGAGAGGCAGAGGGCTAGAGAGAATGACTGTGATACAGCTTAACATGTCGGGTCCCAGCAAGGCCACAAATGACAGAGTGGGTGGCAAGGGCACCAGCCACAGAACATACTGTGAGGGTCTCTGTGATGCAGCAGTCAGTGATAATACTGTGACAGAGAGGACAGCACGGCAACGGCAATAGAACAGATGGCAAGGGCACCTCTGACAGAATGGACAGTGACAGAGCAGAGTGTAGGGACCAGCAACAGAGGAAACAGCAAGGGCACCAGAGACAGAGCCCCCAGCAAGAGGACTGGTGACAGAGTACAGGGAGGACATCTCTAATAGCATGGGTGGTGAGGACACCAGTGACAGACTGAAGCTGCGGGTCCACACTGGAGAGGTGAGTAAAGCCAAAAGATAGCTGGTGCACCTGAAGAGCAGGGCTGGTGCAGCAATCAGAAATCACAAGGATGTAAAGAAATGTTTGTGGAAAAATGTAAAAATAAATAAATGAAAGAAAAAAAAAAGAAATCACAAGGAAGGCAGAGAGCAGACATATGGGCATGACAAGGCAAGTATTTCCTAACTGGCAAGGCAGAGGCATGATCAGTAGGGAAGGAAAGCCACTGCCGTGGAGCAGACCCTGGGCTGCTACACTGTAGGGCAGTAGGGAAGAGCATGGTACCTGCAAGGCATGTAGGGTATGCAGTCCCTCATTCTAATGGGGGACTGAGGTAGAACAAAAATAAAGCTGAGAAAGTCAGCGACTCAGAGGAACCTTGTAGATGGGGAATTAACAGGACAGACAGGCTCACCTTAAGGGTAGGGATGGAGGGGAGGATTGAGTGTTGAGACAGCCAGGTAAAAGACAGGGGATGGCCCAGGGGCTATGCCCATTCAAACAAAGTTTTTAAATTCATCATTTTAAAACAGTTTAGTTATTGGGTCTTTGGAAAAGTCATGACACAATTTTGCATTGGAAAACATAGAAATATATGTCATGACTTCTCCAATGACCTAATAAATTGTGCACAAAGTGTTTGAATCTGAATTTTTTTAAAGAGAGAGATTTTTGCTATAGGTTACATGTGTTTACCAGGGAGACAGAGAGAGAGAAAGTGAGAAATTGACCCCAAGAGGGGATGGCCATGCTGCAATCCCTTCTCCTCCATTCTCCTCTTGGGATCTTGGGCATGCACGCACAGGTGCCCAGCCTGAGTTTTAACCCACTGGGTCTGGTACATGAACCATGGTCGACTATGTGGGAGCCCAGCGATCTAGCCATTATGCCATCTGCTGGCCCCTGTATCTGAATTTTACAGATTGTGTAAAATGCAATTTAGTAAACTCTGTAGTTCATATCCTGAACAAATTACCTTTTCTTCCATCTCATAATCCACTCCAAAGATAGGACTTGCAGAATAGACTTTATGAAGTGAATTGATTTCCTTAACTGCTTCTTGCAGTTTTTCCACAGGATCTATTTTAAAACCAAGAACATATCCTCCACTCTACAAATAAATAAATAACAAGAGAAAGAATAAAAAACAAGCCTGAGGAATGACGTTTATAGTATACAATAAACTATAGCTATAATTGTCCTTATTTTAGAGCACAAAGTGTAAGTTGACTTTTGAATTACAAACTGTTAATTATGAAAAATTTCAAACATATACAAAAACAGAAGAGTGCGATGAGCTTCCAGTAGTCAACATTCAATTTCAAGGAAAAGAAGCATGTGGCCAACTCTTTCTCATCTGTAACTTCTCTCACCTGAATCCTCACATCATTTCATCTATAAATATAAGCCAATCTTTCAAGATTTGTAAAAACAGACTGAAAATTATAAAGGCAAGAGAAACAAGTCTATCTTTAGCTAGGGCTTAAAAGAAAATAGACTACACATTAAGGGGAGAAAGGAAATGGCCTATTTGAGGCTATCTCCTTGAAGAATTAGGAAAAAAACTTGACCATAGTAGGTTGTTAGAGAGGAGTTAAAAATTAAGTAGCATATTGTTAGGGGTAAGAGCATATGCTTTGGGTTAAGAGCACACACTTTTGAATTCAAACTGGTTCTACAAGTAATTTAGCAGCTGTTTGACACTGGGAAACTTAACCGTTCTAAGCCTCAATTTTCCATCCTTAAGGTGGTGATCAAACTGTATTAAGTAACATATATATGACCCTTCGTACAGTTCCTAGAACATAAAAAGTACTCAATAAATGTTATCTGTAAGCCAGGGGAAAGAAGTAAACATTCATTTTTAAATTTAGAAGTGATTTCATAAATCACCTTTAAAAATATGCATCTGAAGTGATTTAAACATGTTTCTAAAAAAACCTGGCAAAATGGAGTAGATAAGTTTATAATTAGATATAATATAATCTGTATATGAGAATATAAAATCTCAAAAAAGTGTATGCGTGTTTTTGTATAATGTCTATGTTTTTCAAATATTGTCTTGTGAATCAGTCAGACCTGGAATCAAAATCTAGCTCAGGGGCTGTCAGGTGGCGTGGTGGTTAGGTTCGCTGGACTCCCACGTGGCTGACTGTGGTTCGATTCCTGGACCTGGTGGCTTGCTTTCTCATTTTCCTCCCCTCTCTCTCACTCTGTTCCTCTCTGGTCAAATTAAAATAAATTAAAAATAAATAAATAAAGTTAAATAGACTAATTCTTTTAAAAAAAAATGTAGCCCCACTGCTTACTTAGTGAGGCCATAGGCAAGATTTCTCCCTCTCTAAGCCTCAGTTTCCTTGAATGTAAGTGAAAGAAAAGATAGTAATTGTATCATAGAGTTGTTAGACTGAGACAATGCATGAAAAGTCACAGTACTAGATTCTTTCATTAGTAATAAGAAGTGATCATGCTAATGATAATAACATCTTTCCAACAAAAAAGCATAGGCAAGATTCTTTCCATGGGAACAATTCCTATAAACTTCACGTACTTTATGTAACATCATATTACAGCTAATATTCTTCTTAGAGGTAAAATTGTTACTATATAAATAAAGCTAAAGATCTAGATCATCACATAGTTTTAAAAATCTATTAAAGAGTAAGAAAAATGTAAAATATCTTACCTGCTGAGAGCTTTCTATGACAAGAGCCAAACCAAATTTTGAATCTCTAATCTTTATTGAACGCTAATATAAAATGAAAAAGAAAAAAAACAATGCACATTTTATTATCTGGTAGTAGTGACTATTTAACACTTTTGAATTTTTTTCTTTTATTTTTTGGATAGGTTTTTGCTATAGGGTGCGTGCACTCGCCAGAAAGACAGAGAGAGACAGAGAGACAGAAAGTGAGAAATTACCCCCCATGGGGGGGATGGCCATGCCACAATCCCTTCTCCTCCATTCTTCTCTTGGGATCTTGGGCACGCACACACACTTGCCTGGCGTGAGTTTAAGCACCGGGTCCGGGACTCGAACTGTGGTCAACTACATGGGAGTCCAGTGACATAGTCATTACACTAATTGCTGGTCCCAACACTTTTTAATTTTTTTAGCTTTTACACAGTAACTACTTTTCCTAGTCTAAATAATGGAATTCTCCCTCTTTCTTTCTTTCATTAAACTCTCATAAAGATCAAGACATGAACCAAGATTTACAATGAAAGTGGGTGGCAAACTTATAAGGCAATAAAAGGATATACATACAAAATTCTTTAACTCAAAAATCCCTCACTTTTGGGGGAACCAGCAGTTAGCGTAATGGCTATGTCGCTGGACTCCCACGTAGTCGACCGCGGTTCGAGTCCTGGACCCAGTGGCTTAAATCTCATGCCGGGCACATGTGCGTGCGTGCCCAAGATCCCGAGAGGAGAAGGGATTGTGGCGTGACCATCCCCCCTGGGGGGTGATTTCTCGCTTTCTGTCTCTCTGTCTCTCTCTGTCTGTCTGGCAAGCGCACGTGCCCTATAGTGAAAACCTCTCAAAAAAAAAAAAAAAAAAAAAAAAAAAAAATCCCTCACTTTTGGGAAATCAACAACTTTTCTGAGCATTTTTAAATTTAAATTTGTTAATGGGCACATGTGTTTGCCTGGGAGAGAGAGAAAGAGGGAATGCACTCCCTCCACCATGTGGGATGGTCGCAAATCCCTTCTCCTCCGTTCTTCTGTTTGGATTTGTGCATACATGTGCACCTGGCATGTCTGTCATGCCACCTGGTCCAAGATATGAACCGTGTAGTAGGCCATGTGGGAACCAGCTGCCTTCGTCACCATGTCACTGGCTAGCCTTTTTGTGAATATTTTTAAAACAGAATTATTTTTATTTAATTGAAAAAACTATTTATCATTATTTTTTAATTTGATCAGAGAGACACAGAGAGAGAGAGGGAAAGTGAGAAAGCAAGTTGCCAAGTTTGGGACTCGAACTGCAGTGAGCTGTGTGTGAGTCTAGCATCTCAATCACTATGCCACCTGTTAGCCCTTTCCTGAATACTTTTAACAAAAGATCAGCAATCTTTTAGTTAAAGTGAGTCAGTGTCTTTTGTGGCTCCTTAAAATTGGATTAGGTTTTTTTTTAAAGGGATTTTTGCTAAAGGGTTTGCCAGAGAGACAGACAGGCAGAGAGATAGAAAGCAAGAAATCACCCCCCAGGGGAGGTGGCCATGTTGTAATCCCTTCTCCATTCATTTTCCTCTTGGGATTTTGGGCATGCATGCACACGTGCACAGTGTGAGTTTAAACTGCCGGGTCCGGGACTAGTCCAGTGACATAACTATTATGCCATCTGCTGGTCCCAAGGCTGGATTAGCTTTTAAAAGTCACATGTACCTTCGGTTTCTCACATCATAGGTAGATAAATTCTTAAAGAACCTCCATTTCCATGTATTAAAAAAAAAAAAAAAAAAAAAAAAAAAAACACAGAACACTGGTACCCTGGCACCCTGGTAAGTTAACCAGGTGACTACAGATATCACAGGCTGATAAGACAGAACCATGAGGCCAGTAGCATGGTGGTTAAAGCACTGGATTCCCACAGGCCAACTGTGGGTTGAGTCCTGGACCTGGAGGCTTGCTTTCTCACTTTCTCTGTCACTGTCTCTCTCTGGTTAGCTCACGTGCTCTGTAGCCAAGAAAAAAAAAAAAAGAACCACAAGAAGTTGATATGCATCTATAGGAGTGGGGTCATGGCAGTGGCTGAGGCATGGAGCTGAAGTTAGAATGTGACTGCTGCAGTGACAAACTGGTGATATCAGGTTGCAAGTTATGAGAGCCAGGCAGAGTTCATTCCAGAGGCCGTATCTGGCAACTCTATTCTTAAATAGCAAAACGTGTCCTATTTGGAGAACAGAAAGCACAAGGTTGTTTACTACCGTAATTATTTAGCATAACAGAGGTCAGGCCAGGCAAGCAGTGTATCACAGCAATGAACAATAGGGCATCAATTTACCAAATACCTATGTATACTCTGTCACTTCTTCCCAGCATTGATTATAAATTCTTACTTTTCTTTAGATGTCCAGAAATAATTTTCCTCTTATCAGACTGTATCATTTTGTTTAATGTGTTGCTTTTCTCCCACAGACTAAGAGCAGGAACTGTGTTCTAGTTTGTGATTTTCGTGACTGTATCTCTAGCACAGAGCAGGTGCTCATACTTGACCAAATGAATGGCCAGGTATTTAAAAATAACTCAGGAATTAATTTAGTAAAAGATAAGTTTGGAAGTATTTTATAAGGGATTATCCTTCTCATAGGCCAAGATTTCTCTATTTTAATTAAATTAATTTATTTAGATATTTTTGCTATAGGCTGCATGAGCTCACTAGAGAGACAGAGAGAAATCACCCCCAAAGGGGGATGGCCATGCTACAATCCCTTCTCCTCCATTATCCTCTCAGGATTTTGGGCGTGCACGCATATGCCCGGCATGAGTTTCAAGCTGCCAGGTCTGAGACTCAAACCATGGTCAATCATGTGGAAGTCCAGTGCCTTAACCACTATACCACCTGCTGGCTCCAATTATTCTCTTTTTAAAAAAGTGGTATTGGGAACCAGCAGTTAGCGTAATGGCTATGTTGCTGGACTCCCACGTAGTCGACCACGGTTCACGTCCCGGACCCGGTGGCTTAAAACTCACTCCGGGTGCGTGTGCGTGCGTGCCCAAGATCCCAAGAGGAGAATGGAGGAGAAGGAATTGTGGCGTGACCAACCCCCCTGGGGGGGTGATTTCTCGCTTTCTGTCTCTATGTCTCTCTCTGTCTGTCTGGCGAACACACGCGCCCTATAGCGAAAACCTCTCCAAAAAAAAAAAAAAAAAAAAAAGGTATTTTCCTGGCCAACAGGTGGCGTGGAGGTCAAGGCAGCTGGATATCACACAGGTGACTGCAAGGCTTGAGTCCCGGACCCTGCAGCTTGAAAATCATGCCTGCAGGTGTACTCAAAATCCCAGGAGGAGTCTGAGGGAGAAAAGACTGTGGCATGGCCAGACTGCATGGAGGATGATTTTGCACTTTTCTTCTCCATTTCTGTCTCTCTGTGGCAAGCCCATATGCCCCATAGCAAAACTGAAAAAAAAAAAAAGGTATTTTCCAGTTATCATATACACTGTTACCTGCTCAATAAGTATTAATAAACTGTTTAGTCTTAAGATTACTTAAAGCCTACAATAATGGTGATTGTCATAGGATAACCTCACAAGACTTTTATGAACTATTTTTACATTCCACCTAAATTGCACTAGAATTCTATGAGTAGCTGCTTTGTATAAAATAAAATTCTTCAGTGTAGGGCCAGCAGGTGGCGTGACGGTTTGAGTGCTGGACACTCCGACATGGCTGACCACGGTTTGAGTCCTGGACCTGGGGGCTTGCTTTCTCACTTTCCTCTCTCTCTTCGTGTCTCTCCCTGGTCATATTAAAATAAATGAGTGAATAAATAAAATTAAATAAATAATTCTTTAAAAAAATTCTTCAGTGTATTAGAGTTTATTATTTGTTTCACTGACTCACATGTTTATCATAGAAGCAGAATAAAAAGAACTAGCTTTACCTACTCCCAAAAACAATTGGTCTCCAGTATAGTCACTTCTTATTCTGGATTTTAATATCTTTAATTAAACTTAAGCTAAAAGTATTATCACTAAAATTTATTTTGATTCTTGTCACTAAATTCATAGCATGAATCCAGCTTGTGTTATATTATGTATCTGAACATAATGAAGGCAATTCATTCACAGAATTAATGAATTCATTCTGGGTTTAAAAGGGTTGGGACCAGAAAGTGACAAAAGAGAGTCACTACAGATTGTGTGTAGTAGAGTGCTAGAGTCATGCCAAGGACTCAGCATGTACCTGACTTGTAAAAAGGTTATGAAAAAGAAGTACCTGAAGTCTTTTGAATAGAATCTAATAGTGTCACTCTATATAGTAATTAAATTTATAAAATTCAGGGCCTGCAGATGGTGTGGAGTTTAAGGCACTGGGTTCCAGATGGCTGACTGTGGGTTTGAGTCCTGGACCCAGCAGCTTGAGAAACACACCAGGTATACGTGTGCATGCCCAAAATCCAGAGAGTAGACCTAGAGGAGAAGGGATTGAGGTATGGCCATACCCTTGGGGGGTGCTTTTTCACCCCTCCTGCTGCCCCCAGTCTCTCTCTGTCTCTAGCGAGTACATTCATCATATAGCAAAATTAATTAATTAGTGAAAATTAAAAAATTCAGCAAATTTTTCTCTTAACAGCAAGTTGATAATGATGCTGTTTCCCTTGAATTTAAGTACAACTGAATTTTTTCTCTGTTGAAATAGGAAGTTATTAACATTTAAACATATATGCTCAGTTAATAACTACTGCCACTTCTAAAAGGGGAGAGAAAGAATGTATCTAATCTCCAAAGTCTTATTAACTGTTGAATAGGAATCATCTCTCCTACATCAGAATGAGATCACCAAAATGCATGTACTTACAATTTGCAGATATGGTATACTGACATTAAAGCTGTCATTCATATTTGCATGCCACACAATTCTCACATTGGTGATAAAAAAGGTTCCTAGATTTCCCTATAAAAGACAATAAGGAGATACAAATGAACTCTTATTTGTTTGGATACTTGTTCTTTATTTTCTAAACACCAGGCTGATTGTGCTATCACAGCAGCAGGTAAGACCAGAACTGAGTATTATGGTGGGTCAGTGACTCCATTCTTCATTGGAAGCAGTACAACTAATTGACAGAGCAGACTCTACAATCAGACTTCTTAATCATTAAACCATTAGCGTGGTAAAAACATTAACCCATTAGTACAGCTGGCTGGCCATGGGCAGATTTCTTCCTGGCACTTTCTGTCAAATGTAAAATACGGGTACTAGCAGATGGCGTAATGGTTACGTTCCTGGACTCCCACATGGCAGACCATAGTGCGTGTCCTGGACCCAGCAGCTTAAAACTCAAGCTGGGCATGTCTGTGTGCATGACTACCCAAAATCCTGAGAGGAAAATGGAGGAGAAGGAATTGCAGCGTGGTCATCCCCTGTGGGAGCTGATTTCTCACTTTCTATCTCCCTGTGTCTCTAGCAAGTACACACGCCCTACAGCAAAAATCTCTCTCTAAAAAAATGCAAAATAGAGATATGATTGAATTATCCATGTAAATAAAGTCCTTAGCACACGAGCCCTAAAGCAAAAATCTCTCTTAAAACAAACAAAAAAAAAAAAACCAAAAAACAAAAAAAAAAGATAACTTTTTCTCTAGAACTATTAATTGCTTACATGTTTCAGTTGGTCATAATTTTTTTTTTTTGGAGAGGTTTTTGCTATAGGGTGTGTGCAACTGTCAGAAAGACAGAGAGAGACAGAGAGACAGAAAGCAAGAAATCACCCCCTGGGGAGATGGCCACACCGCAAACCCTTCTCCTCCATTCTCCTCTTGGGATCTTGGGCATGCATGCACACGTGCCCGGCGTGAGTTTAAGCCACTGGGTCCAGGACTCGAACCACGGTCGGCTACATGGAAGTCCAGCAACATAGCCATTACGCTAACTGCTGGTCTCAATTGGTCATAATTTCAAAAGCAAATGAAAAGTTACAATACTAGATTTAAGAGTCATCAAATGAGTTACATATTTAATGCCCTAAGGACAGAGATTAGGATTTTGTGACTGCAACATCATGATTCTCTTCCACTAGCATTAAGTTTATCAAGACATAAACTTAGTGTAGAATTGGGAAGGAACATGATTCTGGGACAAAGCAGCTGTTGGTGAGGTCACTGGAGTGACCAACTGGGGCCTGAGTTCTTCATCTATAAGTGAAGGGAGACTGAACTAGAGGATCTGTAAAGCCCAATCCAGTTCTAAATTCTACATAGAACTAAAGTTGCTACAAAGAGCACAAAATCATAAAATGTACAAGAATCAGAATATTAATTCATATTAAGTGCATTTACAATACTAACAATTTATCAGGTGCTAAAATGTTAATTTTAACAATTAGGGTCAAATGAATATACAAATCCAATGATAACTGGAAAAATTATTACAAAAAACACTGTCCCAAAGGCTCTTTGTACAATACCTGATCACTGGATAAATTCCACACTCCATTGATTTTATCATATACATGTTCTTGTGGTAATAATCTTAGTTGCTTGTTTTGAATTAATGCGCTTCTCAATTTAAAATCACGATACATTTTAGAAGTTTCATAAGCTCTATGAAAAAGAACAAAAAAACTCAAAATGAAAATGTGGTTTTCTTAGCTTATTTTTACTTATCTAATAAAACACACAATTGTTTGTATTTATATACACCATTCAAACAATTATTATGGTAATTTAAAATTTTTTCTTGCCACATGACACATCTGATTATTATGGGGAGGGATCCCTCAATGGGGCATGGTTACGCGTCAATCCCTTCTCCATATCTCCATCCTGTTAGGATTTTGAGCATGCATGCATATGTGCTCCAATGTGTTTTATAAGCTGCCAGAACTGAAATTCAAATGGCGGTCAGCCGCGTGGGATTCTAGCTCCCTTAATCACTATTCTACGAGGCAAAAAGGTTTTTTTTCCAGTAAGTTTTTGTGATTACAGTTTTTCATAGACTTGGTCAATTTAGAGTAGTATTTACAGTTTATCTTGATAATCTATCTTTTGGATTTCTTTTTTAAGGTTTTTTGTCATAGTGTGCTTGCCAGAGAGACAGTCAGTGAGAGGGAAAGTGAGCAATCACCCCTACTCCCCCCACCCTCCCGGAGGATGGCCATGCCACAATCCCTTCTCCTCTGGTGATTTTGGACATGCACACATACGTGCCCAGTGTGATTTTTTTCTTTTTTTTAAATTTAACTTTCTTTCTCTCTTTCTTTCAGTTTGACCAGAGGGACAGAGTGAGTGAGAAAGGGACAGAGAGAAAGAGAAGGAAAGTGAGAAAGCAAGCCACCAGGTCTGGGACTCAAATCGCATTGGCTATGTGGAAGTCCAGCGCCTTAACCACCAGGCCACCTGCTGGCCCCTAGAAGTCTAACTTTTAAGGCAGTAACAGCACAAACAACAGATAATGGATTTTCTCTCTCAACTGAGAAACAATGTGTACATATAACAGAGATGAAAATTGTTTTTCTATTAAAATGCTTCCATTTCTTTGTTTTCCTGTTTTAGCCAAAGATAGCATTTCTTTTTCTTTTAAAGATAGAGACAAGGTCTCTTTATGTTGCCTAGGTGGCCTTGAACCTGAACTCACAATTGTTCCTCCTGCCTAGTAACTAGGATTACTGGCACACACTGCTATGCCCATTTATTCTTTTAACACAAACAGGAGTCCAGTTTTTTTTTTTTTTAACTGCAATCTGAAAATATTTTGATCATATCTGTCTCTATACAGAAAACTAGAATGAATCTGTACCAATTTAAAAAGGGACTGTGGGGAGAAAGATGGGGGAGGAGAGCATCCCCGTGACTTTGTTTTCTGTCACCTCCCTATTAACAAAAAAGGTTATTTTTTGAAAAATTCTGATGAACTTTTGATTAGTTAAGTTAATCCTAATTTTGGTCTACATTAAAAACAGACTAATTTATTCATTTAATAAAACTGAAGGACTGTCTTAGCCTTAAAAACATCAGAATCCAGGGGCTGGCAGGTGGTGTGGTGATTGAGGGTGCCGGACTCCCACATGGCCTACCACGGTTAGAATCCCAAACAGCTTGCTCTCTCACTTTCCCTCTGTCTCTCACTCTGTCTCTCTCTGGTCAAGTAAAAAAAAATAAGTAAATAAATAAAGTTAAATAAAATAATTCTAAAAAAATAATTAGAATCCACTTACATAAATTTTAATATTAATTGTCAAACTTTTTTTCTTACTTTAACCTCCTTGTATTTAAATTGTGAAACAGGATTTGTGCATTCTGTCTATAAATCTTAATTTTCTTTACTGCTATTATCATTAATACTTAACTAATGGAAGAAGAAACTAATTATATTGCAAATTATTTTGCAGATAATATATAACATTTTTTATACTAATAAAAAAAGATTCTTCCTTTACATACATTCAAAACTTCATTTCATACTATAGTCGACCCTTGAAAAGCATGGGTTTGAACTGTATGCAGTCATTTATAAGCTGAATTTTTTTCAATAAACACATTGGAAAATACAATACAGTACTAAAAATGTATTTTTGATTCCTTATGATTTAAAATAATAATTATTATTAATTTAATTGCCAGAGGGCATGCCCTCACCTGTGAGACACAGAGACAGAGCAAAGGAGAAAGCAACCACCTGTAAGGCATGCTCACACCACAATCCCTTCTCCTCCAACTCCTCATCCTGTCAGGGTATGCATGCACATGTAGCTGGTTTGTTTATCAAGCTGCCAGGACTCAGATCTAACTGTAGTTGGCTGTGCATTCCTCAATCACTAGGCAACAGGCCAGTCCCCTTCTGATTTTTTTTCTTTATTGTATTATTTTCCCTGGTGTGTTTTTCATCACTGGGGTGAGGATTTCAACTGTATGGTCAGCCACAGGATCCACCTCTCTTAACTATTAGACCATGAGGCTGGCTTATAATTTTCTTGCTAACATTTTCTTTTTCCCAGCTCTCTTTATTGTAAGAATCTAGTTTATAATATATATAACATACAAAGTATGTGTCAATCAACTGTTTGTATTATCAGGAAGGTCAACAGCTAATCGTCATTAAGTTGTGGAGGCAGGAGTTATATGCTGGCCCAGCCACGAGGGTGTGTATACTAAGATGCTGTGTCTATAGGATGGGGCCATATGGGAGTTTAATTTTCAGTTTATCCTAAAGGCTGGGCACAGTGGCATGCACCTATAATCATAGCAACTAAAGAGGCTAAGGCAGGACTGTAACGCAGCAAGACTATGTCTTAATAAAAATAAAAAATTTATATGCAAATATTTTACTGTAATGGGGGAGATGGATACCCTCTCAATTTTTTTTTTTTTTTCCAATTTGCCAAAGGGTGTGTGTGCTTCCCAGAGAGAGGTAGAGGGAGTGAGAAAGCATCTCCATGGGGGATAGCTACGACACAATCCCTTCTCTTCCATTTCTCCCTCCTTTCAGGATTCTGGGCATGCACCCAGCATGTTTTTCAAGCTGCCAGGTCCGAGACTTGAAATGTGAAGTCAGACAAGTGGGATACAGCTGCCTTAACCACCAAATCACCAGCTGGACAACCAACCCCTATGGTACTCAAGGGTTTCCTGTACTTCTTTAAGTAAAGTGAAAGACAGAGCTATATATTTAAATATATGCCCAAGAAAAATGAAAATATATGTTCACATAAAAGCTTACACATGGGGTGAGCAGGTAATGTTTAGGTTAAAGTACTGGATCCCACATGGCTGGCTGTGTGATTCAAGTCCCAGACTCAGTGGCTTGAAAATTGTGCTACCGGGGTCGACGATGGTGTGGTGGTTAAAGGCACTGGATTCCCACATAGCTGATCGTGGTTTGAGTCCTGGACCTGGAAGGTTGTTTTCTCACTTTCCCTTTCTCTCTGTCTCTCTCTGGTCAAATTAAAAAAATAACAACAACAGATGGAATTAAATAAATAAATATTTTTAAAAAATCATGCTAGAAGCATATGCATTTGTGCCCAAAATCCAAGAGGAGACTGGAGACGGAACTGCAGTGTGGCCATCCTCACTCCCTTTCCCCCTCCTGTGTCTCTCTCTGATAAGTGTAAGTGCCCTATAGCAAAACAACAACCACAAAAACCTTACATGTGAATGTTCAAAGCAGCATTAATCAAAATGGTTAAAAAGTAGAAACAACCCAAATACCCATCAACTGATTAATGGATTAAAAAAAAAGTGGTATGTCCATACAATAAAATAATATTTTCAGCTATAAAAAGGAATGAAGTACTACTGATACATGCTACAACATGAATAGGCCTTAAAAACATTACGTAAGTGAAAAAAAGTCAGACATAAAAGGCCACATACTGTGGGATTCCATTTAAATAAAATGCCCACAATAGGCAACTCGATAGAGATAGAAAGTAAATCAGTGTTTCCAAAGACTGTTGGAAGGGGCAAATGGGGAATGTCTGCTACAAGTAGAGGGTTCATGTATGAAGTGATGGCAATATTCTGGACTTGAACAGTGGCTATAGTTGCAGGATCTTGAGAATATACTTTAACTATTAATACCAAACTGCATACTTCAAAATGGTAAGTTCTACACAGTGTAAAATTTGTTATATGAATTATATCTGAGTGAAAAAGTTAACCAATTATATAGGTCAAAACACCTATAAAATTAGAAATCAAATAAAAATCTAGGAAAATAAGAAATAATTTTTACAGGGACTAGCAGTTAGCATAATGGCTATGTCGCTGGACTCCCACGTAGTTGACCGCGGTTCGAGTCCTGGACCTGGTGGCTTAAACTCACGCCGGGCACGTGTGCGTGCATGCCCAAGATCTTAAGAGGAGAATGGAGGAGAAGGGATTGCGGCGTGATTTCTCGTTTTCTGTCTCTCTCTGTCTGGCGAGTGCACGCGCCCTATAGCAAAAACCTCTCCAAAAAAAGCAATAAAATAAAAGAAATAATGTTTACAATACATATGATAAATAAAAGTATAATTAAGAAATTTATAAGAGGAAACTCAAGGGCCAGCCATGGCTTAGTGGTTAAGGCAGTTGGCTCCCACATGGCCGACTGTGGTTCAAGGCTCAGACTTAGCAGCTTGAAAAAAAAAACCAGGTGCACTAGTGTGTGTGTTCCCAAAACCCCAAGAAGAGAATGGAAGAAAAGGGATTGCAATGTGGCCATCCCCTTAGGAGGGTGATTTTTCACTTTTTCTCTCATTGTCTCTCTCTGGTGCATGTGCCCTTATGGCAAAAACCAGAAGGGGGAAACAAACGAATCCCCATAGAAATTTTTATGAATGTACAGTAGTCTTTTGTTTTATAAATGTCATAAAAGTGATTATTAAAGGATAACGAAACATGTTCTAAATATCTTCAGGATTTCTGCAAGAGTTTAGAGGAAGACAGTACCACACTTCTAAACTTTTACGATCTAACCATTTATATCATAGAATTGTCTTAAAAATATTAAATAACCCATAAAGCATTACTATACCTGTGCACTGCAATCACAGAAGTAAAAAGTCTAGGACTTCCAGGAACCAAATTTGTAAATATAAATTCAAAACGAGTACTGTTACATTTTGTTAGTATATAAAGAGCTTCAGTTTGGCCTCGTAATTTCTGTAAGGACAAATTTATTTAAAAGTTTGTATTTTAAAAGCAATTTCTCATTTATAGTGAAAATATTAACTTCAATTACCTTAATGTTTCTCTACTGTATATATAGTGGAAAGATTTTTCAGACTTACAGAGTTAGCTGTCCTTGTTGTAATATTCAATATACAGTTGTAACCGATAGCTAAAATTCGAAAGCAAAAACGTTAAAGAATATACAATAAAATGGAGACAAAATATTATCTTTAAAAAAAATCATATATTTTAACAGTTTAAAAATTTAAATGGTTAGAGAAACACAACTTTTAAAATTTTTATGAAATTTAAGTTAAATAATTAAAAGAACTAGAGAGTCAATTATGACTCTTTTTTTTTTTTTAATTTGCTACAGGGCATGTCTGCTTCTCAGAGACAGAGGGAGAGAGAGAAAGTGAGAAAGCACCCGCCATGACAGATGGCCATGCTGCAATCCCTTCTCCACTCTTCTTTAGGGATTCTGGGAACATACACACACGTGCCTGGGTTGTCTCTCAAGCCACTGGTCTGAGACTACCAACCACATAGTTGGCCATATGGGATACAGTTGCCTTAACCACCATACAACCTGGCTGGCCCGAATTCTGCCTTTTTTGAATAAACAAAAACATAACATGAGAAAAAGGAGTTTGTTCTCTAAAACCTGTATAGTATTATTGACTGAAAATGTTAGTGCTTTACAATTAAAAAAAAAAAAAGCTTACCTACATCATCTAAAGCAGTTTTAAAAAAAATAAGTGGAACAAAATTTAATACAATAAAAGACTATACTTTTACTGGAGTTTATATCTTTCTACAAGATTACTTGAAACAGGTTATGAAAAGTTGTTAAAAGTTAAGCAAAAAAGGAAAAAACACTCAAGGGCCAGCTGGTGGTGTGGTCTTTAAGGCGGCTAGATCCCACATGGCTGACTGCATTGTTTGAGTCCTGGAGCAGGTGGCTTGAAAAACACACCAGGTGTGAGTGTGTGCACGCTCAGAATTCTGAGAGGAGATTAGAGCAGAAGGGATTTTGGTGTGGCCATTCCCTCTTGGGTGTGCTTTCTCACTTTTTTTCTCTCTCTACCCCGTCTCTCTCCAGTGAGCACATACATCCTACAGCAAAATATTATACCAAAAGAAAAAACAAAGCCACTCAAATGAAAAGTCTTAATCTCATGTATGTCCAAGATACAAAATGGGAAGACTACAAAACAATAGTGGATCATTTCTTTTGCATTATGATTCAGTCTGTGGTTAGTCTAGGATTCCTAAGGTTTTTATTAATTTAAAACTTCCATATATTTCATGGTACAAATTGATTATCCTTCACCTTAAAATTTACCATTTTGAAGTAGGCAGTTTGGTATTAATAGTTAAAGTATATTCTCAATCCAAAACAGAAGTGTTTTGGATTTCAGATTTTTTCACATTTTAAGGATATTTCCATAAATATAATGAGCTATGTTGGGGATAGGACCCGAGTCTAAACACAAAATTCATATTTTATATATACCTCACCTGTGTTGCCAAAAGGAAATTTTATGAGATATTTTGTATTGCAGCATTTTGACTACAATCAGTCAAATGAGATTAGGTATGAAATTTTCTACTCATGGTGTCAGTGGTCAAAACATTTCAGGTTTAGGAACATTTCAAATTTTGGAGAGTTTTGTTTTGTTTTGTTTTTTGTTTTCGAGAGGTTTTTGCTACAGGGTGTGTGCACTCGCCAGAGAGACAGAGAGAGAGAAAGTGAAAAATCACCCCCCGGGGGGATGGCCACGCCGCAATCCCTTCTCCTCCATTCTCCTCTCGGGATCTTGGGCACACACGCACACGTGCCTGGCGTGAGTTTAAGCCACCAGGTCTGGGACTCCAACTGTGGTTGACTTACATGGGAGTTCAGTGACATAGCCATTTTGCGAACCGCTGGTCCCAGATTTTAGCGTTTTGAATTAGGACTATTAAATCCCTGTAGCTTTTTTGGTATCAAAGGCTACCATGCAAGTTCACCTGACAAAGGATTTTTTTCTTTAAAGTTAACTAATGAAGATACTTACAAAGATTGACTCTGGGTAGAGCCAAGGAATGCCAGATAATTCTTAAATTTGTTACTAAGAGCCTACCTAAAAAAAACAAACAAACAAACAAACAAATAGGTTAGCTTGATAATCCTTTTCTTCTTAAGAGAGATTTTTGCTATAGGGCCGGTGTGCTTGCCAGAATGACAGAAAGACAGAAAATGAGAAATCAACCCCCAGGGAGGATGGTCATGCCACAATCCCTTTTCCTCCATTCTCCTCTTGGGCATGCACGCAACTGAGAATGAATATGGGCTAGTACAATGACAAAGCCATTTACTGAAATCATATTTCTCACCATAGAGAGACAGAAAGATAGGGAGAGGGAGAAATCACCCTCCAAGGGGGTATGTTCACATCGCAATCCCTTCTCCTCCCTCTCTCTAGCTTGTCAGAATTTGGGGTATGCATGCATATGTGCCAGGTGTGTTTTTCAAGCCACTGAAGTTGGAATTTGAACTGCATGGTTAGTCATTTGAAATCTAGCTTCCTTAACCACCAGGCCATGGGGTCAGCCCTGGAACCCTAGTTTCAAAGAACTCTCACATACATACTAATCCCTGCTACATGACTTCTCTCTTAGCAGTACTCACTTAAATGAGCCATACTTTTATATACTCAATTTTGGTTTGAGCAAAAAAGTCTGGTCATATGAAGTGATAGCCAAGCTAAAGCCCACTGAAGGCTTTGCACTTTTCATTGGGAGGATCAGATTGATGTTCTTACACTGAAATGTAAAGTTAAACCTCATTTCTAGAAGCTAGGAAGGATGGGAACTGATAGAGGAATGCTGACTGATAGAAACAAAATTGCAAATAGGAGAAACAATGTTTAGTGTTAAAAACACAGTGGGGAGAATATAGATAACAACAATTTGCTATGTATTTCAAAGTAAGTAAAAGGGAATATTTTGAGTGTTCTCAGCGTAAGTAATGACAAATGGTTGAGATGATAGGTATGTTAACTGTCCTAGTTTAATCACTATGCATTGTACTCATGTGCTGAAAATTCACATTGTGTCTCCACAAATATGTACAATTATTATATGTTAATTTAAAAAATACACACATAAAAAACCCAAAACACTTCATTTCTCAAAGTGTGTCCTGTAGAATAGTAATCCCTTATGGATGCTCCAAGGGGAAAAAAAGTAAAATAAATCTGAGCATGATAAACTAAGTACAGAACAGATTTATAATATAATATTAGAATAACTTTGAGATATCTCAATAATAAAACTCACTTTTTTTGTTTAATAGTCTATTTCTCCAACAAATTACAACCACAGACTTCTTTTGATAAGTAATTTACAGCCAGGTCATACTCTTTTCTCCATGAAAAACCCTAGAATGTCTTGGGGCCGGCAAGTGGCATGGTGCTTAAAGGCACTGGACTCCCATATGGCCAACGACGGTTCAAGTCTCGGACCTGGTGGCTTGCTTTCTCACTTCCTCTCTCTCCCTCTCTCTCTCTCTGATCAAACTGGAAAATGGGAAGGGTTTGCCTTATATGTGAAGGGCCAGGAGGTGGTGTGGAGGTTTGAGCACTGGACTCCAGATTGACAAGGGTGCAGTTCGAGCCTGGTACCTGGCAGCTTGAAAGTCACTCTGGGTGCATATGCACATGTGCCTAAAACTCGAGAGGAGAATGGAGAAGAAGGGACTGCATGGCTATTCTCATTTGGGGTGACTTCTCACTTTCTCTCACTCTCTCTCTGGTGAGTGCACATGCTCTCACAAGCTTAAAAAAAATTGTGGAAAATGGAATTAAAGGGTTGGCTCAATGGTCTGGTAGTTAAGAAAGCTGGAATCTGGACCCAACTGCATAGTTCAAATCCTGGCCTTGGCAGCTTGTAAAACATGCTGGGCACATGTGCACGAGTGCTCCAAATCCCAAAAGGGTGAAGAAATGGAAGAGAAGGGATTGAGGTGTGGCCATGGTCCATCAAGAAGTAATTAATATCTCTCTCCCTCTCTGGTAAACTAGGGGGAAAAAAGAAAGAAGAAAGAAAAAGAAAATGGAATTAAAGTGTGAGTTTACTTAGGTATAAAAATGTTTGAAATTCATGTAGCTTTTCTTATAATACAACATTTTCCACAAACTTTTTGAAGGCCCCATGTAAAACTACAGACCAACTCTCTTTATCTGCTTTTCTACTCTTGGCATATATCCTATGAGTTTCTAGGATTCTTTTGCTGCCTCTTTTCTGATGAAGAACCCATCTTACAGCTCCAAACCCAGTATTCTAGGCATGGACTTTGCTCTCTGTCCTCTTAAACACCAAAATATAGTTGCTTTGTTTCTCCCAATCTCCCAAATAATGAAATAAGGCTGTCCCTGTTTCACTCTCACATAGCTACAGTGCACAAAGCTAATCTGGCAATTTCAAGGCAGGGAATTTACAGCTGAAAATAGATTAAATGTGCTAATCTTCTGGAGTATTTATAGTTTTTAACTTAGGGGCTTCCGAACTTAGAGATGCCTTAACTTTGTTATCTTCAAACTGCTGGGGAGGGAAGAGAGGGAGATGGCTAGAGAAAGGATTCCCCTTCCCTTTCTACCTCCTTATTAGCCTGAACCTCTGCACATTCTTGTAAAATTTCATTTGAACAAAGATTTCTTTATTTTTTTTTTTCATTTTTTAGATGAAAAAAAGAAAACCTGGGGGGGGGGGGGCGGACAGTAGGTAGTAGTGAAGGTTCTAGGCTCCCACATGGCCAACTGTGGCTTAAGTCCTGGACCTGGTGGCTGCTTTCTGACTTTCTCTCTCTCTCTTTGGTAAGCATATGTGCCCTATACCAAATTTAAAATAATAATAATAAATAAAATAAATAAATAAATAAAAGTAGGGCCCCGCAGATGGCATAATGGTTACACTGCTGGACTCCCGGACCTGGTGGCTTAAACTCACATGGAGCACTTGTGTATGCATGCCCAAAATCTCGAGAGGAGAATGGAGGAGAAGGAATTGTGGTGTGGCCATACCCCCTCAGAGGTGATTTTTTGCTTTCTGTCTCTGTCTCTCCAGTGAGCACAAGTGCCCTTTAACAAAAACCTCTCTTAAAAAAAATTCTTAAAAAAAACCATTTTTTTAAGCCTTTGCTATAAGGTGCCTATACTCACTGAAGAGAGAAAGAGAAAGAGAGAAAGTAAGAAACCACCCACCAGGACGGATGGCCACACCACAATCCCTTCTCCTTCATTCTCCTTTGGGAATTTTGGACATGCACATGCCTGGCATGTTTTTATTAAAGAATTACTTATTTAATTTTATTAATTGTCACTTTATAATTTGCTATAAGGCACATGCTCCAGGTCCATGACCATGTGGGAGTGCAGTGCTTTACCAACCATACCACCTGCTGGCCTCATGTTAATTCTTCTTTAAACATTTGGTACATTGGGCCCATGTGCTTGCCAGAGAGAACAGGGAGAGACAGAGAGAAAGAAAGTGAGAAATCACTCTCTGGGGGGATGGCCATGCCACAACCCCATCTCCTTTATTTTATATAAAAATAAAACCCAAGAGGAATGCATAATCACCTAAGACTGACATCTAGAGATTGACAAATATGTGAAGAGTACATCTCATGCTATATTGTGAAGTCTATTTGTAGGTGGAAAATGTGTGAGACTTCTCTGTCACTGATGACCAATTGGCTGGACTCTAGAGTCCCTCCTAAACCAAATTTCCCTAAGGCTGGAACTTTATATAAAGTCCAGGCTGTATGTAGCAGCTGTCCATGCATCCAGTGACCACTCAACAATAGGTCTTGGAAGCATCATTACTGTTCTTCAAAGAAAAAAATAGGAACAGAGGAACGGCATCTCAGTGTATCCAAAAATTTTAAGAGAGCAGAAGAAGTAAAGGAGAGATGGACATAAATCTCTTACTGAAAAGAGGATTCAGTGGAGAAAAGGAACAGACCTTGTTCAGGTACAGTGGATTAGTAAATCCTAGAGAAGGAATGGTAACCCTCACTGGCAAAGCATGGTCACTACAGCCTTTTGAGGGGCAGCTTGCCTTCTGAACCTTTATTCTGGCATGCCCTGGGGTGGCATGTGAGCAGCAGTCTTGTTGTGAGCCTTTCTTCTTTGTGCAGGGAATCTGTCATCACCACCAGCAATAGGCAGATCCTGTCCATGGCCAGGGCCTATCCTTAAAGGAATGCCTAGATCACATTTCTGAAATGTTTCCTGGTGTCAGGCAGACCATGTAAGAGTGAGGTATGAAGGTCTAGCTACAGACAAGAAATCGTAGTTTGTGCCATTGAGGGTAGAACAATAATTACACTGTCAGGTAGGCTAAGTCTTGCACAAAACAGAATTAACCCAAAGAAGCCAAGAGAAAGCTTGGTAGTTGTCAGAGTGGTGAGAACCTATGTGACAGCCCGGTTAGCAGTTCAGACAAATGCTATGGGTAATAGAATGTTTTTCAATTCATCACAACCCACCAAATGCAGAATCCTATATTAGCATTTTGGAGTAGAGAGGGCACAAAGCTTCCCTGGCCAGGATCTCCACTCCAGAACCTGAAATCCTACCCTTAAAAAAAATATAACTTGGGCCTGCTAGGCCTGATGGGTTGGGTAAGCCAGATCCATCATTGGCCAATGATGCAGTTCAGCTTAAAGAAACACTCTGGGCACATTTGAATGCATGCCCCAAATCCTGATAGAATGGAGAAATGGAGGTGAAGGAACTGCAGCATGACCATGCCCCATTAAGGGTGTGCTTTCTCTGTCTCTTTCAAACACATGAGCCCTCTGGGAAATTAAAAATTAATTAACTAATGAGGCCAGTAGGTGGTGTGGTGGTTAAGATGCTGGATTCCCACATAGCTGACCATGGTTCAAATCCTGGACCCAGTGGACTTGAAAATCAAGCCGGCTGTGTTTGTGTGCATGCCTAGAATCTCCCGCTGGGTCTGGGATGTGAATTGCAGTCAACTACATGGGAGTCCAAATGACATAACCATTACTCATCTGCTGGTCCCACTCCTGGGTTTCATATATATATATATCCTAATCCTTTTCTGGGAGACAGATCCAAAGGTCAGAACTATCCCATGCTCTTCGCAAACAGGGTTCCTGAAACCTTTTTTTTTAAAATTTATTTACATTTAATCACATCTTTACAGTGTATAACATTTTTTTCCAGCACAAATACTATGCATGTAATCAAGCCAAAGATATTTCTCTATAACTTATCAGCAAATAGCTTCTCATTTTTTGGTCAATTAAGCATACTTTTACTTGTTTTTTTCCTTCCCCTTTCCCCTCTCTCCCTTCCATACTAAACTTTTTTCCCCACATTTTATTGATCCACAAAATACCTTAAATTAAAAATATGGACAAAGCTAGACTCTAGTTAAAAGTGCACAATTTGTATGCTGTGACGATGCTCAGGGAATGAATGTAAATTAATTAATTAATTAACAAAATGTTTCAGGGTTCCTGGAATCTTAACAGTTATATTGGCTAAAGCTGATGGCAGGACCAGGTCTCACTGAAGGATAAAAAGGAGAACTTGTGTTTTCTTGCTCAGGTTTAATACCTACCCTTTCTTTTGTTGAAGTCTAACAAGTCTTAAGCAGATTTAAACTCACCCATGTACAGATGATGCTGCCTCATATATTCTCCAGCTAATAGGATTCAATGTTCGTAAACTAAACCAGAATTATAAAATACATTAGAAAAAACACAGGGCCAGGAAATGGCAATGTGGTTAAGGCACTGGGTCCTACATGGCCAAGTGCACGATTTGAGGCCCTGATCCAGTAGTGTAAAAAACACACTGGGTGCATGTGCATGTGTGCTCAAAATCCTGAGAAGAGAATGCAGGAGAAGGGTCTGGTGTGACCATCCTTCCAGGGGAATGATTTCTCACTCTCCCTCTCTGTCTGTCAGGCAAGCACATATACCTTATAGAAAAGAAAAAAAAATTACAAAGTATACTCACCTCTATCCCCATTATTTCCTTTCGTGTCTTCAATTGAATCTAAACAATCAATAAGGACTTCTCCAGGTCTTGTTTTCATTTGTCTAAAATAAAAATAAAGTTTTAATTTTATAGCTACAACTATACTGCATACAACCTATTTAGGGAGGGAAGTGACAGATACATATAGACAGTTAATAGTGTAAATGATAAATTACCCAGTGGTCATACATTTGAAAATAAAGCCTTTCAGAACCCA
Source organism: Tupaia tana (assembly GCA_026018925.1). NCBI lineage: Eukaryota > Metazoa > Chordata > Mammalia > Scandentia > Tupaiidae > Tupaia > Tupaia tana. The sequence goes on from JAKSZU010000001.1 coordinate 75,351,659, forward strand.
AGAACTTGGAGATTGGTGGGGCCTGGAGTAATCTGGGCCACTTGGAATAAGCCAGAACTAAAAAGAAGACAGGGTTTGGAAAAATAAAAGGGAAAAAGAGAATAAGGAATGATAAGGGCATGCAAGTAGGCTTGCATGACTGGGGAAGAAGGGTTATTGAGGAGTATGAGAAATACAGGTTGATAACTATAGAGGAACAAGATTATGAAGAATCCCGAATGTCAGTCTGATAGGTATGGGCTTTATCCTGTGGACTGTGGAGAACTAGAACTCTCAGAGGTTTCTATGTAGAAAAAAGACATCAGGCAGTTACAAAAGGCATGATTAAAGAGGATTTGTGTGCAAAGCACTTTCAGGACTTGGCAAACAATTAGATACAGGAGACAGATGGAAATAAAGAATAAATTAACTTTGAGGGACCAGCAGATGGTGTAATGGTTATGTTGCTGGACTTCCACATAGTCAACTGTAGTTTGAGTACCAGACCCGGCAGCTTAACTCATGCCAGGCTCACGTGAGTGTATGCCCAAAACCCTGAGAAGAGAATGGAGGAGAAGGGATTGTAGCGTGGTCATCTCCTTTGGGGGGTGATTTCTTGCTTTTTTGTCCCCCTGTCTCTCCAGTGAGTGCACATACCCTATAGCAAAATCTCTCTCTAATAATAATAATAAAATAAAATAAATAACTTTGAGTGGTAGAACACATTCTAGAGCATCAATAAAACAAACAAACAAACTGGACCAGCAGTTAGCGAAATAGCTATGTCGCTGGACTCCCACATAGTCGACCGTGGTTCACGTCCTGGACTGGGTGGCTTAAACTCACACCGGGTGCGTGTGCGTGCGTGCCCAGGATCCCGAGAGGAGAATGGAGGAGAAGGGATTGTGGCGTGGCCATCCCCCTGGGGGGTGATTTCTCGCTTTCTGTCTCTCTGTCTCTCTCTGTCTATTTGGTGAGCACACGAGCCCTGTAGCAAAAACCTCTAAAAAAAACCCAAAAAAACCAAAAAACCAAAAACAAACAAACAAACTAGCAGACTATCTGGAAGAGTCTTCTAATATTCTTCATAGAGCCAGCTCAATTACCTACTGAAAACGTAGAGATGATCACATCATTTCTCTGCTTAAAAGCCTCCCACATCACCCCACTGCCTAGAGGTTGAAGTCCAAAATCTTCAGCTGAACATTTCATAAATGGGGCTAACGATGGTGTAGTAATTACATTGCTGGACTCCCACGTGGCCGACCATGTTTTGAGTTTCTGACTCAGTGGCTTAAAAATCACTCTAGGTGCATGTTCGTACGTGCTCAAGATCCCAGGAAGAGAATGGATTACATCATGGCCATCTCGCCTGGCTAACTTGTACCTTTTTATTTGTACCTCTAACTGTTCCCTGCCACAGACCCTGTCTTTTAGGCTATGAACTTTCTATCTCCAAGATTCCATTACTAATAGTTCTTTTTTTCCCTTGAATACCCTCCTGTCTACCATGGCAAGGCCCTACCCATTCTTCAGGGCTCAAATAATATTTCTTCTTTGAGGCATTCCCTGGGCAGAATAAACTCTCTGTTTCTGTGGTCTCCTTGCTTTTTGTAGATATTATCAGGGTAATTTTTACATTTATTATAGTTACCTATCTATGTATATCACCTGCACTAGAATGGAGGGAGGGGAATAAAAATGTTTCCTATCCTTCCTATCGGCACAGTAATAAGCAGATAAGCAGGCATTTGATAAAAGTTTAATAACTGTTAAATGGACTTTTGTTTGGATTAAGAATACTCCAGGAATGACAGAAAACGTGTTAGAATGTGTGCAACGTGTAACCATGGTTTATAATTTTACACATTTCTTTCCCTCTCAACTTCTTTTTCTAAAGAATTACTTATTTGATTGTATTTATTATTATTATTTAATTTCCTATAGGGCATGTACGATCACCAGAGACAGAGGGGCAAAGTGAGAACGCAGGGTGCCAGGTGCAGAACTTGAAGGGGAGTAGGCCATGCACCTTAACCATCAGGCCACCTGCTGGTCCACCCTCCCAACGGATTTACCACCACGTTAGCTCTATTAGGTATTCAGGCACTACTAAGCCTGGGAAACGCATCACTATTTCATCTAAGGTAGTGCTATTCATAAGGGACCATAAGAAGTGGCTAAAATCCATGCCTTTAATCCAATTACTTTTGCTTTAATGTTTTCCAACACTTAATATCCCAACAAGCGTTTTCTTTTTCGGATGTTTGGGCAGAAAGTTTCTACCCATCCTCGCCTTAAAGCCTGACATTTTCCAGAAACAGGCTTTACGTTTGAGAAGCTCCAAGAGGGGCCTCCTTCTTCCTGTTAGTGATCTGGATGAACCACCAGAAGAAAGCTTGCTCTGGACATGGAATTTGCGTGGTTAGGGATTTGAGAGAATGCTTCCCTCCTTTTACAGACGAGAAGACTCCAGCTGAGAATGACGATGTCCTCTGTCTAGGGCCCACAATGTGCGGCGTTAGTCCAGGTCTAGTGTTAGAGTCCTGGAGTCCTTGCTCCGGCCTCCGTCCACCACACGAAACTGGCACCCCATGTTCACTGGGTGCACCGGACGCCCAAGTCCTGGGTGCCCCTGGCCGTTTTCAGGTTCATATCCCGAAGAGGTCCCCGGGCCCAGGACACCGTCGGATATAGGACAGGACCGACTAAAGCTGACGCTTTCCAGCTGTGGCATCAGCATCTGGAGCGCCGCGGAGGCCCAGCCAGTCCGGGTCTTCCTCCCACCCTGCCGCAGCCGCAGCCGCAGCCGCGGGGGCCCAGCCGCAGCCGCAGCCGCGGGGGCCCAGCCGCGCCCCGGCGCCCCCCACAGGCTCCAGGCCCTGGGGAATCTCGGAGACTCACTGCGAGGACACGTCGAAGCGGACATCCCGGTCTTCCCATAGCGCGTCCAGCACCGACATGGCGACCAAGGCCCGCGGCCGCCGATCTTCACAGCCGCAGAAGCTCAGCCGCGTCTCGCTGGCTCCAAGGCAACGGGCCGCCTCTGTCGCGACGTCTACGGTGGGCGCCGAGACCCAAGCTTCCACGAAGTAGCGCGCGCGCTTTTGCCCGCGCGTGTGCGTCTGTAAGCGGATTTCGGGCTGGAGGTAGGGCTAGGGGTTTCCGAGAAGCGGAGCTCTGCCCCTGGCGGAGGAGAGTGTGCTTGGCCTCTGCGTAACCTTCGTCGCCTCCAAACAGACATCCTTTAGGCACCCCATTCCTCCTGCATTTCTCTACATTGTCAAGAAATTTAGACTTAAAACTCCGAATTCCTTACCTGGCCCCGCCTGGTCTGGTCCTGCGCACCTCTCCGACCTCAGGCGCCCCTGCTCCGCCTGGTTGCACTCCAGCCAGACAGGGCTCAGCATAGTCTTCAGCGGTGCCCTTTCTGTCTGGAACGCTTTCCCAGATCTGGGCATAGCCAGCCCTTTGTCACTTAAGTCTTAGCTCAAATGTCAACTCAGGCGGTCCTTGATCTGTTTTTCTACTGTGAGCACAGGGACCTGATTGATCTCTCTAGTTCACTACTGTGAACAATGCCTAGCACCGAGTAGGCACCCAATAAATATGTTTTGAATCAATTAAAGTGTTTTCTTGCACCGCATGAAAATTCTTTAATGGTTCACAAAGAGTAATCTGAGGACCCCTGGGAGACCTACAGATTTTTTCAAGGGGTCCTCAAGGTCAAACTATATTCATAATTATGTAAAGACGTCTTTTTAACTGTCTGAATGTACAGTGTTTTCCAGAGGCCAAATAATGTGTACTTGGATGTAGAAGCAGATAGGAGAATCCGCTGCTTTTTATTAAGCTGACAATGCTTTGCAAAAATGTAAAGCAGTGTTACTCTTCTCACTTTTTTTTTTTTTTTTAGAAAATATAAGTATTTTTGGAACCAGCGGTTTGCATAATGGTTAAGGCACTGGACTCCCATGTAGTCAACCACGATTCAGTACTGGACCCAGTGGTTGAAACTTATGCCAGGTACTTGTACATGTACATGTGTGCCCCAAATCCTAAGAGGACAATGGAGAAGAAGGGACTGCGGCATAGCTATCCCCCTGGGGAGTGATTTCTTACATTCTGTCTCTGTCTTTCTGGTGAGTACATGTGCCTATAGCAAAAAATCTCTAATACAAGTATTTTTTAAATGTTAAGTATGTTAATATATAATGATTTATTGTAACTTGTTAGAGAGTTTATGACATGGTTCACCCGAGTAGTTCAGAAAATATTTATTGAAGGTCAGCTACATGTCCAGTTCCAGGCACAATATTGGGGCAATAGTCCTGAACCAAGCAGACATGGCTCTTTTCCTCATGGACCTTAAATCCTAGTGAAAGACACTGCATAACTTGGGTAACACAAAAGCACAGTAAAGTAAAAATAAGAATTAAAAACTAATTTTTAGCCTTATGTTACTGTGTCATTTCTTCTCCCTACTCCACTCATCTCTTTTTTAAAATGATCACTTTATTGATTTATAGAGAGTTCATAGATAAGACTAAAAACCTTCCTACCAGGGTGTCAGCTTTCACGTTTCATTGAGTCCCTACAGTATGTTGGATGTTCCAGTGGTTGTTAATCTTTGGCTTAATTCAGTAAGCCAAAATATACCTTATAATTTTAAGATTAAAAAAAAAAAAAACTGGCCTGGCTCTGTGACCTGGTGGTCAGATCCCACATGGCCAACCTCATAGTTGAAGTCCTAGAGCTGAAGTCTTGAGAAGCATGCCAGTCATGTGCGTGCATGTCCAAAATCCCAAATGAGGAGAAGGGATTGTGATGCGACCCCTCCCCAAGGGAGTTGCTTTCTCCTGTCTCCCATCTCTTTCTCTCTGGTAAGCTCACACATGCTTGAGCAAAAGAAAAAAAAATCTAGAATCTAGAATTTTTGTAACATAAAATGTGCCTCAGTGTGAATATTTTGGTCATTGTCCATTAAGGTGGCAGTCCATGTTGATTGAAATATATTTCTTTTTTATTTCCTAGCTTTATTGAGGTATAATTGGTAGACCAAAACTGTGCACAATTGATGTGGCCAATTTTTGAGTCTGGACATAGTTATACTCTAATGTTACCATCACCACAACCAAAGTAGTAAACATATTCATCACTTCTAAAAGTTTGGGTCCCTTGCTGGACTTTTTTCTTGATTATTTATTTATTTGTGGAAAGAACACTTAGCAAGAGATCTACCCTCATTTTTCTTTTTTTTTTACTTCCAGCGGGTATGTGCACTTGTGTGTGTGTGAGAGAAAGAGAGAGAGAAAGAGAGAGAGAAAACACCATCAAATAGGGCATGATTGTGCCACAATAGTCCCCCCCCCCCCCGTTTCTCTATCCTGTCAGTATTTGGGGCATGCATGCGCATATGTCCAGCATGTTTTCAAGCCAAGGGACCAGGAGTACTCAAACCATGGTCAGTGATGTGAGATCTGGCTCCATGAGCTGCTCAGTTCTGAGCTCAACCTAAGAATTATCCTAATAGAAAAATTACTTATTTAATTTAAAACTTTTTCTTTATTCATGATAGGAATTCTTGGAGGAACTTCATGGGAGTCCTCAAAGTATAGACAACCATCCTCCAGAACAGCTGAAACTGAGTAGAGGCACATGCAACTGTCAACCAAGTACCAACTCTTGGTTGTCTGTAACTTGGAAGCCTTTGAAATTCCTGATGCTCAGGCTGCATCTCTTTTCGTAAACTGGTTTAAAATAGCTTAAAAAGCTAATAATGGGGAGCCTGCAGGTGGCATGGTGGTTAAGGGTGCCGGACTCTCTTACATGGCCAACTACAGTTCAAGTCCTGAACCTGGTAGCTTGCTTTCTCACTTTTCTCTCTCTCTCTCTCTCTCTCTCTCTCTCTCTCTGGCAAGCACATATATCCTCTGGCAGTTAGAAAAATATGTGTAGTTACATTGATAGTCCTTATTAGATTAAAAAAAAATTGGGCTGGCTCTGTGACCTGGCAGTCAGATTCCACATGACCAACCACATGGGAGAGAGAGATAGCTGGATAAAGTCCCCTTCCCCCATAGGACATGGTTGTGTCTCAAATCCTTTTCCTTCATTTCTCCATCCTGCCAGGATTATGGACATGCATGCCTAGTGTGTTTTTCAACCCTCTTGGGTTGGGATTTAAATTGTAGTTGGCCATGTGGGATTGGCCTCCCCAAATGACTAGGCCATGGTGGCTGGGCTTAAAATGTTTAATTAAAAAATACCTAATTTGTTGGGGCTAGTAGGTGGCATAGTGTGACGTCATGGTGCTGGACTCCCACTTGGCTAACCATGGTTTGAGTCCTGAGCCTGGTGGCTTGAAACTTGCACAACAGGCACATGTGCGTGTATGCCCAAAATCCCAAGAGGAGAATGGAGGAGAAGGGATTGCAGCATGGCCATTCTCCCTGGTGGGTGATTTCTCACTTTCTGTCTCTCTGTGTTTCCAGCGAGTGCATGTGTCCTATAGCAAAAACCTCTCTCTCAAACAAACAAACAAAAAACCCTAATTTGTTTACTGAAATGTCGAAATTATTGAATCCCTTGTTCTTTTGTTGGAGCAAAGATGTCCTTATTATAAAAAGAAATTGTGGAATCCATTTAAAGACTTCAATCTTATATATATATAAAATAAAATGAAGCAGTATAGTGTATGTATAAGATATAGAGGCTGCATGATTAAGAAATCGATGTTTGCAGGGCCAGCATGTGGCATGGTGGTTAAAGTGCTGGAATCCACATGGTTGACCATGGTTTGAGTCCTGGAACCAGTGGCTTGAAAATCATACTGGGTGCATGTGTGTGCATGCACAAAATCCTGAGAAGAGAATGGAGGAGAAGGGGATGATTTCTCACTTTCCTGCTCTCTGTCTCTTTCCAGTGAGCATATATGCCCTATGGCAAAAACTTATCACCATCACTAACAAGGAATATACTGTTCATGCAGTACACACAAAAGTTCTCAGTTTATGACTATACTCATCAGCAATTAATACATGCTATTAAGAACAGTGTGCTGTGCTGTCAAAACATGTTAATTTTATTTTTAAAAAGGAATTATTTATTTATTTAATTTAATTTATTCATTCATTTTTTTAATTCAACTAAAGACACACACACACATACACACACACACACACACACACAGAGAGAGAGAGAGAGAGAGAGAGAGAAAGAGAGAGAGAGAGAGAGAAAGCAAGCCACCAGTTCCAGGACTTGAACCATGGTCGGCCATGTGGGACTATCCAGTGCCTTAACCGTCATACCACCTGCTGTCCCCTATGTTCATTTTCTTAATAGGCTCCATCCAAAGTAATGTGTTCTTTACTCAGATAGCTTGAGATGGTACTTATTGTAAAAAGGTTCACAGTGGTTACATAAAGGAAGTATACATAGGGTAGGGTGGGGAGAAGAGGCTGTGTACTTACACCCCATATCTTCCTACTAAGAAGCCTAGTTCTCCTTGTACTTGCTGTAGCCCCTGTATTTGAATCTACTGGTAATGGGAGAAACCAGGCATCTTCTTTTCTCAATGTCAATAGCCCCATTGACTTCAATCTGGTTAAATTGGAAAAAAAAAAAAAAAAAAAAAAGGACTCGCAAGTGAATCACTCTAGATTCATTCTTCATACTTCAATGTATCTTCTTTAACCTTTAAAGGGTAAATTCTGAGAAGAAAGAGGCACTCTTTTATGCTGTTAGTAGGAAAGCAAATTAGTACAGCTATAACAGAAAACAGAATGGAATGGAAGATCCTCAAAAAACTGAAAATAGAGCTGCCATATGATCTGGCAATCACACTAACAGAATATATAGCCAGAGGAATAGAAATTAGTATGTTGTAAAGATATTTGCACCTAATGACTATTGCAGCACAATTCACTGAAAAAAATCACGTTGTACCCTCACCAGTATATGCAATTATTTTATGTTAATAAAAGAAAGAAGGGCTGGCCCCATAACACAGTGGTTAAATGCTGTGCAGAGGGAGCCAGATCCCACATGGCCAACTTCAGTTCAAGTCTCTGCCTGGTGGCTTGAAGAACATGCCAGGTACAAGCATGTGTGTGTGCCCAGGATCCTGACAGGATAGAGAAATAGTGGAAAAAGGATTGCATGCAAACCCCTGTTCAGTGTTCTCTCTCTCATGCAGGTATATGCACCCTCTGGCATTTAAAAAAAAAAAAAAAAAGGCTGATCGGGGCCAGCAGGTGGTGTGGAGATTAAGGTGGGTGGATTTTACACGGCCAGCTGCTGTTTGAGTCTCTGTTCCAGAGGCTTGAAAAACATGAAGGCGTGTGTGCGTGTGTACCTAAAATCCAGAGAGGAGAATGGAGGAGAAGGGATTGAGGTGTGGCCATTCCCTCTGGTGTGTGTGTGTGTGTGTGTGTGTGTGTGTGTGTGATTTCTCACTTTCCGTTTCTCTCTTTGATGACCACATGGCAAAAACTAAAAAAAAAAAAAAAAAAAGACTGAATTATCGTTACAGTTATTCTTATCATGATGATTCTCAAGCCAGGTTTCCTTGGAACCTAGCTTATATTTTAATCCTTACCAATGGCTGGGCACCCTGAACTATTGAACCACTGGTTCCCAGTGTGGGCCTTGTGCTCTTTATGTCGTGTTCTGCCTGAATACATCCTTTCCCCTGATCAACACCTATCAGACTGTCGTTATACTACTAAATCCTTACATATCATTTTCCCCAACCTCCACTTAAATATTAGGCATTTATTTACCTAGCTATTTATTTGTTAGGTTTTTGCAGTAGAGCATGTGCACTTGCTAGAGAGAGACAGAGAGCGATAGTGAGGGAAAAGTGAGACATCCCCTCCCTCAGGGACAGCCACGCTGCAATCCCTTCTCCTTCATTTTCCTCTTGAGATTTTGGGCATGAATACACATGCATTCAGCATGATTTCAAGCCACCGAATCTGGGACTCAAACCGCAGTTGGTCACGTGCGAGTCCAGGGCCTTAATCACTATACCACCTGCTGGCCCTGGATACTTGACCTTTTATACTTGACTTTCATTGACAAAATAAGGCATTTTTGTGGCAGCCACCCTACCAAAGCTAACTGTGGTAATTTATAGCCACACCGTATTACCAATATATTTCACACACTGCATGGTCTTGATCTATGTGGATCTACATCATAGTTCCTGTGTATCTGCCGTATAAAAAACACAAGGAAAATATCTGTAATTATTCATTTTTTATTATTAATTACTTTTATAAAATGTTTTACAGTTCAGCTCATACTCGTAAAGTAGATCTATTAATACAATGGTTCCCAACATTATTTTAATAGCTTGCCATTAACTGTACATATCAACACATTTAGAAAGTTATTACTTTGTCTTGCAGTATGATTTCTACACATAACTTGAACTTCAGTGCTCAATGGGCTGGTGAAAGTGCAACTCCTCGCAGCATTAAACATAAACATTATGAATGGAATGAGTTTAATCATTATTGTTCTTTCATGTAAATCCAAAACACAGAAATAATCTGATGATGTTGGAACTATTTACACTACATTAACCACCAGGTTAAGTTTTAAAGATTAGAAAAGGTTATAGAAAGTGAAAGAGTTGTGTGTTTCTTGGAATTTCCAATATCTACTGATTATAACATAATTAGAAAAATTTAAAACGTTTGTTTTATGAACCATAATATTACCTGTATAACTAAAAGAAAAGTATGAAAAACTGCTTTCCAGAAGGCTATACCTTACACAGTTTCAGGACACTCATGTTGTGAGATGGTCTTCCCTCACAAAAGACAAAAAGAAAGAAAGAAAAATTTTAAAAAGCACAGGCAACAAAAGCAAAAATAGACAAGTGGGAGGACCAGCAGGTGATATAGTGGTTAAGGTGACCAATATTTGAGTCCCAGACCTATTGGCTTAAAAATCATGCTGGTGTGTGTGTGTGTGTGTGTGTGTGTGTGTGTGCCCCAAATCCAGAGAGGAGAATGGGGGAGAAGGTTGTGTCAAAGACATCCTTTGGGGGGGGGGTGATTTATTACTTTCCCTCTTTCTGTCTGTATCTCTGTCTCTCTCTGGCGAACGCATGTGCTCTATGGCAAAACAAAACAAAACAAACAAACAAACAAACAACTCTGAAAAATAGACAAGTGGGATTATATCAAACTAAAAAGCTTCTGCACAGCAGAGGGAACAATGAACAGAATTAAGATACACACACACACACACACACACACACAGAGTGCAATACTATTCAGTCATTAAAAAGAATGAAATTGTATTATTTGAGGCAGCATGGGCAAACCTGGAGAACATTACATTAAGTGAAATAAGCCAGGCATAGAGAGAGAAAAGTTCCATGTTCTCATTCATATGTGGGAACCAAAAAAGTTAGCCAGTTTACTAGAGGTTCCAAAGAGGAGGTGGGTGGGGGAAGAAGATGTTGGTTATCTAATATAAAATTACAGTTAGATAAGAAGGATAAATTCTGGGGTCTTATAGCACAGTACGGTAACTGTGGTTAACAATAGTTTATTATGTATTTCAAAATACCTAAAAGAGGATTTTGAATGTTCCCAAGACAAAGTAATGATCGATGTTTGAAGTGATGGATATTTGAATTACCTTGATTTGATCATTACACATTGTATTCCTGTTCTGAAATTAACATCGTGAATACTTACGGTTATTATTTTATCAATTAAATACACGGCAGAAGGTCATTTGGATGGCATGGACGTCTAACTCTTGATTTCAATTTATTTTGTGATTCTATTCACCTCACAAAACTTTAAGTAAATTCTGCTATGAACATGAAGGCTTTGGGTGAATGGCCTTCTTCCCCCATACAAATCAGAAAGAGGAACTGAGTTTCCAGGCTCCTAACAGGACAGGGGGTTTGTGAAGATGAGGCAATCCTTAAACTAAACTAATTAATTTAGAGAAAGTCAGAACTTGGCAATTATGAGAAGTAAACCCCTAGACATAGACATCTTGAGGACATTTTTGGATGTTGCATAGAATGTGAAATAGCTGCTTTAGTCAATCTTATCTCATTAAAAAATTTTTTTTCTTTATTTCCCAAAAGCACTCTTTTTATTTATACAGAATCCTAACCACTTCAGCAGTAGGAGTGGAAGAGGTTCCTTTTACAATCCAGGGGCCTCCATATGTTGGTTTGTTGTTACCAAACACACAGGCAAGTGGCATTGTGGATTTGGTAAACTAATGACAATGTTGAGTCTCTCTCTGCTAGAGCAACAAGGTGAGCATCAAGCTCTGCCTCTGTAAGAATTCTGAATTTAGGATTTTCAACTGTAACTACTCCAACTTCTATTTCTGAAGGTTTGAAATCAACTGACAGAACAGTAGACAGGCATGTAATTGCAGTTTCCACTGTCTGTTCAAATGTCCAATCAAATTCCTTCTTCACTTTTTTTCCCAAGGAAACTGGTTGACTCCGTTTGTTTAACTCCTGCGGCAGTGACTTTAAACCCACAGTAGTAACCTGCAGGATCACACTTGTACACCTGAGGACCTTGTTCTTCATTTATACCGATTAATGCCATACAACAACCAAGAGGCCTCATCTCAGCATTCTGTGTGTAGACCTGAGAAAGATTAGCAATTCTTTTCCACAGCATGCCCACAGGAATCTCATAGCCATACTTGTATTTCCAGTTAGTTGCCTCATAGCGTGCCCTCTGTACCTGGGATCTGCCGTCAGCTATCATTCCTGCTATCACACAGCCAATGTTTTCAGTTATCTTCAATAAGTGAGTCACGGTGCTGGAATCCAACAATTTGTCAGGAACTTTTTTCTGTGTGACAATTACTGCACAGTCTTTCCCTCTCACAGCTACTGATGCAAGGCCACCCTGGTTAATAGCCTTGAAAGCATATTCGACTTGGTAGAGCCGGCCCTCGGGTGAAAAAATGGTAATGTGGCAGTCAAGACCAGCGCTGGAACCACGGGACATGTGGGTGCATCCGTTACTTCCAAGCGTAGTCTCTCTAATCTCATCTCATTGCTGAAAGCAAGGTGAAGGCCAGATGATGGTGTGGTGGTTAAAGTGGTTGGATCCTACATAGCCAGCTGTGTGGGTCAAGTCCTGGTCATGATGGCTTGAAAAACATGCTAGGCATGTGTTTGTGTGTGCCCAAAATACTGGCGGGAGAATGGAGAAGGGATTGCAGAGTGGCCATCCCTCCTGAGGGGTGATTCCTCTCTCTCCCTTTCTCCCCATCTCCACATGCAAGTGTATGTGCCCTATAGCAAAACTTAAAAAAAGAGAGAGAAAAGGAAAGAAAGAGAAAGAAAGAAAAGAAAAAAAAGCAAGGTGAGGAGGCTGGCATGGTCATTAAGGGCTCTGGATTCCCACGTAGCCTACTGTGGTTCAAGACCTTGACCTGGTGGCTTGCTTTCTCACTTTCCCTCTTTCTCTGCCCCTCTCTGGTTAAACTAAACTAAATAAATAAATAATTAAAGTTAAATAAGATAATTCTTTTTTTTAAAAAAAAAAAGCAAGGTGATATTGCTGATATCTGAGGTTCATATATAATAATTTTCACTTATGCAAATGATATCTTGGGAAATTCCATTAAGATGTAGAATGTTCTCTTTCCTCCTTTTAAAATTTCGCTAGAGGACACATGTGCTTGCCAGAAAAAATAGAGGCGAGAAGAAGAAAGCATCCTCCCCACCCGTGGAGAATCACACTATAATCCAGTCTCCTCCATTTCTCCACTCTGTCGAGATTCGGGGCACACATGCATATGCGCTAGGCCTGTTTCTTGAGCTAACACGTCCAGGACTCAAACCACCAGACCAGCCATGTGAGATCCAGTTGCCTTAACCATCAGGCCACTGAGCCCTGTTCTTTCCCTTTCTTTTAGTCATTCTCATAGACTTCATTTTGTAACTCCAGCGATTCTTTGAACTGTAAGACATGTATTTCTTATTCACACACTTGCTGAATCTGGAATCTTGCCATGTTGGTTATCTTCACAGAGCTGAGCCACTGCCCAGCTTGAGCTTCTAGTGCATTCTGATGAAATGAGTCCGGTAGGAGGCGGCAGGAGGCATGGTGTATAGAGGTGCTGGACTCCCAAATAACTGACTGTGGTTCGAGTCCCAGAAGTGGCAGCTTGCTCTCTCTCTTTCTGTCTCTCTCTGGTCAAAATTGAAAAACAATGAAAATAAATATAATCTTTTTATAAAAAAGAAATGAGTCAGGTAGATGATAAGTTGTATTTGAGAGCACAAATCTAAACTTTGTATCTGAGAGTGCAAATCTAAGCTCAAAGGAGTTGTTACTGGGGAAAGTAGTGTTTGTTATAAATCTTTTTTTTTTCTGGGGCCCAGCAGATGGTGTAATGGTCACATTAGTGGACTCCCACATAGTCGACTGCGGTTCAAGTCTTGGACCAGTGGCTTAAAATTTATGCTGGGAGCATGTGCCCAAGATTGCAAGAGGAGAATGGAGGAAAGGGATTGTGGTGTGGCCATCCCCCCCGCCACCTTCCATCCCTCTGTTGCTGTGTCTCTTTCTCTCCTTTCTCTGTCTGTCTGGTGAGCACACGCACCCTAAGGCAAAAACCTCTAAAAAAAAAACAAAACAAAAAAAAAGCTTATTTTTCCTGGGACCAGCAGTTACCATAGTGGTTAAGGCTCTTACATAACCAAACATTGTTTGAGTACTGGACCCAGTGGCTTGAAATTGCTGAGTGCATGTGTGTGCTTGCCCAAAATCCTGAGGGATTGCAATGTGGCCATTCTCCCTGAGGGGTGATTTCTCATTTTTTGTCTCTCTGTCTCTCTCTCTTTTTCTGGCAAGTGCATGTACCCTATAGCAAAATTACCAAAACCAAACAAACAAACATAAAAAACAACAACAAAACACAACAAAATAAAACCCTTATTTTTTCACTTTTTCCCTACTACCAGCAAGTTGCATGGAGTCAGAGACTTGGGCCAAGGAAGGCGTTGCTGTTGGAGGTGTAACGAATGTTAATACGTCTTTATAAAAAGTGCTGAAGACCGCCTGCATCTATGATGGCCTAGCATGTGGAATTCATGAAGCTGCCAAAACCTTAGACAAGCGCCAAGCTCACCTGTCTGTGCTTGCATCCAACTATGATGAACCTATCTGTGTCAGGTTGGTGGAGGTCCTTTGTGCCAAACACCAAATCACCTGATTAAGGTTGATGACAGCAGGAAACTAGGGGAATGGGTAGGCCTCTGTAAAACAGAGGGAAAACCCACTGAAGTGGTTGGTTGTTGCTGTGCAGTAGTCAAGGACTATGACAAGGGATCTCAGGCCAAGGATGTCATCAAAGAGTACTTCAAATACAAGAAATGAAAAATAATAAAAATTGACTCATGAAAAAAAATCCCCCAAAAAAAAAAAAAAAAAACAAAAACAAAAACAAACAAAAACAAAACAAAACAAAAAAAAAACCTGGAGTCCAAAGTCCAATAAGCAATGAACTATATTTGGAAGAAATTAAAAAACGTTGGTTAAAATGAATACACAGGCTAGCCAGTGGTGTGTTGGTTAAGGTACTGGATCCCATGGAGCTACATGGTTCAAGTCCCGGACATGGCAGCTTGAAAAACACGCTTGGTACATGTGCATGACTGACCAAAATCCACAAAGGAGGGAGAACTGGAGAAGATGGGATTGCAGTTTTACCATCCCCTATGGGGGGGGGGGGTGGGGGTTCTCACTTTTCTTCTCTTTCTCTCTGTCTCTCTCTCTACAACATGAATGGATGCATCCTCTGGCAAATTAAAAAAAAAAAAAGAATCTATGAGTTTTGTTTAAAAAGTAATTTCCTTTATTTAGGTTCATTTTAATTACTTTTTTTTTTTTTGAGAGGTTTTTGCTATAGGGCGCGTGCGCTCGCCAGACAGACAGAGAGAGACAGAGAGACAGAAAGCAGGAAATCACCCCCCAGGGGGGATGGCCACGCCGCAATCCCTTCTCCTCCATTCTCCTCTCGGGATCTTGGGCACGCACGCACACGTGCCCGGCGTGAGTTTAAGCCGCCGGGTCCGGGACTCGAACCGTGGTCGACTACGTGGGAGTCCAGCGACATAGCCATTACGCTAACTGCTGGTCCCAATTACTTTTTTTTTTAAGAGAAATTTTTGCTATAGAGTGCATGCACTCACCAGGAAACAGAAAGTGACAGAGAGACGGAAAACAAGAAATAATCCCCAGGGGGATGGTCACTTCACAATTCTTTCTCCTACATTCTCCTTTCGAGATTTTGGGCGAGCATGCACACAACCTATCATGAATTTTAAGCTGCTGGGTCTAGGACTTGAACTTCAGTTGACTACATGGGAGTCGAGTGGTGTAACCATTACATCATCTGCCTGTCCCATAACTTCCATTTTAAAAGCATGTTTTTTGTTTTTTTTTTTTTTAAAACAAAAACAAAAGCAAATCGATCACCTCAGACTGTATTTAAATTTTAGATAACCAAATGATTATAATGGTTTATTTTCGAGCTACAGTGTATAAGTTTATCAAAATCTTATTTGGTATCTCCTTTTTTCAAGTGGAATTTTTAAATTGAATTTAAAAACTATATTGTAACTGAATTCATATGTATGAAAGCATTTCAAAATATTTGAATTTGCAGTAGGGAACTTTATTTATTGGTTTATTTTTTAAATTGCTAGATGCTCACCAAAGTGAGACAGACAGACAGACAGAGGCAGAGGAAGAAAACATCCCCCAGTTGAGCATGGTCATGCTGCAATCCCTTTTCCATTTCATCATCCTGTTGGGATTTTGGGCAAGCCCACACCCATGCCCAGTACATTTTTTAGCCACTAGAGTTGGTATTCAAACCACAGTTTGCCATGTGGAATTGGTTCCCTTAACCAGTAGGCTATAGGGTAGGCTCTATTTTGTATTGTAAGATAAAATTAAAAGCATAAAATGTAACCTTTGAAGATAGAAATATGCTGAGAGAGAAAATGGACAGAAAGGATGAAAAAAAGGCAAAAAATTAGAATTCATGAACATCAGCTAATTTCACATACTACAAAAAATGTGGCTTTTCTGTGACTTTGATTATCTTTGGGTCTAATTTTTTATTTTATTTATTTTTATTTATTTGCATTCATTCTCTGAACATCATTACAGCATACAAAATGAGATTTTCCATCCAAATTACACTATATATTGTCTCAATCAAGCACATCAACAAGCATGTTATTGTCAGCAAATGATCTTCCATTTCTTGTCTTCTGTATGTTTTGCTTTTTTCCCCCCATCCTAGATTCTCTATCTCTTACCCTCTGCCATCTCCCACTCTCCTCCCACAGTCTCTGGTATCTATGTTTGCTTTCTATACTGTTTTCTCCTCACATTTTATTGTAACGCCAAAGACCCTAATCAATCCAAATACCCTCATAGCAAACACAGGTGATACCCACATTTCCATGAACACAAGTCTTACTTTACGCATCCTATAAAGTAGCACCTAGCTGTGGCTACATATCCTACTGCAGTCATTGAATATATATATTTTTTTTTTTCTGAAACTTTTTTTTTGTGACTCAATTTACATTCCTTCCCTAAGCTTCATCACAGCATACAAAATGCAATCTCCCATCCAGTACACACTGCATAGTGATACAATCATGCACATTACAAAAAATTTTCCATTACTAGTTCCTAGAATTACTTCCACCCCTCTTTCTGACCCTCTGTCCCTTCCCACCCTCCTCTCACACCACCTCCGGTGTCTACAATTGTCCTTCATTCCCTTCCCACCCACGTTGCATTGATCACACAATTTCCTACATAATCTAACTACTTTCAATGGTGAGTTCACTCATTACTACTAAGAAAACCAGTTATAACTTAACTCAAAGAAATGCCAAGGAACTTTGCTTAAAGCCAGGAAACAAGTTAGGATTCTGTTCAAATGGAAGGTGCATGAACCTATCAGTCTCATGTACTTTTATCTTCTGTTCTGGTTCAATTTTCCTGATTAAATTCTGGGATATAATATTCAAATTCAGACTTGTCCCTCTGATTAAGTTGGCCACTTTCATAGTTTTTGGACTCTTATTTCCGTGTGTCTGTGTTTAATTTTCTTGATACAGCACACCCTTGAGAACTTCTTGGAGATCTGGTCTGGTGCTGGTAAATTCTTTCAGGTTTTGTTTATCTGAGAATGTTCTTATCTTTACTTCCCACCTGAAAGATAATCTTGCCGGGTACAGTATTCTTGGCTGAAACTGCTTCTCTCGTAACACTTTGAATATATTTTCCCATTCTCTCCTCGCTTGCATTGTTTCCGATGAGAGATCTGCTGTTAGCCTGATGGGATGTCCTTTGTAGGTAACTTGATGTTTCTCTCTTGCCAATCTTAGTATCTTGTCTTTGTCTGCGGTTTTGGTCAACCTGGCTATAATGTGTCTTGGAGAAGATCTTCTTGGGTTGATTCTATTTGGGGTCCTTTGTATTTCCTGGGACTGGATCTTCGAATGCCTCTCTAGGTTTGGAAAGTTTTCTTGCAGGATTTCATGGAATAGATTATCAATGCCCTTATGGGTCTCTTCACCTTCTGGAATGCCAATTATCCGGATATTTGGACGTTTGATGGTATCCAGTACTTCTCGCATATCATTCTCAAATTTTTGAGCCATTTTCTCAGTCTTCGTGGTGGACTTTTCTAAGCCAGCCATTTTCTCTTCTACATCTGAGATTCTATTTTCTGAATGATCTAGTCTGCTTTTAATACTTTCAAGGGAGATTTTGACTTCTTGTATTATAGACTTGATCTCTAGCAGTTCCGTTTGAGTCTTTTGTAAAGTGTGTAATTCCTCTTTTAGATCTTGCAAGAATTTCCTCATCTCCTGGAACTCGGCAACTTCTTTCTCCTTTCTCTTTAGCAGTTCATTATCTCTCTTTTCTTCCATCTCTGTTAGCTTCGACATTACGAATGCTCTAAATTCCTTATCAGACATTTCCATGACTTTCACCGAACTGCTTGTGGATGAAGGAGAGTTACTCTTTTCCATTGGAGGAGAGGTATTTTCTCGTTTTCCCATATTTCTCGTGATCCGACGGTGATTTCTTGTCATCTGATGAATGGCGTGTTTCTTTCAAGTTCTTGAAGTTAAGCCTCAATGTTCAGGAGCAAGCAGACAGAGGTGTTCTAGAATCGGATTGCCGTTCTGTAGTGATCGCTGGTGCAGCAGATTCAGTAGATATTGGGTGGAGAGACAAGAAAAAGGAAAATGAAAAAGAGAGAGAGAAACAACAACAAAAAGAGAGAAAAAAGACAAAAAAATAAAAAATTGTAATTGCTTTTCTTTTTTTTTTTTTTAAAGAAAAAAATCACAAAATAGAAATATCTAGTTCCCAGTATCCATGTGGAATCTTCTCAGAGAATGTCTCAACTCTCCTGCCTGGGAGAAAGGAGCAGAAGGGCTTATTAACAAAACAAAAGATGGAGCTGAGAGCCAGAGAGAAATTCTACCTTTAAAAAAATCGTAAAAAGGAAAAATTACCAAAAAAAAAATGAGGAGACAGGAGCAGAGAGAGACAGAGACCTCAGAGACACAGAGACAGGGATAGAAGGCCAGAGGGGCTCCCTACCACACTAGCTTTGCTTGCTGGAGGCTGAATTATGAGTAGAAAATCTTCATTTCTCCTGTGCCTGAAATATCTAGTTCCCAGTATCCATGTGGAATCTTCTCAGAGAATGGCTCAACTCTCCTGCCACACTAGCTTTGCTTGCTGGAGGCTGAATTATGAGTAGAAAATCTTCATTTCTCCTGTGCCTGAAATATCTAGTTCCCAGTATCCATGTGGAATCTTCTCAGAGAATGGCTCAACTCTCCTGCCACACTAGCTTTGCTTGCTGGAGGCTGAATTATGAGTAGAAAATCTTCATTTCTCCTGTGCCTGAAATATCTAGTTCCCAGTATCCATGTGGAATCTTCTCAGAGAATCTATCTTTGGGTCTAATTTTGATCTTTAGAAATTATACACATGTATATGTATAAACACATAACTGTACATATATTTTAAATAAATTTTGAAGCAATAGTTTCAGATTTTCTTATTGCATGATTGTGTGGCATCTAGGCTTCACAAGAAGCTGGCCTTGACATCTTTCATTTGACTTTTAGGATTAAGTTTTATTTTTTAAGAATTATTTACTTAAGGGACCAGCAGTTGGTGTAACGGCTATGTTGCTGGACTCCCACGTAGTCAACCGTGGTTCGAGTCCCAGACCTGGTGGCTTAAATTCATGCCAGGCATGTGCACGTGTGTGCCCAAGATCCCGAGAGGAGAATGGAGAAGGGATTGTGGTGTGGCCATGCCCTTTGGGGGGTGATTTCTTGCTTTCTGTCCTGTCTCTCTCCGTCTTTCTGGCGAGTGGGAGGAAATAATCTAGTGTTCAATTCCATATTTATTCTCATTGTCCTAATCATCTATCTTATGAGATATTCTTTTTCTTTTTGGTAGGCAGTTTCAATTTGTTTCTGTATTTACATGACAGCAAAAGAAGAAGAAGAAGAAGAAGAAGAAGAAAAGGAAGGAGGAGGAGGAGGAGGAGGAGGAGAAGAAGAAGAAGAAGAAGAAGAAGAAGAAGAAAAGGAAATACACTGCTACACAGCTAAATTACAAACTACATACTCACATCAGTTAAGTTTTCCCTCTTTACTGATGTTTTAGGAAGCAGATGTTTTCCTTCTCCCTAGTTGCTTCTCCTGGAAATGTAGTCCTTTGAAAATAATGACACTGCTGGGGCCAGCAGGTGGCGTGGAGGTTGAGGTGTTGGACTCTCACATGGCTGAATGCAGTTTGCATCCCAGACCTGGCCAATTCAAATACACACCAGGTATATGTGTGCACATGCCCAAAATCCCAGGAGGAGAGTGGAGGAGAAGGAATTGCAGTGTGGCCATCCTCTCTGGAGGGTGATTTCTTACTTTCCTTCTCACCATCTCTCTATGACTGGTGAACACACATACCCTATAGTAAAAATCAAAGAAAGAAGAGAGAAAGAAAGAAAGAAAGAAAGAAGAGAGAGAGGAAGGAGAGAGAGAGAAAGAAAGAAAGAAAGAAAGAAAGAAAGAAATTGACACTGCTGACAAAGCCAGTAATGACATTATTATTGTTTTTGCTATTTATCAGCTTGATTGCCGCTAATGCTTTGAGATGTGGGCAAGAAAGTATCTCCCTGGCCCTTAGTTCTTATTATCACTTTATTGGCCTGGTTTTGCTTTCCTTTTGGGGAAATGGTCAAGAAACTTTTCCAGTCTCTTTCTACAGTGCTGTAATGCCGCTGTTTCAGGAGGCAATTGCGTTTCACACTCTTCTCCTACATCTGTATAATGCAGAGCATTGCAATGCATGGCCATGCTGCGCTATTTGGGCTGAGTGGATGGAGGAAGTAAGATGCAGCACATGTTGGAGCATGAAGAGGGTGGCACCACCAGTGTCCTCACTGTACCAGGCCTGCACCCAGACTGAGACCATATTTCTCAGCACTGCCAGTTCAGCTCAGGTCATAGCCCTTCTGATCACCATTTTGTTTGTTTGATTTTTTTTAGTTTTTGTTGTAAGGCATGTGCACTCCCCAGAGAGAGACAGAGAAAGGAGAGAGAGAAGGAAAGTAAGAAATTATCCTCCGAGGGGATGACCACATTGCAATTCCTTTTCTTCCACTTTCCACTCAGGAGTTTGGGCATGAATGCACACGTACCTGGTGTGATTTTCAAGCCACCGAGTCCAGGACTCATACTGTGAAGTTAGCCATGTAGGATCCAGCACCATAACCTCCACACCACCTGCTGGCCCCCAAACACCATTTTTAACCTGCAATAAGATAGGGTAAGGGTGGAGAGGCATTTTTTTCACTAAGGTCAAGGACTTTGAATTTAGGCAAATCAGGATTCTAATCATTGTAATAAATAATATTCATATAGGGTTTTCCATATGCCAGGTACTGCCCTAAACACTTTATGTGCTAACTTATTTGACCCTTACAACCAACATAAAAGGGAGGTGTTATAGTTACATGTTGCTTAACTACAGCGATGCATTCTGACACATGCCGTTAGGTGATTTTGTTGTGTGTGAACACCATAGTGTACTTACACAAACGTAGACGGTGTAGCCTACTACATACTTGCACTGCTCGGCATAGCTTGTTATAATCTTAGGGGACCACTGTTGTACATGGGGTAAGTCATTGCCCGTGATGTCAGTATGTAATGATCAACTATATTAGCATTCTTTCCTTCCAGAGTTGGTCTGAAGCACAGAGCAGTTAAGAAACGTGTCCAAGTCTACACAGGTAATGAGCTATAGAATTCAGAGTTGAACCCAGAAATTCTGACTTCTTGAATCTGTGCTTTTAAGCATTACTTAGCATTTCCATGTATCAGGGTGCGACCTCTCTTGGCTACATGATTGAATTCCACTGAGTCTCACTTCATAGCATTTACCTTGCAGGAGTAATGGAAGGAAGATTGCTAGTCCAAGGGCCGGAATGGCTTCTGTCTGTAGACGTTACTCTGCACCACCAGGCTGGTTATTGTCAGCATGCTCTATCCTGTGTTCTGGGTGGAGGGCTGATGTTCCCTTAATGATGAATTAAGATAGACTAGCATAGGTTTGTAGTTCATTTTCTTGCCTCGTACTTCACACTATAAGGTAGTAAATACAAATACTGGACTCAGAAGCCACAGTCTTGCAGAATATACTTAAAAAGCAATGATTTGAGAAGATGATTCATTTCAGCCACTTCTGTCCTGAGTAAAACCAGCTTCATTTCAATTAGACTGTATTATTTAGCCAAGTTTAAAAAAAAATCCCCCAAGGGAGTTAATGATCTATTTTATATGGATTTCTAGATTTATGTATCAGGCACTACTCTAGAAGCTCTTTTCTGGAAACAGAGCTCTGCCCCCACAGCCCAGTAAGTCATGGTTGTTGGAGTAGAGATGACAGAATTGCTTTTGTTTAAGGTTTCAGACAGTTTGTGTGGTATTGTTCCATTTACACGAGTCCAGAAAAAGCGAATCGACAAAGACTTAGAGAGGGATGGTTGCCAGGGACTGGAGGAGGAGTGTGCATAAGGTGTGACTACTAGCAGGCGGAGAGTTTTAATTTTGAGGTGATGAAAATGTTCTGAGGCCAGAGGTGGCTTTGTAGTTAAGGAGGCTGGATCCCACATGGCTGACTGTGTGTTTGAGTCCCAGATCTGGAGACTTAGAAAACATGCTGGGTGTGGGATTGTGCATGCCCAAAATCTCAAGAGGAAAATGGAGAAGGGATTGCAGTGTGGCCAGACCCCTGAGGGTGAACTCTCACTTTCCCTCTCTGTCTCTTTCTGGCAAGAACATGCTCCCTATGGCAAAACAAAACAAAAACAGACAAATGTCTGGGAGTAGATAGTGGTAATGATCACACAGCTCTCTGAATATGCTCAAAACCACCTACACTTTAAATGGGTGAATTTTTTAAAGAATTTTTATTTTTTATGTAATTCCATTTGCTATCATTATTTTTTTAAAATTTTTAACATTTTTTAGAGGTTTCTGCTATAGGGCGCGTGTGCTCGCCAGACAGAGACAGAGAGATAGAAAGCGAGAAATCTACCCCCCAGGGGGTCTGGCTACACTGCAATCCCTTCTCCTCCATTCTCCGTTTGGGATATTGAGCACGCACACACAGGCACCCAGCGTGAGTTTTTTTTTCTTTTCTTTTCTTTTCTTTTCTTTTCTTTTTTTTCTTTTCTTTTCTTTTCTTTTCTTTTCTTTTTTTTTGGGGGGGGGGGGGGGGGAGAGGTTTTTTCGCTATAGGGTGCATGCGCTCGCCAGACAGACAGAGAGAGACATAGAGACAGAAAGCGAGAAGTCACCCCCCAGGGGGGATGGTCACGCCGCAATCCTTTCTCCTCCATTCTCCTCTCGGGATCTTGGGCACGCACGCACACGTGCCCGGCGTGAGTTTTAAGCCACTGGGTCCGGGACGTGAACCGTGGTCGACTACGTGGGAGTCCAGCGACATAGCCATTACGCTAACTGCTGGTTCCCCCCGGCGTGAGTTTTAAGCCACCAGGTCCGGGACGCGAACCATGGTCGACTATGTGGGAGTCCAGCGACATAGCCATTATGCTAACTGCTGGTCTCTATTATTTTTTAATTTTACGAGAGAGAGAGAGAGAGAGAGAGAAAGTTGCCAGATCTAGGACTCAAAACTGTGGTCAGCCATGTGGAAATCCAGTCCCATTAACCATCATGCCACTGGCTGGTCCCTTAAATGGGTGAATTTTATGGTTTGTGACTTATATCTCAAAAACACTGTTATAAAACAAAACTATTCATGTAAGTGCTGTTGGCTTTTCTCGTGTGTTCAGTGGTGCCCAGAAAGGGGAAGATGTGAACCAGGTGGACATTTTACAGGTGATTGTTGCTTGCCTTAGTAGTGACCGATGGATATTACTCCAGGCAGCACCATCTGGTGTAAGATTACTGCATTTTTCAGGTTGAGTGCCCAGCTTCTCAATAGGGATCCTAAACCAAATCCCTATTCTATTGCTACTCTAAACTGGGGCCTCCCTTGCCCAGCTATCGTAGGGGTGACCAGATATGCTGACATCTCTTGGTATATTATGATTGGCACAGGACCTACAAGAGGGTACCCACTGTGTGTGTGTATGTATGTATATATATATATATATATATATATATATATGAGTATGTATGTATATATATATACTATATATATATGTATATTTTATAAATAATTTATTTCACCTTCTTAAGAAAATGTTGCGATAGGGCAGGTGCCATGTGCCAGAAAGAGACAGGAAATGTGAGAAAGCACTCTCTAGGGGGATGGCATGTCACAGTCCTCCCTGATTCTCTCCCTGGGATCCTGACTATACATGCACATGTGTCACTGGGTCACTCTGAGAGCCCCCACTTCAGTCCTCTAACACATTGGATCTTGGGTACCCATGCATGTTTCAGGCTGAGTAGGCCTGAAATTCTAACCCTGGTTGTCATGTGGGATCTGGCTTTTCTTGTCACACACCACGGAGCTGGCCCTCAGTAAATCTTTGATGAATGAGTAAACAAATAATTGAGAACCCTCCACGGATCTTCTGGGTTGCAATGAAATCTCTGAAACCAAAGAATGCCTTTTAGTTATTTTGTACTAAGGACAATGTCTAAATATTACTTCGATGCAAATCTTTTTTTTTGTAGAACATTCTAATATAATGAATAAATGTTAATAATATTTTTATTTAAAAACAGCACCGAAACTCTTACAATACAAAAGTAATGTCTTCCCCCACCCCCCTTTTCACCATGTGGGCTTTACTTACTCCTAAACTCGAAAGGGTGAAGGTGGGTGGTGGCGCGTATTCAAGTTTTTTTTCTGGAACAATAGTGACATCTTGTGGTCAGTTCCTAGAATAGAGACTATTCAGCAAAGTGGATGTGGATTCCCTACTTGAAGCAAAAATTGTTACTAAATTGATCAGACTTCAGATTAAATTCAGACCATTTACTGAGTGCCCACTATGCACAGGAACTATGCAGGCGCTTTCACGGATATTGTTTCTCTATATTGCTTTGTATTTTTCCCTAGATGACCAGAGGCTAAACTAATTCTACATGTATTTATATCACAGAGCAGCCATGCATCTGGGACCCCTAAGCTTTATGCAAAGTGTTGTGTGTACGTGCATCTCCAGGAGAATGGACCTTGCTTCTATAACACACTCTTACGGACTCCCCATTTTCTTGACATGGTTACCTTAGAGCATGTTTCTAACACACCACGATGATAGACTTTGGATTAGTGCCATTAATAATTTTTTTTTTAATCTCAGAGATGCCATTTATTTTAACAATTCATGTTCATCTTAGGTTAAAAAAATCTAAAAAGACAAAAGAGAAAAAGAAAGGGAAAGAAAACAAAAGCAGGTATATGGAACTAGATAGCATGGTAACATTATCTAGAAAGAGCATTGGAGTATAGATCAGTCCCAAATCCCTTACTTGCTGGCAGTCTGAGCTTATTCAGGTCAGTTAATCTGTGATTCTTAGTTTCCTCTCTGTAAAATGGATATTGATAACAGCATAGAAAAAAATTCAGATATAAAAAGAATTTTGTCAAAGAATAACATCAGAGAATCAGCTGATGCATGACGAGTTTTTAGATCAAAACTACAGTCCATAGAAGAAAAAAAAACCCTGAACTTCATTAAAATTAGAAACATCTGGGGCCATGGGGTAGCATGATGGTTAAGGCACTGAATCCCCACATAGCCTACCGCAGTTTGAATTTCAGATCCTGTGGATTGAAAAATCATACCAGGCACATGTGTGCACGTGCCCGAAATCCCAAGAGGACAATGGAGAGGGAATAATTGTGGTGTGGCCACCCCTCCTTGGGTGAATTCTTACTTTCCCTGTCTCTGTCTCTTTCTCTCTACAGCGAGTGCATGCACCCTATGTTAAAAAAAAAAAAAAAAAAAAAAAAAAAAAAAAAAAAAAAAAAAAAAAAAACACATAACATAAATAAATAAATAAATAAATAAAAACCTTCTGTTCTGCAAAAGACACTGTTAAGAGGACGAAAACCAAAATACAGACTGAGAGAAGATGTTTGTAAAACACATCTGATAAAGGATTTGTATTCAAAACATAGAAAGAACCCAATGAGGGCCAGCAGATGGCGCCAGAGGTTAAGGTGGCTGGACCTCCCATGGCCTGTTGCATGGTTGGAGTCCCCGACTGTGTAGCTTGGAGAACATGCTGGGTGCATGTGCATGCATGCCCCAAGTCCCAAGAGGAGAATGGAAAAGGAATTGTGATGTGGCCATCCTCTTAGGGGATGGGAAGAGGAGCGATTTCTCACTTTCAATTTTTTATTTATGTTTATTTTAAAATTTATTTTGTTTTAGTATTTGCTATAGTGTGTGTGCACTCTTCAGAGAGAGAGAGAGAGAGAGAGAGGGAGGGAGAGAGAGAGAGATAGAGAGAGAGAGAGAGAGGAAAAGTGAGTAATCACCACCCCTCCATCCCCAGGTGGGATGGCCATGCTGAAATCCCTTCTTCATTGTTCTCCTCTTGGGATTTTGGGCATGCATGTTCTTCAAGCTGTTGGGTCTAGGACTCAAACCATTCAGTTGGCCATATGAGATCCAACCATCTTAACCACCACGTCACTGACTGGCCCATGATTTCCCAGTTTCTCTCTCTGCCTCTTTCTGTCTCTCTCCAGCAAGTGCATACATCCTATAGCAAAAACAAAACAAAAAATCCAGTGAGAAAACTTGTAAGTTTGAAAATGATAATGTACCATACACATGTGAGTTTTACTTATAGCCTATATATATATATATATATATATATATATATATATAAATAATGGACGATCACACACAAAATATAGAAAGAAAAATGAGAAAAGTCTATCTGAAGAAAAAAGATAATTCATCCCATCACTCAGCAGAAGTAACTGTTGACTTTGATGTATTTCTTTCCCTTTTTTTGCTAAATATATATAAATATACACATTGTAAATCATTAGTTAACTGGTGCTTAAAGTTATCCTATTTCTGGGGCCAGCAGTTGGCGTGGTCTCCCATGTGGATGCCCATGTGGCTGACTACAGTTTTCTTTTTCCCGGACCTAGTGGCTTGCTTTCTTATTTTCTCTCTCTGTCTCTGTCTTTCTGATGAGTGCACGTGTCCTTTAGTAAATGAAATAATAATAAAAGTAAATAAGTAATTCTTTAGAGTTATCCTATTTCTTCTGCTTCAGGGCGTCTGGATTTCCACAGAAGAAGGAGGACCCCTTTTCTAGAGTAGAGGAATAGAACATTAAATCCTGTTTCTAGAGTGACATTAGCCAGGCCTGGGAGCTGCACCTGGGTCACAATTGAGAAGAGAAAATGCATATCTCTAGAGTGTGCTTGCCAGCGTCTCCTTCCTCAGAACGGACCTTGTTTCTATTTGGCTGTGTGCACATGTCTGAGTGAGTGAGTGTGAGCATGTGCACGCACACACCCGGAAAGAAAGAAAGAGGGCTGAGAGTCCAGGGCTGAGGTTTAGTGATTGCATCGCTGGCTGCCCATCAGCTAAATGGTATCAGGAAGCCTATACCCAGCCCAGGACTTTTAAAAAATTAAAATATATCATAAATACAGAAAAGTCTAATAATCACAAGTATACAACTAGAATTTCCTTTCCTTTTCTTTTTCCTTTTCCCTTTCCTTTCCTTCTTTTCTTTCCTCTCTTCTCTTTTTCTTCTTTATTTTCTTTTGCCAGAGGACACATGTGCTTATCAGAGAACCAGAGAGAGATAGCATTCTCTAGCATTCTCTAGATAGCATTCTCCAATCCCTTCTCCTCAATCTCTTCATGCTTTTGAGATCTTGGGCATGTACACACATCTGGCATATTTTTTAAGCTGCTGGGGCCAGGATGCAAACCTCATGGTCAGCTATGTGAGATTTGGCTCCATTAACCACCAAATCACAGGGTTGGCTCTAGAACAGGGATCCCAACTGTTGGGCTGTGGACTGCTGCTGGACAGTGGCCCGTGGGGGGCTGAGCCACATGTTGTGCTGATCTGCTGGGCTGTTCAGCGGAGGGTGGGTGGTGGGCAAGTGAGTGTACGTGCCCTATAGCCCGTGCTATAGGGCACATGCACTCGCCAGAGAGAGACAGGGACAGAGAGAGAAAATGAGAAAGCAAGCCACCAGGTCCAGGACTCTAACCATAGTCAGTCACATAGGTGCCCGTGTGGGAGACCATGCCACCTGCTGGCCCCAGAAATAGGGTAACTCCCAATGCCACGTGGGCTCTGTGTCCTGTTGGATCAGCATGGTATTGGATTCTCATGGGAGTGTGAACCTTGTTGTGTGATCGTTTCATTGTATGTTGCAATGTAGTAGTGGTGGAAATGGGGTGCACAGTGAATGTGGTGCACTTAGGTTATCCTGGGACCAACCTTCCCATCCTCAGTCCATGGACTGTCTTCTCTAAGGCCAGTCTGTGGTGCTGTGAAGGTTGGGGACCACTGGCCTAGAATTTTCAAACTGAATTCATCCAGATCAAGAATATTGTCAGAAACCACCTAGTCCTCTCTCTAGTGATTACCTGATCCAGCAGGTGGCCTTACTTCTAATAACAGAAACTACTTTTTTTTTTTTTAATCCATGATTGAGAGTAGGTTTGTGCACATGTAAGTGAGAAAAAGAGAGAGAAGCACCCTTGGTAGCATCGCATCACTCTGCAATCCCCTTTACCCAGCCCTCTCACTCACCAGGATCTTGTGCATGTGTGTCTCGCCTGTTTCAGGTTGACCACGTGGGGATCTGAACCTGTGGTTGGCCATGTGGCTTCTAGCACTGCAGTTCAGTAAGTCACCAACTACATCACAGAGGCTGGGCCCAGAAACTACTTTTGTCTGCCAAAAGACTTTACAATTCAATAATGGACTTGATAAACTCTAAGAAGAACTGCATGAAGAACTATAGTATCCTCACAAACACTCAAGAAAGAGTAAAGTTGCATCTGATATAATAATTTGGAACCAGAGTTCCACCAAGGAAAGGAAAACACAGGACTAGGTCCGTGGCATCTAAAAGGCATTCTTGTGGTCTTGAACTTGGGCAGTGCAATTCATTTCTCTTGAAATCATCAGGGTGCCACTGACCTCTGATTGAAATCCTGTCTAACTTGCACCTGATCTACTGCTGTAAATATTGCCCTTCCAATTTATTTTTTTGGCTAGAGTATGCATATGCATGCCAAAGAGAGAGAGACAGAGAGAGGGAAAGTGAGAAAGCCCTACCCTCAACTCCACGGGGAATGATCATGTAGCAATCCCTTCTCCCCCATCTCTCCCTCCTTTCAGGATTTTTGGCATGTACACACACACATGCCCGACGTGTTTCTCAAGCTGCTGGGTATGGTTCTTGAATCACATGGTTGGCCATGAGGGATGCGAGTGCCTTAACCAACGGGCCATGGAGCCAGTGCTGCCCTTCCAATGTTAGTCACCCTAGTACTGATAAGCTGTCCTGACTTATGTCCTGCCAGACGGAGCTCATCTTCACGGACAGACTCTTGTCCTAATCCTGACTGGCTTGATGTCTGCTATTTGCTGCTGGCCCTGCGCCTGCCCTCAGTGACCTTAAGCACTCACTCCTGCTGCTGACTTACACCTAGACTTTTCAAGGGTCCAGTCTAGCTAACATACTGAGAAAGCTAGAGTATAAAATATAAAGAGTGACATTCAAATGGCAGGAAATAATAGAAAGACTTCTTTTTGCATATTGGTAATGTTTAGAGATGGTGCTTCCCAGTTTTCTTATCTAGACTAAAGTAAAGGCCAGAACAGAGAAGTTAAAATAGGTCTTAAACCTTGTATTCATTCATTTGGGGGTTGATATAATACATCAAGATAGAGCAGGGTTGGACATCCTTATTAGAGGTTATCTATCCATTTTCTGCACAAATTTTAGTTTTTTCATGTATTCTGCATATTTTCTTCCATGTTATTGGTTGAGAACCATTAAAGTAGTCTAAAGGCTGTGTTGGGACAGTTGTGTGAGGAAGAGTCTATGGGACTTTTGTGAGTACTCTGCACGTGATGTACAATATAATGAGTTGTAGGGAGTAGGAGATACACACAGGGTGAAGGTGATTTACAGCCTCATTTATAATTCAGAGTACAGGAGATGGAATTGGAAGAGACCTTAGAGGTTAAATAGATCAGTCTCCTACTCACTGAAGTAATCCCTTTGACAATAACTTTGACAGATGGTTATTTAACATCTGTTTGAACATTTTCATTGATTTCCAAGGGTGAGAAACTCACTGCTTATCCAGGCAGGTCATTTTAGTTATTTCTAATTGAATTATTAGAAAGTTTTAAAAAAACAGTTATTTGAGATCTGACTTCTGTAACTCCTCCCTAGGGACTAACTCAGTTGTTTTCTCAGGAGTAATACAAAATAAGGCTCAGCAAATTACTGGGGGAATTTTTCTTTTCTTTCTTTTCTTTTCTTTTTTTTTTTTTTTTTTTTTTTGAGGTTTTTGCTATAGGGCGCATGCGCTCGCCAGACAGACAGAGACAGAGAGACAGAAAGCAAGAAATCACCCCCCGGGGAAGATGGCCACGCTGCAATCCCTTCTCCTCCATTCTCCTCTCAGGATCTTGGGCACGCATGCACACACGCCCAGCGTGAGTTTTAAGCCACCGGGTCCAGGATGCGAACCACGGTCGACTACGTGGGTGTCCAGCGACATAGCCATTATGCTAACTGCTGGTCCCTACTGGGGTACTGGGGGAATTTTTCTAACATAGGAGAGTTATCATGCCATTTCTTTTCTTCTTTTTAGTTTTCCCTATAGGGCACATGTGCTTGAGTGAGAGAGAGAGGAACC
The DNA here is from genome assembly GCA_026018925.1 of Tupaia tana. Classification (NCBI taxonomy): domain Eukaryota; kingdom Metazoa; phylum Chordata; class Mammalia; order Scandentia; family Tupaiidae; genus Tupaia; species Tupaia tana. The sequence goes on from JAKSZU010000001.1 coordinate 75,382,142, forward strand.
ATCAGGCATCAGGTCTGGGACTTGAGCTGTGGAGTTAGTTATGTGGGATCCAGCTGCCTTAACTTCCACGCCACCTGCTGGCTCCCATGCCATTCTTTTTCTTCTCCAGGCTAAATATTTCCAATCCTTTCTACTATCACTTAATCTGGTCATTTTCCTCTAGGTAGTGTTGGTTCTAGCAATGAACCAAATAGGACAGAATGCTATGATGTGGTCTGGTCAGTTTAGAGTCCACTGGGAATATAACTTCTTTTGATCTGGATTTAATAATCCTATTAACACAGCTCAAGCTTCTGGTTTTGGTGGTTGATAAAAATTTACATACTATATACTTTGTAAAAGTTCACATACTTAAAAAAGTTTGGGCCAGCCAGTGGCATAGTGGTCATGGAGTTGATCCCACGAGGCCAACTGGGCAGTTCAAGTCCTGGACCCAGAGATTTGAAAAATATTCTAGGCACAATGTGTATGCCCAAAACCCAGAGAGAAGAGTGGGGAAGAGACTGAAAATATCCTCCGAGGGTACTTTCTCACTTTCTCTCTCTTTCTCTCTCTGTCTCGCTCCAGCAAGCGCGCACACACACACACACACACACACACACACATCCCATAGCAAACTTGAAAAAATTAACATATAGTAAAACTGACAATTTTAGTGTATAAGTCTATGAGTATCAACACACACAGAGGTTTGTGTGACCACCAGCACACTCAGGATATGAAACAGTTCCATCACCCCAAATCTCTCTCCTGTTTTGTAGTCATACCCTCCTATGAAACCAGCTTTTGAAATCTAATGTGTTTTTCATTACTATAGTTTTGTTTTTTCAAGAATGTCTGATTGATGGAATAATTTAATATGTAATTACCAGTTGTTTTTACTCACAAACTTCTGACACCAAACATGAGGATTTTTTTTTTCACGCTGATCAAGTGTCTAACTCTCTGGACACTGAGTGTCCTACAATTCAGTTAGATTCAATTCCGGCACGATCAATTTGGAGTTGGGGAGACACCACAGACGCAGTCCTGCATGACTGCTCTCGTTTCGGATACTGTCCCAAATCTGAGTGACCCATACTTCAGAATGATGGGGTATACAGTTGATGAATCCCCACGACTCCCTCCTCAGGTACCATAATTTGCTACAATGGCTCACAGAACTCAGGAAAATGCTCTAGTTAATCATTGACAGTTTATATTTATTTTTATATGTTTGAAACATCATCCTTGCTCCCTTCCTCCCTCCCTCCTTCCCCCTCTCTCTCTCTTTCTTCTCACCCTCCCACTCCTTCTCTTCCTTTTTATTTTTTCTTCTTTTTTTTTTTTTGAGAGAGTGAGAGAGAGAGAGAGAGAGAGAGAGAGAGAGAGAGAAAAGAGGACCCTCAACAGGGTCTTTCCATGCAGCGATCCTTCCCTTAGCCTCCCAGCTGGTCAGGACCCTGGGTGTGTGAGTGTGCCTGGCATGTTCAGGTTGACCAGGATCCTAACCAGAGCCTTCCCGTGTGGCTCCAGTATTGTGCAGCAGTGCCCTACCCCCTTACCACTATGGCTCACTTATACCGGCTGTTTATGGTAAATGACATGACTCAGGAATAGCCAAATGGAAAAGACACCCAGGGCAAGGTGAGAGAAGGGCACAGACATCCTATTCCCTCTTTGGGTATACTGCTGCTCCTCCTAGCACCTCTATGTGTCCACCAGCCCAGAAGCTTTCTGAAACCCGCCGTTTCAGGATTTTATGGAGGTTTTGTTACATAAGTGTGAATGATTAAGTCTTTGGGTATTGGTGATTAACTGGATCTTCAGCCCTCTTCTCTCCCCAAGGGTCTGGGGTTAGGCCTGAAAGTTTCAACCTTCTAATTCCATTGTTGGTTCCTCTGCCAACCAGCCTTCATCTGAAGCTATCGAGGGGCCCACTAAGAATCATCTTACTAGCATAAACTCAGGTATGGTTGAAAGGGACTTGTTATGAGTAACAAAAGATGTTCCTATCACATCTATGACTGAATAAAGTATAAGAGCTTTCTTTTCTTTTTTTTGGGGGGGGGGGTAGAGGTTTTTGACTAGGGTACAAGTGTTCTTACTGGAGACAGAGAGACAAACACAGTGAGAGGGAAATTGGGAAATCACCCCCCGGGGGGATGGCCACACTGCAATCCCTTCTCCATTCTCCCGGGATCTTGGGCACGCATGCACACATGCCCAGTGAGAGTTTTAAGCCACCAGGTCTGGGACTTGAACCATGATCAGCCACATGGAAGTCCAATGGTGTAACTACTATGCCATCAGCTGGTTCCAAATTACAAGAATTTTAGGAACTGTCAGGAACAGGGACAAAATCTATATATATTTCTTACTGTATTACAGTAATTAACCTTTTGAAACCAGCTTCTTTCACTCAGTATCGTACCTTTGTGATTCAATTAAGTTGTGTGTATAAATAGTTCATTCCTTTTTATTGCTGAGTAGTATTCCATGGCATGGATGTATCATAGTCTGTTTATCTGTTCATCAGTTTAAGGACATTTGGTTGTTTTCACTTTTTAGCAATTATGTATAGAGTTGCTCTAAACAATCATGTGCCAGTTTTTGTATGAATGTAAGTCTTCATCCTCTCAGGTAAGTACGTACTTAGGAGTGGGGTTGTTGGGACACATCTAAGTTTGCAAAAAACTTAAAAGTGATTTTCTATAGTAGCTATACCACTTTGCATTTCCACCAGCAATATAGTGAATTCCAGTTATTCTGCAACCTTGCTAACATCTGGTATTACATTTTTCATTTTAGCTTTTTTTTTTTAAAGGTTTTTTGCCATAGGGCACAATGCACTTGCCTGAAAGAGAGAGAGAGAAATAATGAGAGGGAAAGTGAGAAATCATCCCCTAGGAGTATGGCCACATCGCAATCCTGTCTCCTCCTGGGATTTTGGACATGCATGCGCACATACCCAGTGTGATTTTTCAAGTTGCCAGGTCCAGGACCTAAACCGCAGTCAGTTGTGTGCGAGTCCAGCACCTTAACTACCATGCCACCTGCTGGTCTTTCATTTTAGCTTTTTTTTTTTTTTTTTTTTTTTTTTTTTTTTTTGAGAGGTTTTTGCTATTGGGCATGGGGGTTCTCCAGAAGGACAGAGAGAGACAGAGAAACAGAAAGTGAGAAATCACCCCCCAGGGGGGATAGCCATGCTGCAATCCCTTCTACATTCTCCTCTTGGGATCTTGGGCACACACGCACACACATCCGGCGTGAGTTTAAGCCACTGAGCCCAGGACTAGAACCACGGTTGACTACATGGGAGCCCAGTGACGTAGTCATTACAACATCTGCTGGTCCCCATTTTAGCTATTCTAATGAATGTTTTGTGATACTTCATTCTGATTTTAATTTGCAGTTCCCTAATGGCTACGGATGTATTATATTGATTTGTCTTTTGAATATCCTCTTTGGTAAAATGTCCATTCAAGTCTTTTTTCAACTTTCAATTGGGTATACATACATAAATACATATACATATATGTATACAAGCTTTATGCTTTTTAGAGGATATGTGCACTTGCTAGAGAGAGACAGAGGGAAAGTAAGAAGTCGTCCTGGATGGCTACGCCACAGTCCCTTCTCCTCCATTTCTCCTTTTGGTATTTTTTGACATGCATACACATGCACTATGTGTTTTTCAAGTTGCTGGAGCTGGAACTTGACCCGTACAGTCAGTCATGTGAAATCCAACTGCCTTTACCACTATGCCACTAGTCAGCCCAAAAGTTTTTTTTTTTTTTTTTTTTTTTTTTTTCTCTTAATACTCTGAATACAAGGGACCAGCAGTTAGCGTAATGGCTATGTCGCAGGACTCCCACGTAGTCGACCGCGGTTCGAGTCCTGGACCTAGTGGCTTAAACTCACGCCAGGTGCGCGTGTGTGTGTGCCCAAGATCCCGAGAGGAGAATGGAGGAGAAGGGATTGCGGAATGGCCATCCCCCCTGGGGGTGATTTCTCGCTTTCTATCTCTCTGTCTCTCTCTGTCTGTCTGGCAAGCGCACGCGCCCTATAGCAAAATAAACTCTCCAAAAAAAAAAAATACTCTGAACACAAGTCCTTTACCAGACATATGGTTTAAAAATAATTTCTTCCAGTCTTTGGACCAGCAGTTAGTGTAATGGCTATGTTGCTGGACTTTCATGCAGTCGACCGCGTTTCGCGTCCTGGACCCAGTGGCTTAAAACTCACACCAGGCGCGTGTGTGTGCGTGCCCAAGATCCCGAGAGGAGAATGGAGGAGAAGGGATTGCGGCGTGGTCATCCCACCTGGGGGCTGATTTTTCACTTTCTATCTCTCTGTCTCTCTCTGTATTTCTGGCGAGCGCACGCACCCTATAGCAAAAAACCTCTCAAAAGAGAAAAAAAAAATTTCTTCCAGTCTCTAGCTTGTCCTTTCATTCTCATAGAGTGAGTATCTTTTTGCAGAGTAAGAGTTTTTAATTTGTATTAAATCCAATTTGTTAATTTTTTTCATGCTTTTGGTGTCATATCCAGTAATTCTTTGCTCAACTGAAGGTCACAAAATTTTTTTATGTTTTTCGGCCATGTGGCATCCAGACACCTTAACCACCATGCCACAGGCTGGCTGTATTTATACATTTTAAAAATATACATTTAGTGATATTAAATTGTGTCATATTGGTATTGACCTATATCCTTTCCATCCATTCTATTTAATCTGCCCATGAACATACTGTTTCAACATGTGTGCGATTGCAATAATTGGCAATCCATGCTTTAATATTTGTTCAATCAATATGTTGACTACAATGTTGACTAAGTTAACATCAAGAAAAGAACTTGCAAGAAATTGTAAAAGACTTATAAGTTTATTCATTCAATCATCAAATTTTATTAAGTGCCCACTATGTGTTCCAGAGATATGGAGGCAAATAAAACTAAATCTGTTGATACAGATCCAGAAAACAATGTGATTTAGGTATTACTCTTCAATCATCAACGAATGCACCTAACTTTACTAGGTCAAACTTTTCAACCTGGGTCATGTTCTGTGCTGGGTAGAGGAGATGTAATAGTGAACATAGTCCTCATAACATTGCCAGTCTCATCTATAATATTGTATTGCCTTGATGTCTTCATTTTGCCTAACGAGCAATCATAAAAGATTTTGTCATGTGACTTTCTAAAATCCTTAACTTTCATCAATGACCCATCCCTCAACTACCATAGGAAACGGCTTAGCAGAGAAGAAAAAGAGGTTAATTTGTGAAACTTGCTGTGTTATCACTTTTTAGTGTTAACTACCTCTACGTTAAAGCCAGTTTATATTTTCTAGTGCTTACCATAGGCTAATCTACACAGTATAGTTTTTGCTTTCCAAAAAACAAAAACGAACTGTTTATCTTTATTCTTAACTACTTGCTAAATAAACTTCATCAACTCATTTGACCTTTTTCTGGACCCTCCTATTTTCTACCTTCCACATCTTTCCTGTGTTTAGATTCTAGTGCCTCCTTTTGCTCTGATTAGGCCTCACGTACCTTCCTTAGAAGCACCTCTAGTGGAGGAAGTAAGTAACTGCAGTTAGAGCAATTGATCTTCAGAGAGACTGGGAGAGAGAACTTGCAGGTCTCTAATCCCACTGCTTTGTGTAGGTTGGCCCTTACTGTGAAAGTAGATGTTTGGCATTAGAGCAGTATTCATCAGTGGTGTACATGTTCGCGGGGACGGTGTTTCAAATCTAGGAAAGTGGATGTGACAGAAATGACTGATTTCAGGACACAGAATGAATTGAACAGAAATTACTGACATTTCCAGAATGCGAGGGCCACTTGGTAGCATGGTGGTTAAGGCGGCTGGATCCCACATGGTCGTTTGAGCAGTTTGATTCCCAGATCCTGTGTCTTGAAAAACATGCTGGGTATGTGTGCATGAATTTCCAAATCCTGAAAGGAGTGTAGAATGAAGGAGAAAGGATTGTGACATGACCGTCCCCTTATGTGGGTTGATTTCTCACTTTCTCTCTGTTACTCTCTAGTAACTGAGGTATTCGCAGATAAATAAAGGGGAAAATAAGGAACGGGGCGCTGTTCCTATGATGGGCAGACCCTAAAATACTGATGAAATTCTAAATATGAGAGAAGTAATTACTGCTAAAGCCAAAAGCTTTTCTCCCCTCTCTTCTAATGATAGCATGATAATCTCTGTACAATGAGTTGATTAATCCCTTTGGATTCCAATGCTGACAACTTCAACAGTGTCTAGTAAATCTTGTGATTTGGCCGCCCTTTCCTGACAGATGCAACAATTGTCTTATTAGAAGATACTTTAAGACAACACAAACAACAGCCCCAAGAACAATAGCAGCGGCAACAAAATCTAGTCTCTTGCAAAATCCTGATTCCACGTCTAAGCTGTACAAATTCAGCACTTCCAATAATTGCCTTCTGCTGTCTTCCCTTTTTCTCTGATTTTTGCGATGCAGGACTTTCCCACTCAAATGAATCACTCTTTGTCTCAGCTCATGTTTTCCTACATACAGGAGTTAGAATAGTTCTGGACAGTTAATTAGCCATAAATCCATCTCTAAAACACAGAACACGTCAGCTGCTTTTGTAAACCCCTGATGTTCCATTTTGCTTCAGTGCCTTTTTTATAAACCTAATTGTGTTGATGCACTGGCATATTTATTATTCACCTTTCACCTTTTATGCTGATCCCTGGCTGCCCATGGGGTCCTTTCAATTGATCAAAACCACATCCCCTTGTGTAAGAAAGGTCACATTTACTCTAACAATGGACCCCACAGCCATGTGTTGCCTCTTTGTGGATCATCAAGGGACACATCAAAGGCGTACATGGATCGCTCCTGAGTTTTCACTTTCCTAGTTTCACACAGAGGCACAGAGATGATTTTTTTTTCTTTTCTTTTTTTCTTAGTTTTGCTACAGAGCACGTGTGCTCGCCAGACAGACAGAGAGAGAGAAAGAGGGAAAGTGAGAAATCACCTCTGGGGAGATGAACATGCTGTAATCCCTTCTTCCTCATTTTCCTCTTGGAATTTTGGGCACACACGCACATGCACCTTGCCTGTTTTTCAAACTGCTGGGGCTGGATCTTGAAGCACACAGTCAGCCATTTTGAAATCCAGTGTGCCACTGGCTGGCCCACATTGTTTCATATTTTTAAAAAAAATCTTAACTCGTACTCATTATGAGTTTTGAGGTGGAAAATGGAAAGTCCATATTAAAAAGAACTATCTTGGACCAGCTGGTAGTGTGGTGGCTAAGGTAATTGGTCATACTTGGCCAACTGTGCAGTTCAAATCCCTGACCCAGTTGCTTGAAAAACACACTAGATGAATGTGTGTGTGTGTATATGTGTGTGTGTGTGTGTGTGTGTGTGTGTGTGCCCTAAATCCTGAAAATGGGGAGAGATGGATTGCAGCATGACCATTACCCATTGGGGATACTTTCTTACTTTCTCTCTCTGTCTCTCTCTGTCAAGAACATGTGCCCTCGAACAAATGAAAAAAAAAAAAGAAAAGGACCATCTTTTTCCCCCATTCAAGCTTAGGCCAGAATTTTTCTGCACATGACCCAGGACAAGGAAAGAACAGAGTGAGAAAGTGTAGAGCTATGAAAATGTAGCTGTTGCGATCTCTGGCTGGCAGAAAGCACGTCTAGTATGCAAATTTTTCTATGTGCTCGGTTAGTTTGTCCACTTATCTTTCCTTTCTCTCTTCTATCCATCCATCTAATGTGTTTGTCAAGAAACCAGGGCTGGGACTTGAACACCCAGTCAGTCATTTGGGATCTGGCTCCATTAACTACTAGGCCATGGGGCTGGCCCTGTGACCCCTACTTTTAACACCTCAGTAATGGAAGGGGTGGATGGATAGATGGATGACCCTAGTAATCATTTGCTTCATTACAGGCATTCAAATGGGACCAGCAGTTAGCGTAATGGCTATGTCGCTGGATTCCCATGTAGTTGACCGCGGTTTGCGTCCTGGACCTGGTGGCTTGAAACTCACGCTGGGTGTGTGTGTGTGTGCCCAAGATCCCGAGAGAAGAAAGGAGGAGAAGGGATTGTGGCGTAGCCATCCCCCCTGGGGGATGATTTCTCTCTTTCTGTCTTTCTCTGGCTGTCTGGCGAGCACACATGCCCTAGAGCAAAAACTTCTCAAAAAAAAAAAAAAAAAAAAAAAAAGAGCATTCAAATAACATAACCATTGCCCTCTGCAACTCTTTCTCTTATTCCCTGGAAGCACCTACTTCTGGGGCCAGCAGGTGGCATAGTGATTAAGTTGCTGGACTTGCACGTGGTTGACTGAAGTTTGAGTCCCAGACTTAGCAGCCTGAAAAGAATAGTGGGTTGGGACCAGCAGATGGCACAATGGCTATGTTGTTGCTGGACTCCCATGTAGCCGACTGTGGTTTGAGTCTCGGACCCAATGGCTTAAACTCACGCCTGGTGCGTGTGCGTGTGCGCCCAAGAGCCTGAGAGAGAATGGAGGAGAAGGGATTGCAGGACCAGCAGTTGGCGTAATGGCTATGTGGCTGGACTCCCACGTAGTCGACCATGGTTCGAGTCCCAGACCCGGTGGCTTAAAACTCACACCGGATGCGTGTGTGTGCATGCCCAAGATCCCAGGAGGAGAATGGAGGAGTTGGGATTGTGGTGTAGCCATCGCCCCAGGGGGGTGATTTCTCACTTTCTGTCTCTCTGTCTCTCTGTCTCTCTCTCTTTCTGGCGAGCACACGTGCCCTATAGCAAAAACCTTTCCAAAAAAAAGAAGGAATTGCAGCGTGACCATCCCTCTGGGGGGTGATTTCTCGCTTTCTTTCTCTCTGTCTCTCTCTGTCTTTCTGGTGAGTACACACACCCTATAACAAAAACCTCTCCAGAAAAAAAAAAAAGAAAGAAAAAAAGAAAAAGAAAATAATATTGAATGTGTGTGGTGCATGCATGCCCCAAATCCCAAGAGGATGATAGAGGAGAAGGGACTGTAGTGTGGCCATCTTCCCAGGGGGTGATTTCTCACTTTCTGTCTCTCTGGCGAGCACATGTACCCTATAGCAAAAATTTCTAAGGAAAAAAAAGCACCTACTTCCTATAGTTAATATTTTAGCTGTATCTCTGAGAATATACTGCTATGTATCTAAACGTAGGATTTATACTGCTCTATTCTAAATAAACAATTTTATATAGTGTATATGTATATGATATATTTTCTGTATGATCGATATGGATTTAGTATTCTTACTACCTGGCTATACACACCTATCCCCAACAGGAGAAAAAAAAAAAAAAAGCAGTTAGAATGTTAGAATGCATTCGAGTGAGCATCAGAGAGTTTTTTGCACTGGCAAATGTGTTATCCCCTTCTAACATGTGTCTGAAGATGGTGCCTCCCAAGGAGGGCTTACTCAGTGGCAGGACATTTGTTTTTTATTCTGCTGTCTTTAGGGTACTGACTTTTCTTCAGGTTATAACTGCCCTCACGATTGCTAGATGGTGGTGGCAAATTTAGCTGTCTTTTCACATGTGTCAGCGTCCAGAAGCAGAAGAGGAGGCTTCCTCTTCCTTGCATTGCTGTGTAAGATGCCCCTCCGCAGTCTTGGGTTGTACGTCTTTTCCATGACAATCACAGGTAAAGAGAGTGGGAACCTCATGACTGGGCCTAATCAGATTTACCCTTTGTATCTGGGTTTGGGATCAGTGTCCCTGAAAGTACATTGACAGAAAATGAGAGCGGCTACAGGAAGAAAATCAAGGTGGAGGGAAGTGGGGGGTGGAGGCAGGAATGGGCTGGGTGTAGACAGCAAATTTCCATCATCATAACAGAATTTACATCACAGCGTTTGCTTTGGTTGATAATCGTGGCTGACATTATCATAGTAGATAAGTATTGTTCTTTCCTGAGCCAAACAGTGCATTATGCTTTAACTTCTCTTTTATAGTTCTCCTGTTTGTTGTCCCTCAACATTGATGATTGCAACATTTGTTTCATTTGCATACTTTCCAGTACTTATCTTTAATTGTTTTTATATGTGGTTTGGCAAACTCTTCTCAATGGTTTTCCAAATGCCGAACATATCGGATAGTCTACTTTTTTTAAGAATTATTTTATTTTGGGACCAGCAGTTGGTGTAATGGCTATGTTGCTGGACTCCCATGTAGTTGATCGCGGTTCAAGTTTCAGACCTGGTGGCTTAAACTCATACCGGGCGTGTGTGCGTGTGTGCCTAAGATCCTGAGAGGAGAATGGAGAAGATGGGATTGCTGTGTGGCCATTTCTCCTGTGGGGGTGGTTTCTCTCTTTCTGTCTTTCTGTTTCTCTCTGTCTTTTTGGTGAGCGCATGTGCCCTACAGCAAAAATCTCTCCAAAAGAAAAGAATTATTTCATGGGACCAGCAGTTAGCGTAATGGCTATGTCGCTGGACTCCCACGTAGTCGACCGCGGTTCGAGTCCCGGACCCGGTGGCTTAAACTCACGCCGGGCGCGTGTGCGTGCGTGCCCAAGATCCCGAGAGGAGAATGGAGGAGAAGGGATTGCGGCGTGACCATCCCCCCTGGGGGGTGATTTCCTGCTTTCTGTCTCTCTGTCTCTCTCTGTCTGTCTGGCGAGCGCACGCGCCCTATAGCAAAAACCTCTCCAAAAAAAGAAAAAAGAAAAAAAAAAAAAAAAAAAAAAAAAAGAATTATTTCATTTATTATTATTATTATTATTAGTTTAATTTGACCAGAGAGAGAGAGAAAGGGAAAGTAGGAAAGCAAGCCTCCAGGTCTGGGACTCAAACTGTGGTTGGCCATGTGGGAGTCCAATGCCTTAATTACCATGCCATCTGCCGGCCCCCAGATAGTCTATTAACTTCATTCATTTTTCTGGGAGCTTTCTAGGGTTTGCTCTGGACCAATTGTTCTCTAGGTCAGCTGTCATTTTGCAATGATTTTTGGACTCATTTCTAAATTAAATCGTCTTTTTCTTTTTATGTAATAGACATATTTGTTTCTACTGTATATGATGCTTAAAGATAACCAGAATTGTGACTGATGGCATCACATCAGTACTATCAGAACTATATAAGTATTACTGCGGACCAGCAGGTGGCATGGAGGTTAGGGTGCTGGACACTTCCACGTGGTCGACCATGGTTCTAGTTCCGGACCTGGTGACTTGCTTTCTCACTTTCTCTCTCTATATATGTCTCTCTTTGGTCAAATTAAAATAAATGAATGAATAAATAAAATTAATTAATTATAAAAATGTTAAAAAGAAGAACTATGTAAGTATTACATAGTATTTAGAACACTCAAAAACAAAGAGAAGCTTAAGATCATTCTCATTTCTGTTCATTTATATTTGATTTTTTATTCTCTTTCCAGAGATGTAAAGAATTTTCTTTTTTAGAAAGATTTTTGCTTGCTGGAGACAGAGATGGCCACACTACAATCCCTTCTCCTCCATTCTCTCCTTGTGATTTTGGGTACACACACACATGTGCCTGGTGTGTTTCAAGCCTCCAGGTCCAGGATTTGAACCATGGTCCACCACAAGGAAGTCCAGCACTTTAACCACTATGCTACTTGCTGATCCATACCTAAAGGATTTTCACATTATCTGTGATAGCAATTGTATGACACAGTTCATGGAACAGGATTTTAGATGTTGTGCTGGTCACTTTGGTGAGTCCTTTCAGTCTACTGAGTTGTTTAACTCCACTAGTTTTCTCTAATTATGTTTTAGATGGTCTCTTTTTTCTTTTTATTTAATCTCTTTTCCTTATCTGACACTCAGAACTATCACATGTTGGACAAACAGGATTGATGCAATTTTCTTATCTTTTGTGTACGCTCATTCCCCATTCTCTTTGTTTTTCCTATTTTATGGAAACACTATTTTCCTGACCCTTCGGTTTAATTTTTAGAGTTTGGATACACAAGTTTTTAAAAGTTTATTTTATTTCCAGAGAAAGAGAAACAGGGAGAGATGGATAGGCATCCATGACAAGGTCTTCACACTAATACTGCCCTTACCCCTACAGCTAGCCAGAGCACAGGCATGGTTGAGGTGAATTCTGGGTAGGAATCTGGAGACACTCCTGCCTCCATTGGTCTCTAGAACTACGCACCATACCCCTACCCTCTGCACCACTGCAGCTAGGCCTGATTCTGTAGATTTTTAATTTCTAAGAGCTCTTTCTTATTTTTGGATTATTTGCTTTTTTTTGTTTTTCTTTCTTCTCTGTATTATGTCTTCCTCCCCCTTACCTCCCTTTGAATTTTTGAGGTTTTCTTTTTCTTTTTCTGTTGTGTACTAGTTTGGTCCTCTTTGTTCCCTGTTGTTTGCCAAAAACATCATAAATCTCTAGCGTTCCTTTCTACTTAAGGGTGAAACCCTGAACAGTGGTTTTAAGTCTGTGTGTAGACATTTCATGATTCCTCTAACCCTTGTACTTTCTGCCTTTTAATCCTCAAAGCACTCTAAATCGCATGGCATTCACATTTGGCTTTATATCATAGCTACTTCCAGCCTTATAAATGTAAACTCTGCTATGCGATAGGGATTCATCCTCCTGGGATAAATCATTTCAGGCCAGCCCAACCCTGGAGCATTTTGTTTCTCCCATTTCACTGTCAATGCTGTCTAGCATTGTTAATTCTCATTCATGGAAAACATGGTTGAAATTCCTGAATTATCACTGCATAATCCGGTGAAAGCAACCATAAATAGTTTGTTGACTTTACTAAATAAAGGTTGTAGATATTTTCTTCTTGTCTTTGTTTATGCATTTGTGGGCAGGGTAGCTGCCTTTCAAGGTGTTTGGCTCCTTCCTCAGTTACAGGACCATAGAGTCTTAAGATATTCAGGGTCTGCTAATAATTAGGGACCAACAAATGATATTCCAAGAAACCCCAAATGGGGCTTGCTAAAAACTGTAATGATTTGGGGACCAGAAGATGGCGTAATGGTTATGTCGCTGGACTCCCTTGTAGTCGACTGAGCGGTTCAAGTCCCAGACAGGGTGGCTTAAAACTCATGCCGAGTGTGTGCGTGCCCAAGATCTCAACAGAAGAATGGAGGAGCAGGGATTGTGGTATGATCATTCCCCCCGGGGAAGTGGGGGATAGCTCACTGTCTCTCTGTCTCTGTCCGGGGAGCACATGCACCCTATAGCAAAAAATCTCTCAAAAAAAATTATAGTATTTGTATACATTCCATCCCAATCCTCTCAACCCAAACAAAAATAAGGATTATTTTTAAAGGATGATGATAATTAGTAAACAATATGATGCTTTCCATCACCAATGAAGATTAAAGAAAAAAATGTTTCAAAGTGATGTTTCTCAACTTCTTTAACAATGGTTATTTTCACTTGGCTATTAATTATACATATATGTGTGTATATTATATTTTAGAGAGAGATTTTTGTTATAGGGCATATGTGCTAGCTGGAGAGACAGAGGGAGACAGAGAGACAGAAAGTGAGAAATCACCCCCCAGAGACGATGGCCATGCTGCAATCCTTTCTCCTCTATTCTCCTCTCGGGATTTTAGGCACACATGCACATGCACCTGGCATGTTTTAAGCCACGAGGTCTGGGACTTGAACAGCAGTTGACTATGTGGGAGTCCAGCAATGTAACCATATGCCATCTGCTGGTCCCAACAATATATTTTTAAAAAAGTGTAAAAATAATTTTAATGCTTATAGAGTAAATATTTTACTTTTCTGTTATGAGACATAAAGACATTTACCAGGGGAACCAGCAGTTAGCGTAATGGCTATGTTGCTTGCCTCCACGTAGTCGACCGCGGTTCGCGTCCCGGACCCGGTGGCTTAAAACTCACGCCGGGGCTTGTGTGCGTGCGTGCCCAATATCCTGAGAGGAGAATGGAGGAGAAGGGATTGTGGCGTGACCATCCCCCCTGGGGGGTGATTTCTCGCTTTCTGTCTCTATGTCTTTCTCTGTCTGTCTGGCGAGCGCACGCGCCCTATAGCAAAAATCTCTTCCAAAAAAAAAAAAAAAAAAGACATTTACCAGAATGCAGCAGAAGGGTGACTGTGTGACTTCTGAGGCTAGGTCCGAATAGTAAAGTATATTTAACCTGTAAGACCCTAAGACACCACGTCAGTTTCCACACTGCTGTGCTCTGAGAGAATCCAGGTTACAGGAAGAACCCACATGTAGATGCTCAATCCCAGCTCAGGTCTCAAATGGCAGCCAGCATCACCTGCCAGACACATGAGTGGAGACACCTTTAGATGATTCCAGCTCGGCTTCTTGCAAAGATTCATTTCTAGCTAGTGTCTTCCCATTTGAGGCCTCAAATATTGTCCAAGTAGAGACAAGTGTTTCTGTTGAACTCTGTTGAAATCCCCGATCCACAAGTTCCATGAACAGAATAGAATGGTTATTCTAAGCTAAGTTTGGGAGTAAAATTGCTACATGCAACTAAATTAGAAGGGAGTTGGTTTATCAGGTTCTAAGAGAAGAAGTTAGGTTGATTTATCAGGTCCCCAGAGAAGAAAGCTAGGTTTGAAAGCAATTGTGCTAAGCAGAAGTAAATTTCTAAATATATGGTAGACCAGGAAGGAGCCTGCATGTGACAGTCCTCAATTCCCTGGGCTGCCACCCTAGGAGTTTGCCTTTATGTAAATTAATTTAACAAACCACCACAAGAATTTAGTTGTGAAAAAAAAAAAAAAAAAAAAAAGGGAACCAGCAGTTAGCATAATGGCTATGTCGCTGGACTCCCACGTAGTCGACCGTGGTTCGCGTCCCGGACCCGGTGGCTTAAAACTCACGCCGGGCGCGTGTGCATGCGTGCCCAAGATCCTGAGAGGAGAATGAAGGAGAAGGGATTGCGGCGTGACCATCCCCCCGGGGGGTGATTTCTCGCTTTCTATCTCTATGTCTCTCTCTATCTGGCGAGCGCACGCGCCCTATAGCGAAAACCTCTCCAAAAAAAAAAAAGAAGAATTTAGTTGTGGTGACTCAGGTGATAATACGCCGGAATGCAGTGCTGGAAGCTACATGGCAAACCTGGTTTGAATCCCTGGCCCGGTCATCCAGAAATACATTAACCATGCATATAAGTGCCCAGGTTGTGATGGGCCAGAGAACTGGAGGAAGAAGTTCATGCTAAGACAAGGGTGCCATTCTTTCTCTCTTCCTCGCACATGTGTGAACACATGCTCTATTATGAATAAAGAAAAACTATTTCAAACAAAACTACAGGATGGCCCTGTAGCTTCATGGTTAAGGGAACCAGGTCTTATATGGCCAACCACGGTTGGATTCCTAGTCCAGGAGGCTTCGCATGTCCCAAGAGGATGGAGAAATGGAGGCGAAGGGATTGTGGTATGACCATACCCTATTTGAGAGGGGTGTTTTCTCCATCTTTATTTCTCTCTAGTGAGTGTGCAAGCCCTCTGACAAAAATACAAACTGAGGCCAAAAGAGGGTGTAGTGGTTAAGGTGCTGAGTTCCCACATGGCTGACCAAGGTTGGTATCCAGGACCTAGTGGCTTGAAAATCACACTGGGCTCTTGTGTGTGCATGCCCAAAATTCCAAGAGGAGACTGGAGGAGGAGGGATTGTGGTATGATCATCTTCCTAGGGAGTGACTTCACACTTTCCCTCTCTCTGTCTTTCTCTGGTGACCACATGTGCCCTATGGCAAAACCAAAACAAAAACTTATTTAAAAAAAAAATAGAGAATGCAAAAGAATTAAAATACTTGGGACCAGCATTTGGCATAATGGCTATGTCACTGGACTCCCATGTAGTCGACCGCAGTTCAAGTCCCGAACTTGGTGGCTTAAACTCACTCTGGGCGTGTATGCGTGCGTGCCCAAGATCCTGAGAAGAGAATGGAGGAGAAGGGATTGCAGTGGGGCCATCACCCCTGAGGGATGATTTCTTGCTTTCTGTCTCTCTGTCTCTCTGTCTTTCTGGCGAGTGCACGCGCCCTATAGCAAAAAAGCCTTTCAAAAAAAAATTAAAAATAAATAAATGGAGTCATATCAAACATTATGAGGGTTGGCCTCACATAGAACTCATGTTCTCATGTCAAGTTGGACAACTCATTAATCTTATTTAATAGCAAATAATGCTACATAACTCCTCTTGTAGATGGAGATTTAAGCCTTTGGGCACACTCAGTCACCCCACATTCCAGTCACTCAGCATTTCCTTAGATACCCAATAAGCAGCCAATCTTGTAAATCAGAACATTCGCTCCAGCTGAAGGAGACTCCCTCTTCACTGCTGCTCCTAGCCCTGCTTGCTTTGTTGTTTGTCTGTGACTGTTTCTTCCTTCGGCTTCTATTGAAGCTCCAGGCCCAGTAGTAGCTATCAATGGACTGAATCGATTGTTCTCTACAGTATGGAGAGATGATATCTTCTGGAACTGCAGAATTAAGGGCACACACCATTTTTCTGATGTTGATGGAGGACAGAAAGCCTGACCATTTTGCAGATGACTGCCAACTTCTTTGTCACTTCACTTGATTGCTTTCCTCCCTCAAGCGGAGAGTTGGTCTACTTCCACTGGGTTCTTTGAGGCCCTCACTTTTCAGAGCTCTCTCATGTTACATGCATGCATCGTGTCCAGAGTAAAGAATAAAGCTACGTCAAAATTTAGTCACAATGACATAGGAGTTAGACCTCACTTACAGGTAGATAGGGTAAGGGCCCCAGAAAGAAGTCACTATGTTTTTCTTTTTAATGAAGTCTCTGTATTTCCTCTATGGTCTGGTTAATGTACAATATACACCCCCTTTAACATGCCTCTGAAGAATGTATGACTCCTTGCTCATAAGGCAGGAGATAGAGATATTGAGCACACAGACAGGGTAAAGGCTCAAGATGGAGTCACGATAGCTAAGTTTTCACAGCCAAAAGCTAGCTGCATTGGGACTCAAAGCAACTGTAAAGAAGGGCAACAGTTTCTGTTCAGTAATGATATTCTAGTAAAAAGTACAGAATGCTATGGTTTGCTGACCCTACAAAGACTATGGTAATAAATTATTCAAACTACCATGTGACTATTTTCTAAAGTCCACTTCCTTATCGGAGAGCCAGCCCATCGCTTGGACTGCTAGATAAAAACCCCTGCCTCCAGTTCCTCTTCTGCAACCCATTTGGGACCGCTCCCTGCTTGAAAGCTCTGTTCTTCCTTCCCTGTCTTAATAAACTCTAATTTGCTATCCTCTGTGCCCGCATTTCGAATTCTTCATAAGTGTCGGACAAGTGCAAGCGTGGGTGTTGGTTCTGATCACCCAGCACTCCTGTGTCAATAACTTAGATATGCCAAAATTTAACTTTTTTTCCTCTATAGATTAACCTATCTTGTTCTTGAGTCCTTGTTTCCTCTAATAGCAGAAAGCACTTGGAACAGGTTCTGTAAATGGAAGTTTAAGCTGAGATCCTAGGATGACAAATGCCAGATGCCAGAGTGGATTGTGAGATCATCCAGTAGGATTTATAGAGTTTCAAGAGAAGTTTCTAAATTTTTCTCATATCAATATTCTGTAGGATAGGGTTCGAATGGGCCAGATAGGGCTGGATAGAGGGTGTCTTTCAAGAGAGCTTGATTGTCAGCTCTCCCTGACTTCCTTTCTGTTGTTTCAAGCCTGGTGAGAAGGGCTTCTCAGAAATCTTGAGATGAGTCTCATACGGTTGCGGGGTGGGGGTAGGGACTGGTGACTTTTGACTGGAATATGTAAAAGTCAGGAATGTGGACTATTCAGCTGACCCAAGCTGGAAGCAAAGGATGCACACATGCTTTCTCGAGCAGAAGTGGCCGCTTGGGTGGGGAGAGGAGAGCAGGCCTGGGGCTCTTTTAGATCTGGTCCAAATCTGGATGAGGTGATGAGAATCCGAGGGAGAATGGACTGTCAAATGCTGAGGGTGGAGCAGCCAGTCAGAGGAAAATGCACCTTTTTCCACTAGAAACATAATTGCACATTCCTGGAGAGAACTTCCAAGGGGAACCACAAACGGACCAAAAGTTTAAAATGCAGCTCTAAGCATCTACCAGACGGGAGAATAAAGACCCTTGAATAAGAGTTTTCTTTTTACTTTCTGTCTCCCCTTTCCCTTCTTTCCTCCTCCTGCTTTGACCTTTTCAAGGAGTCAAAAGAACACAGCTAGAAGGATCAGCAGTTGGCGTAAAGGCTGTCGTTGGACTCCCATGTAGTTGACAGTGGTTTGAGTCCTAGACCTGGTGGCTTAAACTCATGCCGGGTGCGTGTGAGTGCGTGCCCAAGATCCCAAGAGGAGAATGGAGGAGAAGGGATTGCAGCATGGCCATCCCCCCTGGGGGGGTGATTTCTCCCTTTCTGGCTCTCCGTCTTTCTGGCAAGCACACAGGCCCTATAGCAAAAAAAAACAAACAAACAAACAACAACAACAACAACAAAAACCTCCAAAAAGAGAAAACAGCTAGAAAGATAACAAGATAAGGGAGAAAACTATGGAAGGAAAATAGGTTTGTTTACCACTCTTGGCTTTTCTGTGTACAAAGATATCTGTTGAAGAGGGGGAGAAATTTAACTGTCAAATCATATTCAATGTTTTGATAATTACTGGACATTGCATACCTTTACTTCTTTAATTGAGACTTCGTTTGCAACTCAATATGACCATTTGGGCTTTCTTTATTGTCTCAGAATGATCAAGAAAGTCTGGACTGCCTGACTTTCATTTAGGGCAAGAGGAGGAGGGGACCAGGCAGGAGGCCTTTCACTCACATATGAACTCCCCTTCTTTGCCAACCTAGCAAAGTCTTTTTTCCTCCTCCTGGGGTAAAAAATCTGCCTTTACTTTTTTTTTTTTTTTTTTTTTTCACCAAAATAAGCTAGTATTTTTATTCATTTCCACAAACTTTTTAAAAAAACATTGTTTTATTTAACTTTATTTTAATTAGACTGGAGAAGGACAGAGTGAAAGAGGGAAAGTGTGAAAATAAACCACCAGTTCTGGGACTTGAACTGTAGTGGGCCATGTAGGAGTACAGTGCCCCTAAGCACCATGTCACTGCTGGTCCCTATTTCTACAAACTTTAAGTCCCCTCATATGGTCTGGTGAGGAAAGCAGCGTATTGGGTATTAGAAAACCTGGGTTTGTGTCAAGTTTTTAGCAAGCTGAGTCACTCTGTGAGCTTTCTTTCTTTTCCTTTTAAATCAATTTTACTGAGTTATAACTACATACAATGAAATGCACCCATTTGAAAATTACAGTTCTATATTGCGCTATTGCTATGGCTAATAAAAGACTATACTTAGTCTTTAGGCTGTAGTTAGAATCTTCCAAGTCCAATTCCGTTGTGATTCAAAACAAAACCATCACTTACTTTCTCAGGTATTTACAACTCAGTCTTGTGGTTTTGCTTTCAGACTTGTGTCTTCTGTGAGCTGATAAAGCAACTCAATTGACTGTTCTAAACTAGCTAGGTAGGAAGTCTCAGGGAATTAGGAATTACTAGGGGTCAGGAGACCAAAGTTGCATCTGTTAATATTTAAAATAATATTCTCTTGCTCACACCATTATTAGACAGACCCATGGCACTGGTCTCCATTTGGCTAACAAGGAAGGGAGGAATGCCAATCGTAAGATCCTCTCTGAGTTTTGCAAATAGGCATGGCAACATCATTGCCATTGACTCCATTTTAGTAATTGTGGTGACTAAAAAGAATGATTGCTTTCTTAGTGTACTCATGAGACCTCTGTTGATGGAACCAATCAAACAAAAATAAAACTTAGTAAAAAATCAAAACTAGGGCCAGCAGGTGGTGTGGTGGCTAAGGTATTGGACTCCCACATGGCCGACCATGGTTTGAGTCCTGAACCTGGTGGCTTACTTTCTCACTTTCTCTCTCTCTGGTGAATTTATGTGCCTAAATAAAATAAAATAAATAATTCTTATAAAAAGAGAAAAAAATCACTCTTTCCCACTATACAGGGTGACAGATGAAAAAGTTGTGAAGCAGGATACTAAGGAGAAGAAACCTGAAGCCAAGAAGGCTGATGCCTGTGGCAAGATTAAAAAGGGTGACTCCAAGGCTAAAAAGCCCAAGAAGAGGAAGCCCTATTGAATCCGAAACCCATTCCTAGTCCGGGGCATCGGCAGATACTCCTGGTCTGCATGTATTCCAGGAAGGCCATGTACAAGAGGAAATACTCGGCCACTAAATCCAGGGTCGAAAAGAAAAAGGAGACGGTTCTTGCGACTGTCACAAAACCGGTTGGTGGAGACAGGAATGGTGGTACCCGGGTGGTTAAACTGCACAAAATACCTAGGTATTATCCTACTGAAGATGTGCCTTGAAAGCTGTTGAGCCACGGCAAAAAACCCTTCAGTCAGCATGTGAGAGAGCTGCGAGCCAGCATCACTCCTGGGACCATTCTGATCATCCTCACTGGACCCACAGAGGCAAGAGCGTGGTTTTCCTGAAGCATCTGAGCAGTGGCTTGCTCCTTGTAACTGGACCGCTGGTCCTCAATCGAGTTCCACTGCATAGAACACACCAGAAATCTGTCATCTCCACCTCCACGAAAATTGATATTAGCAAAGTAAAAATCCCAAAGCACCTTACCGATGCTTACTTCAAGAAAAAGAAATTGTGGAAACCCAGACACCAGGAAGGTGAGATCTTGGACACAGAGAAGGAGAAATACGAGATTTCAGAGCAGCCCAAGGTTGATGAGAAAACTGTGGACTCGCAAATTTTACCAAAAATCAAAGCTGTTCCTCCGCTCCAGGGCTAACTGCGATCCATGTTTGCCCTTACAAATGGAGTTTATCCTCACAAATTGGTGTTCTAAATTCTTTTTGCCAGGAACTTAATTAAATAACTGATCATAAAAACAAACAAACAAACAAACAAACCCCCCAAAAAACAAAAAAATAACAGCAACAACAAAAACTAAATGGCACCAGATGAGATGCTAAAGGAAGTCCTTCATTATTAATCAAGATGACAATTTTAAATACTTATCTGAACTTGGGAAATTATATGTAAGTTATCATAATCTGAATTATGATGCCAGGAGCTCTTTTCTATCCAGTTCCACAGTTCCTACTCTTGCAGTAAAAAAATAAATAATGATTGGGCCAGCAGGTGGCGTAGCAGCTGACTGTGGTTCACGTCCAGAACCCAGCGGCTCGAAAATCACACTAGGCATGTGTGCGCGTTTGCTGAAATGTCTTGAGAGGAGAATGGAGAAAAAAGGATTGCAGTGTGGCCATCACCCCTCATCAGAGTGGGGTGATGTCTCACTTTCCCTCTCTCTGTCTCTGTCTGTCTCTGGCAAGTGCATGTGTCCTATTGCAAAAACCTTAAAAAAAAAAAAAAAGGATTGAAGATTAGGTGCAGATAGAGCAATGTTCTAAATAAATAGCTTTGGGCTACACTTCTCAAGGAATATGCAATAATAATAATAGTTGACTCAGAGTTTTGAAACTGACTACATGTGCCAGTAGGCACATAATAACATTTACTACTACTGTTGAACATGGAGTGACTTTGTTTTTAAAGAATCATTTATTTATTTCATTTTATTTGTTATTAATTTTTAATTTGACCTGAGAGAGAAAGAGAAAGTGGGAAAGCAAGCTGCCTGGTCTAGGACTTGAACCTCAGTCGACCATGTGGGAATCCAGTGCCTTAACCACCACATCACATGCTGGCCCCTGGAGTGATACTTTAATGAGAGTGGAAAACGTCTTATTGGCCAAGTTTCTTAAAAGATCTTTGTTAATTTGCACCATTCTTTTAGACATTTTACTATTTTAAGACTATCAGACAACAGAGTGGGTTAGTTGCCTATACATTAATTCTTTAATCTCAGGCTGATAGCCATTGAAAAACTATGCACTGTCTAGAAGATACCCTTCCATGTTACCTGGTCCTGATTCTATGGGAGCTATTTTACAATTTTGTAAATTGTAGATGTCTGAGGTGGACTGGTGAAGTGATAAAACCTACATGGAGGATTCTAGATCTGCATCCAGGGACATCTCTGAATATGCCAGGCACTCACTTGCCTGTGATCTAGGGGTTGCTGAGGCATTAAGACCCTATTGGTGCTGCCTCTCTGTTATGGAAGAAATAAGTATGTGGACTTAAAATTGTTGACTGATAACAATGCAAAATATTTCTTGTTTATAGACATGCACATTCTGTTTTGTCTAGTAAAGATCCAATAATTGCCCTCCTCCACTGTACAAGAAGCTAGTTTTGCTTCCATTTGTACATTTCTTCCTTTCTTTTCTTTTTCCCCAAACAGTGCAGGGGCCAAACTAAAAAGTATTATTTTGGCATTTAGAGTCTAGGAACCCACTGTCTGAGCCTCTGACAAGTTGATCAGGAACCAATTAAATAATGGCATATCTTTGATCGTCACATCTTCTCATAGTCTGCAGCCTGGTGGTAGTGACTCCCCTCCTCATCAGATCCAGTCTTCCCAGACATGGCAGTGACTAGATGAAAGCCAGATATTTTCTCTGGCTTTCTTGCCCAAGAACATACCTTAAATGTAAAGGAGGCACCATGATGTAGATAGGTGGCTGACAGGAAGCCCCCCCTTGTCAAGCTCTCTCCTTTCCAAGTAGTTTTGCAGGGTATGCACACCTTTCTCCTACTCCCCTCCTCATCAGATCCCCCCCCCCCATTTGCTGTATAGGGAGCTCTCTCCTCTTTTGGGAGATTTCGAAGGCTCGAAAGTCAGGTCCCATCTATTTTCTCCTTAAATGGAGTTACAAAAGGCAACTGTGTATTTGCCTAGTTTTCGAGGTAGCACCTCATCTTACTCCAGGACAGGAAGATGAAGTGGCCCTTGGAAGAACCAAGTGGGATAATAGACTCCACCCTTTCCCAGGCCTCTGTTGGTCAGGATTTTGGGCCCATCGTGGTCATCATCTCTTCACAGATTGTCCATGCCATCACTGTCATCCAAGTTCTGTGGAGAGCCTGGGGACACTGCATTGGAAGAAGCCATGCAGTTCATAGTCTTTGAAAATGAGTGTCACTGCCTAGCTAAGATACTGAAATTTCATGGGTAGAGATGGATTTGAGTTTTGCTAACATCTGCAGGCTGGGTTACTGATGAGGCCAGAATACCAGCAAATATCTCACACCTGAAATTTATAAGTGGAATATGGGCTGTATCCAACTGGTCATGGGGCACTATGTTTTGGATCTAGTTGTAAAACATCAGATAGATTCCTGAAAAGGGCCCACTATGAACACAAATCGCTGCCAGGCTGCAAACGAGGCCCCGGTGCCCTTCACGGGGAAAGATGCTTCTCAGGGCTGCATACATGCTCTCATAGCCGTATCTCCCTCTTCTAGGGTGTCTTGATCACAGTGATAGGCGACCCCTGCAGCAGAGCAAGGGCCCACCCCCAGTATGACTGACTCCAGGGTTGTGGGAGGATGGCCTCATGAAAAATACTTCTTCAAAGAGGAGAGTGCCAAAGTAGATTCCAATGTCAGGAACACATCTCACGATGGAAAGGGACATCCCTTTCCAAAGGCCCAAAAGACTCCCTTGGAACCACCTTCAGGAATACAGCCAATATCCCAACACATCTAGACCCGTGGTCTGAGAGCTGGAGAGTCTGTAGGTCTGTTTTAACGAGACCCAGAGGCTGGAAAAGGTGGGTAGAGCAGGTCCCACTGATGAAGCCACACAGGAAAGCCTTGGATCATCGGATGTATCACAAGTGTCTCAAGGGTGTTTCCGACATCTTGGGGATGTGGCAGTGGCTGGTGTGACTTGTGAATCACTGGAGATGAGGGCTGTGAGTGCTCTGGGCTCAGTGTGCTGGCAGTGGGTGCTCAGGCCCACCTGGACAACGTGGGAGCAGAAGGCTAGGGGATATGGTGGCTGCCGGGTCATGTTTAAACCGTGGGAAGATTCCGGACTCACCCATGCCTGCTATTCATCCGACCTGCCTGTCCCAGGAACTACTGGCGGCTCTTCACCCGCTCATCAGCTCGGCGGTTCTGTTTACCTGCAGATCCTGACCGGCTGCAGGCTACTGGGCCTGAGGCACCGGGACCTGTGCACTCCTGCACATTTGTTCTGATATGTCTATATTCCACATAAATTTGTACTTTTTTGACTTTTCCTCTTGAATTGGGTGTAGCATTTCCCAGTTTTCTCATTGAACTAAACTTTATAACGTGTTTATTTTTTATATCTATATGAAAATATTTTACCTTTTTTCAAAGTTATCCTTTTACATTAATTGCCAGAGGGCACATGTGCTTATTGGAGAGTGAGAAAACAGGAGAGGGGAGAAAATAACACGCCCCCCCCCACCCCCATGCTGCGTGATCATACCATAGTCCTTTTTCCTTTTTTTCTCCATCCCGGCAGGATTCTGAACATGCACACACAAGCACTGAGAGCGTTTTTAAAGCTTCCAGGATTGGGATTTGAATTGCAATCAACCATGGGAGATCCAGCTCCCTTAACCATAGTGGTATGGGGCTGACCCTGATAATGATCTTTTAGTAGTGGATTGTCAAAATATTTGAGCCTGGCAATTCGTGTGTTACTTACCAACGCTATAAAGTTGATTATTGTAGCAGATGTTTGAGAGGGAACTATGAGTTTTTAATTAAAATTTCTTGATTATTACCCTTTAATAACCCATGCATTTGACCTGATCCTCACTAAGCTACAATTCTTAGGAAAAAAAAAAAAAAACATGAATAAGTTGCCATAGCTAATACTTACTGAACAGTTACGTGCCAGACACTGTGATGAGCAGTTTCTGTGGATTAGCTCAGCTGTCATTGGGAATAGGTGATAGACAGAAAGGCAAAGAATGTGTAGGTCTGGGGCAAGCAAATCTCTGGGACTGCAAAGCTACTGTGGGATCCCTTGGCCATTCCCTTTGCCCACTTCCTGTCACTGAACCGGAGACAACATGAGCACTAAACCGACATACCCACATAAAGTCACAACGGGTGGGGCCAGATGGTGGGGCAGCAGTGAATATGGTACTGCAAGGCAATCCCACGTGGGAAGATCCCTGATTCAAGTCCAGAGACCTTCCTGAGTATGCTTGGCATGCGTATGCCCATGATCTGCGGATGGCCAAAGGCAAGGATGGGTCATGGTGTGAAAGGAAGGCTTCTGTTTGTCTGTCTCTCTCTTTCATGGAAGAAATTAATTAATTAATTAATTAAAAAAGTCATGGGAGACAATGCCATCTGTGTGTTACTGTACCCCAAGGTATCCAGAATGAGTCCCTTTCTTGGGACCAGCAGTTGGCGTAATGGCTATTTCGCTGGACTCCCATGTAGTCCACCATGATTTGAATCCCGGCCCTGGTGGCTTAAACTCATGCTGGGTGCATGTGCATGTGTGCCCAAGATCCGAGAGGAGAATGGAGAAGAAGGGATTGCGGCGTGGCCACCCCCACCCCCGGGGGGGTGATTTCTAGCTTTCTGTCTCTATGTCTCTCTCTGTCTTTCTGGCAAGTGCATACACTCTATAGCAAAAACTTCTCCAAAAACAAAAACAAGAACAAAAACAAAACAAAACCAGAATGAGTCCCTTTCTGATTATTCGAAGCAGATCATCTCTATTAGAGCCCTAAGAAAGTTTAAAGGCCAGTTTCTATATTTAACTGGGAGACTTCTGGTGCTTCTTGATTGCAAATTTGAAAGAATCAGAAAAAAATATATAAAGAATTAGAGTGGTCCCTTGGCATGCAAGCTCTAAACACACACTATTATTATAGCAACAAGTCATGAAAGAGGCCTGACACAGGGTGACATCCATGACCCCGTCAACATTGATGGGAACTTGTGTGGAAACCAACTTTTGTCTGCTTTGAAGTCTGAAGTTTTGAGTAGGTTCTGGCTGTTTTGCTAGGGCACTGACACTAATTACTTCTGACCTCTACTCTTTAAAAGTCTTATAGCAATTTGGCTGTTGTGTAAGTGCTGCCAGGGGCATTTGCTACAGTTCCTCCTGAAGATGGTGGAGTAGTTGGCTTTACAGTTTCTCTCTTCCCACCCCAGCTTTACTGATGCATAATTAACAAATAAAAAATGGTATATACTTAAAGTATACAATGCTATATTTTAGTGCACATGTACATTCTGAAATTATTTTCACAATTGAGCTAAATAATGTATTAATAACCTCACATACTGATGAGGAGGGTGTGTGCATGTGTGTGTGTGTGTGTGATGAGAATGTCTAAGATTTATTCTCTCAGCAACTTCCAAACATACAATACATTGTTATCAACAATAGTCACCATGCTGTACATGGGCTCTCCAGAACACATTCATTTTACAACTATAGGTTTGTACTCTTTGACCAACATCTCTGTGTTTCTCCCACCACGGATCTGACACAGAAGAAAACTATGCAAATGAAGTAGAGCACAGAGCACAGCTCCTCAGGGAGGTAGAAACATACCGTAGGAGAGGATGTTTTCCCATCCATCTCCGCTCGCAGAATCATTCCACCTCAAACAAATCCCATCTTTGATTCTTGTTCTGTCCTCAGAGAGGAGAGCAAGAAGTGTTGTGAGTGGTCACAACCTTACTTCTTTTTCTTTGAGAATTTATTTATTTATTTAATATTATTAAATTTGTCCAGGGAGAGACAGGAAGAGTGAGAGAGAGAGAAAGAGAGAGAGAGAAAGCTGCCAGGCCTAGGACTCAAACCATGGTGGGCCTTGTGGGAGTCCAGCACCATAACCATCCTGCCACCTGCTGGCCCCACACAGTTTTACTTCTAAAGTTGAAATAGAGCAAAGGTGGGCTAGCTCCATAGCCTGCTGGTTAAGGGAGTTGGATCCCATGTCCTAGCCCTCATGGCTGAGAAAGGTGCTGGGGGAGGCAGCAAGTGGCATGGCAGTTAAAGGTGCTGGGCTCCCACATGGGCTGACCATGGTTCGAACTGGGACCTGGCAGCTTACTTTCTCTCTCTCTCTCGCTGATGAGTGCGTGTGCCCTATAGCAAAGTTAAAAAAAAATGATGGTAATGATGAATAAAATTAAATTTTTAAAAAAAGGTGCTGGGGCATGTGTGTTCTCTAATTCCTAAAGGGATGGGACCAGCAGTTGGTGTAATGGCTAAGTTGCTGGACTCTCGTGTAGTTCACCTCGGTTTGAGTCTCAGATCCAGTGGCTTAAACTCATGCTGGGTTCGTGTGCGTGCGTGCCCAAGATCCTGAGAGGAGAATGGAGGAGAAGGGATTGTGGTGTGGCCAACCTCCCTGGGGGGTGATTTCTCACTTTCTGTCTCTCTGTCTCTCTCTGTCTTTCTAGTGAGCGCACGTGCCCTATAGCAAAAACCTCTCCAAAATAAATAAATAAATAAATTCTAAAGGGATGGAGACATAGAGGAGAAGGGATTGCAGAATGACTATGCCCCATTGTGGTGGAGGGTGCTTTTCTCTCTGCTCTCTCTCTTTGTCTCTCTTTCTGTCTTTCTCTGGTGAGTGCATGTGCCCTCTGGCAATTGGAAAAAAAAAAATAGAGCAAAGGTAGCACACAAGCTTGGCATATTTCGCTGTACAATCTCTCGGTGATAGAAACAGTTACCCCGTCTAACCTCAATAATAATTATCAAGTAATTGTTGCATGGTTGTCTCATAAGAAATCATTCACATTTTACTTTCTTTCTTTCTTTTTTTTTTTTAAAAAAAAATAAAAACAGGTATTTGCCTTAGGGTATGTGTAATTGCTGGAAAGAGAGAGAGAGAGAGAGACAGTGAGAGGGAAAATGAAAAATCACCCCAACATTGTAGTCCCTTCTCCTCCGTTCTCCCCCTGGGATCGTGGGCATGCAGGCACACACATCCAGCATGATTTTCAAGCAACCTGGTGGGGGGCTTGAACCATGGTCAACCATGTGGGAGTCCAGCGATGTAACTGCTAGACATAACACCATTTGCTGGCCCCACATTTTATTTTTCAATCTAGGAGTTGAGACTACTTGGTGAATCTTGTGCTTACCTCTGCTGTTGGTCTGAATTTTGCTAAATTGATTCTTAAATTTACATGGTCGAGATTATAGCCGAAGCTCCAACTTTGTAGGTAGCTTTTTTCTTTTAAATTTTGCTAGGATGCATGTGCATTTGCTGGAGAAACAGAAAGAGAAAAAAGGAAAGTGGGAAAGCACCCCAAAAAGGGGGATGGCCACCTCATAATTCCTTCTCCTCCATTCCTCCTCTCAGGATTTTGGGCATACCTTAAATATTATACCACTGGCTGGCCCAAAGATAGCGTTTTTCACTAGAGCATAACAAGTACAGAATATTTCTTTTACAAGTAGGACAGTAAAGTGACTTGTAATAAATCATAACATCTTTCCCGTTCTGTAAGACATACAAAGCTTGCTCATTCTTAGGAAATCGTAATTAAATGGTACCTTATTAGTCTTAGGTTCTTTTTTTTTTTTTTTTTTTTTTTTTTTTAAATGGCTTAATCAATGCTTTTAAAATACCCCTTTCAAATATCTAGAACTTGATTCTGGTGATTTTACCACTTAGAGAATTAAAATGAGCTCATTAAACATCACGTGAATTAGGGCTGGACTGTGGCATAGTGGTAAAACACAAAGTTCTGAAGGCAATCCCTCATAGGGAGGTTTCTGATTCAAGACCAGAGGTCTCCCTGAGTCTGCCAGGCACACAGGTACCCATCAGGGAAGAGCTGAAGGCTGTGGGTGAGTTCAGCATCAGAACCGTGTTGGAGTGCTGCCTCTCTGTCTCTTTTGCTCACGGAAGAAACAAACAAATAAACTTGAAAAAAATTCATGTGAATTATTGCCCTCTGCTGGAGTTTTATATCAATGTCTCTGAGTTCAAAATGGTGTGGGTGAGTGGGGGGGGGGGGGCATCACCCTGCTATGCTGATCTCTGTGTATCCATGGAAATGAAAAAGATTTTTGCTGTTCACAGATGTTTTCATTTCAAATGATTATTTTGTTTCATAACGGACAAGCTTAGGTAGATGAATCCAGTCTTTTTACCCCACTGTAAGATCTCATTGCAGTGGTCTCTATACCTGTTTCCAAGGACCCACTTGAATAGAGAGACAGAAAGTGACAAATCACCCTTCCAGGGGAGGATGGCCATGCTGCAATCCCTTCTTCTCCATTCTCCTCTCGGGATCTTGGGCACACCCGCACACATGCCTGGTGTGAGTTTAAGCCACCAGGCCTGGAACTCGAACTGCGGTCGACTACATGGGAGTCCAGCAACGCAGCCATTATGCCAACTGCTGGTCACAATATCTTTAAAAAAGAAAAAAAGAAAAGCCAGCCCATG
Organism: Tupaia tana; assembly: GCA_026018925.1. NCBI lineage: Eukaryota > Metazoa > Chordata > Mammalia > Scandentia > Tupaiidae > Tupaia > Tupaia tana. The sequence continues at coordinate 75,411,470 of JAKSZU010000001.1, forward strand.
GCCTCGTGGTTAAGGCAGTTGAATCCCACATGGCTGACTGTGTTCAAGCCCTGGACCCAGCAGGATGGCAGATGCCATCTTAAGGACTCAAGTGACTTGGCCAGGAAGAGGTCAGGTAGGCTAGAAAACCATGCTGGGCATGTGCGTGTGTGCCCAAAATACTGAAACGAGGGAGAAATGGAGGAGAAGGGATTGTGACGTGACCATGTCCTATGGGTGCTACTTTCTTGCCTTCTCTGTCTCTTTCAGCAAGCGCACATGCCCTCTGGGGGGAAAAAGAAAGTCTAACTATCTGCTGCTGCTTTCTTTTTAGTGGTAAATCCCAAGTGTCCATCCAAATGAAGCATATTTTCCAAGGTCTGAATAACTTGTCAGTTCCATCCCTCTGGGGAGGTGATAAGGTGCTATATGTGTGGAAGCAAGCTCACATGTGAGGCACATTGGAATCTCAGAACCTCGGCCGACAGGAAAGAAGAGGATGCTGGGATTGAGTCGAGAGAGATGAAGTGTGCTAGCAAAGGCCATGCAGCACAATGCCCTGGGTCTGAAGGGTGTAGCTACGTGAGTTTGTCAGGCAAGTAACGAATCAAGGTACATATGTGCGTAGGAGAGTGCTTGTGTGGGTTCCAACATGTGATCCATTTAGTAGGGAGGTCTAGATGCTGGAAATGGTGATAGACGCCAGACCAGTGGTTACCTGGCAGAAGCTTGGTAAAGATAGAGGTAAGGGTAAAGGAAACAGGATTCAGGCCAGCATATGTTGTGGTGGTTAAGGCACTGAATCTCACATGGCCAGCTGCACAGTTTGAATCCAGGACCTGGCTAGTCAAAAAACACGCCAGGTGCATGTGTGTGTGTGTCCAAAATTCTGAGAAGAGAATGGAGGAAAAGGATTGTGGCATGGCTCTCCTCTCTGGGCAATAATTTCTCTGTCTCTTTTTCTCTCTGTTAAGCATACGTGTCCTATGCTTTAAAAAAAAAATCTAAAAAATAAAGTGAAACAGGGTTCAGAATCTGGAGGTAGGTTAGGCAGGAAGTGGTTGGGAATCAGGATGAGAAATGTTTTAGAAAGAGCATGGACCCAGACTGAACCCCTTATACTGGCATTTCCCTTTCCTTAACTGTTTGACTTTGCAAAGTTACCTAACCTCTCTGACTTTCAGTTTCCATAACTATCAAGTGGACTAATAGTGGTACCTCATAGTTATTGTAAGGAGTGGAAATGACTTGCATAACACTTCCAGCACAGTAGTAGCCCAAAATACGGCACCGCCTCTCAGCTAAGGCACCAGTCCTAGCAGACGACTAGAGCTCCAAACAGGAGAGCCGAAGCAGATGCTGATGCTGTCTCAGGGACTCAGGCGGCTTGGCCAAGAAGAGGATAGGTAGGAAATACTGTGACTTGGGATTCCATGGCTCATCCATAGCAGTCCTCCCACCTGGGTGCAGTCCAGACGCCCAGCGGTTACTGATAAGGAATAGCTCAGAATAGGCCCAGGCCTGGGGCCAGTCTCTCTTGAGGTCAGAGGACAAAAAGGACAGTCAGAAAAGACAGAAAGTGCTGCTTTTGGTTGATGGTACTTGGTCTATTTTCAAAAGGGACAAGGTCTTTTGGGCTGAGAGGATACTGAGATCTTAAGTGTGTGTGTGTGTGTGTGTGTGTGTGTGTGTGTGCGAGAGAGAGAGAGAGAGAGAGAGAGAGAGTACTTATTGGATAATTTTACTGTTGGAGGTCATTAACAGTACTGATTGTTATTTGTGGGATACTTTCACTAATCTGTATTATTGCTATCTTTGAGACAGTGTAAAAGATGTCATTCCCACTTAATACATGAGAAAAAAACAAGGTGTAGGATGACCAACTGACTTGTTCATGTCACAATTGGGACTAGAATATAGGTTGTATTTCTCTAGATCAGAGTTGTTCCTGTTGTATAGATTTAAAAATAAAATATATTCAATTTTTGGAAGTGGTAATAAAAGACTTTTCTCTGTGGTTTTTGCATTTTCAAAAACTATTTAGTAACAATAATATATGGGTAACTTTTCATTGTACCTCTGTGTAGTTTTCTCATGGAGTAACTATTTGTATAGGAAATTTTAGGGTGGAATTTATATTCCCATTCTCAGGGAAACCTTGTCTGATACCACATTTTTTGAAGAAGCCATAAATTTAGCTCAGTAATGAGAGCAAGGTGGTCCTAGATTTATCAGGAGCCAGCTGTTCAGTTTTTAAAATCTGGGTGCTAGGGTCAGCATATGGTTTTGTGATTACGCCATTGGACTCCCACATGGCTGACTGCTGTTCGAGTCCTGGACCCGGTGTACACAAGATCCTGGGTAGAGAATAGAGAAGAAGGTATTGTGGTGTGGCCAGTCCCCCGGGGGGATGATTTCTCACTTTCCCTCTCACTGTCTCTGTCTCCTTACGTGCCCTAAGGCAAAAACTTCTAAACACAACACAACAAAAACAAAACCTAGGTACTTGTATCTTTTTAGTCCTGGAGTCCTAAGTGACTTGAAGATACCTGTAAACCTCTAAGTAACAATACTGTGTTCCAAGTATTGTGTTTTGTGGACAGTGACATTTGTGGGTATAATCATCCTCCTTTGATGGAAGAGGAAGACTCCGAGGCTTGACAAGATTTGAATACTTGCTAAGGCCACACCAGCCTTAAACAGAAGAGCAGTTTTCAAATGCAGGGTTCGGTTCCTCAAAGCTTTTGCTCATTCTATTGAGGCAGACTGAAGCAAGTCAGCTTGTTCAGCAGGACTGCAGCCATTTTGAAATTAAGAAAGGTCTCTGAAACGAACAATCTAACCAAGTGCGGAGTCATGGGGAGGTCTTTTTGAGGAATGGTCAGATGAGAAATCTGGGTTGGGTATTAAAAAAAAAAAAAAAAAGCCAAAAACCAAAAACCAAAAAACCCCCCCCAAGAATCAGGATAATTGCTCAAAGGAAAGCACTTGACTTTGATTGTAGAGAGGAATGATTTGCCAGGTTGCAGAGACAAACTCCCTTTCTTTCAGCCTCTGCCTTTCATTTCATTGAGTGGAGTAGAAGCAGCCAGACTTGGCTTGCTGGAACGAGATCACCAGTCGGTCGGTCTGTCTCCTTCACTTGTGAGAGCCAGAGATCTGTGAGGATAATAGTCTCCAGAGTGGAGGCACACACACACCTCAGACACATGCAGGATACTCTATTGGGGGTAAAAAGAAAATCACCTCTACTTTGATCTATATTTATCTCTTTAAAAATTTCTACTTTTTAAAAATTAACTGAAAGGCAAAGTGTTTGGAGAGCTCTGGATTCCAATCCGATTCTAATTTTTGATTAAAAAAAGTGATCGTGAAAATGAATAGCCATGGGGCTGGCAGGTGGCATGGTGGTTAAGGTGCTGAACTCCTATGTAACTGTTCATGGTTTGAGTCCTTGACCTGGCAGTTTGCTTTTTCCCTTTCTCTCTGTGTGTCTCTCTCTTGTCACATTAAAATGATAATAATAATAAATAAAATTAAAGAAAATAATTCTTGGGGTTGGCAGGTATGTGGTGGTTAAGATGCTGGACTCCCACATGAATGACCATGGTTTGGGTCCTGAACCTGGTGACTTGCTTTCTTACTTGCCCTTTCTCTCTCTCTGTCTCATTTGAGTAAAATGAAAAATAATAACAAATAAAATTTAATAAGTAAATAGTTCTCTCTCTCTCTTTTTTTTTTTTTTTTTTTTTTTTTTTTGCTATAGGGTACATGAACTCACCAGAGAGACAGAGAGAGACAGAGAGACAGTCTAGGGCTATAACCGTGGTAGACTATGTGGGAGGGCAGCGACATAACCAGTACTCCATCTTCTGGTCCTTATAAATAAATATTTCTTTAAAAAAATTTCTAAAAAAAAGAAAGAAAATGAATAGCCATTAAAAACATTAGACTCCATATCAGACTTCACATGTCTGACCATGGGTCACATACCAGCTTGAATTTTGGACATGCCTGTACACACGCCCTGTGTTTTTCAGGCTGTGGGGACTAAGTTTTTTTTTTTTTTGAATCAATTGTAACAAATTTTTATTTTTTCCACAGAAAACACTAGAAAAACTTCGAGCCAAAAACAAAAATACATGCTGATTTTCCAGGGTTTTTTAATGTATATAAGCAAAATTATTTAAGAGTCAATAAATTCTTATTTAAGGAATATCTGAATTTCTGATTCCTTCCACTACTCACCAAGGACACCACCACCTTCATTCCTCCAAGGCCCGAGTCAAGATAGTCCTTTATAAAAGAACTGGTACTTAATTCGTAGTTGTCCTGTCAGCCCTACCACAATTGTTTCATGTCTTCCTTTTTCTCCATTAGAACTATGGACACATTGGTAACTTCAAAGTCTGTCCACCCTGGAACATTGGGATCCAATTTCTTTAAATAATTGGCTTCGGGCCACTTTTAGCATGGCTACATCGGCCTGGTTTTCAAATTGACACCCTAGAGAAAGAGAGTAAGTTAGTTACTCCTGAGACTATAAGCAAACTAGTATAGAGAAACTAAAGAAATACTGTATCAATAGAAATACCAGGTTTAACATGCACAAAGCGAAGAAAACCAACGATGCCAGATACTGAATTTCTGTGGCACTGTCCTTTGAACACTGCAGCAGAAATAAACTGCTGAGTGCAGATACCATGCAGTGCAATGGGGATTAATTTGAACTGTGGTTAGTCATGTGGGATCTGGCTCCCAATGCACAGAGCTTAGCTGCTGAGATACAGCGGTGGTCTTCAAATTATTATCATTATTATTATTTTACAAACATTCAATTGCTATACATCATTTGACTTGTCAGTTAGCGTAATGGCTATGTCGCTGGACTCCCACGTAGTCGACCGTGGTTCGCGTCTCGGACCCGGTGGCTTACAACTCACGCCGGGCGCGTGTGCGTGCGTGCCCAAGATCCCGAGAGGAGAATGGAGGAGAAGGGATTGCGGCGTGACCATCCCCCCTGGGGGGTGATTTCTCGCTTTCTGTCTCTATGTCTCTCTCTGTCTGTCTGGCGAGCGCACGCGCCCTATAGCGAAAAACCTCTCCAAAAAAAAAAAAAGAGAATTTGCCCCACATGAAATACACCTTGGACCAGGACAGCTGAGAATACTATACACGTAATCATCAGCAGGTGATACGCCATTTTTGTGTCCCACGCTCCTGCTTTTCTATTTTCTCCCTGATTTCCTTTTCTATATGCTTCCCTTCTCCCACCCTCCCTCCACACTATCTCCAGTGTCAAATTATCTTTTTAAGGTGAGATTTTACATGTATGTATATTGTTTTTTTCAGTCAGTCTCATTCTGTTGCTTCTCTCCAGCCCCAGCCTTCTGAGTGTTGAAACTAAGGGTGTGAGCCAATTTACCCAGCTTTTAATGTGGGCCAGAATTGAACCAGGGCAGGTCAGTGCCATGGCCTGGTGGCTAAGGCAGACAAATGCCACATGGACAACTGTACAGTTCAAGTCCCAGATCTGGCAGCTTGAAAAACACCTTGGGAGGATGTGTGTGAGTGCTCCAAGTCCCAAAGCAATAGAGAAGTGGAGGAGAAGAAATTGCAGTGTGACCAAGCCCTTTGGAGTTGTTTTCTCCTCTCTCTCTCTCTCGTGAGTTCGAGTGCATACTAGCCAAAAAAAAAAAAAAAAAAAAAAAAAGGAATTGGAAAAAACAGTAGCATCCAGCATTTGCTGCTGCATCAGGATCAAATTGCTTTTTTAATATTAGGTGAAAAATGCAAACAAGAGGATGCAGATATAAACCTATTATGTGTGAAATAAGACTTACTAATTTAACATGGCTCTCTAAGATACAGTTCACTTTCAGAAAACAATCATAGGTTTAAATAATATCTTCTATCTAAAACAGATGAGAGAAAATTTTAGAAAATGGCGAAATATACAGAAAGGGAATTTCAGTAAACAAAAGGATTAAATTTGGCCACTGGGTGTCAATCTTGATCCATGTTCACAGGTAGAGGAAGAAAACCTCAGATGACTCAAGCTTTTCTTCATACTTCTCCCTCTAGAGAGTAAGTGCTTGTATCTAACAACTAACAGGACACACTTTCTCCTCTAAAGTCTTTGAAATTTCTCTTTTACCATGAAGATTTTAGTTTTCAGAAAATCTGAGGAGAAAAAAAGACTGAAATAGTAACAAAAGTGGAACCAGCAGGTGGTATAGCAGGTACATTCCTGGACTCCCACGTAGTCAACTGCAGTTCTAGTCCCAGACCCGGTGGCTTAAACTCACGCTGGGCACATGTGCGAGATCAAAATCCCAAGAGGAGAATAGAGAAGAGATTGTGGCATGTCCATTCCCCCCTGGGGGTGGGGGGCGGGTGTGATTGCTCGCCTTCTGTTTCTCTGTCTCTCTTGTGAGCATATGTGCCCTATAGCAACAGTATCTCGAAAAAGAAAATAGCAACAAAAGAAGTATCTTTTCCAAGAGTGGACTAACATGTGTACTTTAAAGATCTCCATGTGCTAACCTGTCCAGCTGTGTAAGACATCCCTGGCTCACTTTCTTTCTTCCTTTGTTAAGTGCAGAGGACGTGCCCATTCACCAGACTGAGACACAGGGGTGGAGAAAGCCTCTGGTGATGACATGATTATGTCATGATCCCTTCTCCTCCATCTCTCCATTCTGTTCGGATTTCAGACATGTACGCACACCCAGCTGGCATGTTTTTCAAGCCATCAGGGCCAGGATTTGAACTGTGGGCAGCCAGTGGTATCCAGTTCCCTTAAGCACTAGTCTATCGGGTTGGGCCTGACTGACTTTATTTGTATACAGCACTCTGTACAATTTCAAAGTCCCATAGATCAATATTAATCAGGAAAATCTAGGTTTCTTAGTGAAATGGTGCCTTTTATTTTAGTAGTACCTTTTTGAATTAGGAAAAAGATAAAACTGAAAAAAAAAAAAACCACTGGACTACAGGGGGACTTCTCAGCCTCAAGGTCCCCTTGTCATTATCTCTACCTGGTGTATCTTTCTAAGTATACAGTATCTCTTTTTTATACACAAGTGACACAGTAAATATGCTATTCCTTTTTATTATTATTATTATTGTTAATCTTTGCTATAGGGTGAGTGTGCTTGCTGGGTAGAGAGAAAGAGAGAAAGAAAGTGAGACATCACCTGGGGATGGCCCCACTGCAATCCTTCTCCATTCTCCTCTTGGGATTTTGGGTACATGCACCCGACATGTTTTTCAAGCCTCCAGATACGGGTGGGACTTAACTGTGTAGTCAATCATATGGAATCCAGCTGCTTTTACTACCATATCGGTGGCTTGCCCTATTTTTTTTTTTTTTTTTTTTTTTTAAGATTTTCACCACAGGGAACGTGTGCTCTCTGGAGAGAGACAGTAAGAGAGAAAGTGAGAAATCAGCACCCAGCGGGGATGGCCTCACTGCAATCCTTTCTCCTCCATTCTCTTCCAGGCTTTTGGGCATGCACACACACACATGCACACATACACACATGCACACACACACACACACACACACACACGGTGTGATTTTCAAGCTACCAGGTCCGAGATTTGAACTGTGGTAAGCCATATGGGAATTCAGCACCTTAACCACCATGCCATCTATTGGCTCTCCCTTTTTTTTTTTTTTTAAATTGAGGGAATGTGTGCTTGCCAGGGAGATAGGAGCAAGAGAGAGAAAGAAAGAGAGAAAGCTCGCTCACTGAGATGCGGTCACTCTGCAATCCTATTCTTTCCATTTCTCTGTCCATCATGATTTTGGGCACACACTCACACGTGCCTCATACATTTTTCAATATGCCGGAGCTGGACTTGAACCGCAGTTAGCCATGTGGGGTACAGCTCCCTAGGCACAGGGCTTAACCACTGCATAACACTAGCCCAAACATGCTACTAAAACCTTTTTTTTTTTTTCCCTTTGTTGTAAGGTGCCTGTGCTCACTGGAGAGAGACAGAGAGGGGGAGAGAGAAAGTGAGAAAGCCTTCCCCCCTTCCCTCACCCCTGCTCCTGTCCAGGGGGATGACCACACCGCAGAATTTTGGGCATACATGCACACATGCTGGAGTGTTTTTAAAGCTCTCAGGTCTGGGACTCAAACTGCATAGTCAGTCATGTGGGATGCAGCTGCCTTAACCACCATGCCACCTGGATGTCCTGAAACCTTTTCTTTTTTTAATTTAATAATGTATCTTAGACATTGCTTTATATCAGTGAATATACATCTACCTTATTCTAAATTGAGACCATACCTTTTTTTTTTTTTTTGGTAAGAATTGTTTATTTAATTTTATTTATTCATTCATATACTTAAATTTGACAAGAGAAAGCCACCAGGTCTGGGACTCGAACTGTGGTTGGCCACACCGTAACTGTGGGAGTATCCAGCACCATAACCAACAGGCCACCTGCTGGCTCCCTGTTTTTTTTTTTTTTTTAAATGAATAACACTCTGATGTTCTCATCTTTGAGGATTTCTAAAGGGGCACCAAAGGCAAGAATTTGCTCATACATGCCAATCCAGATTAGAGGAAAAGGAACGCAAAGAAGGAGGCTTTGATGCCCCTTCTCCTCCTCCTTTCAAACCCCTCCAACAATCCTGAGCATACCTCTGACATCTTTCTGTTTATCTTATACTTGCTGATAAATCTCCTTAGATGCTGGTGGGACATTTAAGCCAAGTCATCGCCATACCATACACCCCAGCATTTTAAGGGCCTAGAAGAAAACATACAGTAAAATTAGATAAAATTATATTAGCAAGTACACTTTCTAAAAACTCTCATTTGACTAAAATAATGCAATTGGTTTCCTTGATCTCTGAGCTACTTCATGAAACATATTTTAATTTTTGCAAATATAAAAGTTTAAAATTTAAATCTTTCATCTCATAAACAGCGGTGCCCCAAATAAGTCTCTATGATTATTGTGGGTTGCTGTGGCCCCTAATTCACCTTTCTGTTATGTTGGACTGACATTAAAACCATTCTGGATAAAAATGCCAGTAGTCTTTCTAAAACCAACACAATCATCATGTGTTGAAATACAGCTTCAACAGGTAGCTGATGAGTTTTAACTTCCTGGAGTTACTGCACTCCATGGTTGGGTTGCAAAATCCCCTCCAATCCCAGGTAATACAGGAGGTCGTGCCCAGGTTTTGAATTCACTTGGCTTTGAGCACTTTGAGAGTGTTGCTTCCTTCATATCTTTTTTTTTTTTTTTCTTTTTTTTTTGGAGAGGTTTTCGCTATAGGGTGCGTGTGCTCGCCAGACAGACAGAGACATAGAGACAGAAAGCAAGAAATCACCCCCCAGGGGGGATGGTCATGCCGCAATCCCTTCTCCTCCGTTCTCCTCTCAGGATCTTGGGCACGCACGCACACGCGCCCGGCGTGAGTTTTAAGCCGCCGGGTCCGGGTCACGAACCGCGGTCGACTACGTGGGAGTCCAGCGACATAGCCATTACGCTAACTGCTGGTTCCCCCCTTCCTTCATATCTTTAGGGATCATTAGAGATACTCTGGGTATTATGCCCTAGGGGTCACCTGTTACCAAGCTGTGTTCTCTTTCTCATCCAGTATTTAGCCTTTGTAGGTAAGTGGTCTTTCAAAAAGCATCGGGGTTTTATTATTCTATAAAACAATTTCCTTTGGAGGCACTTTGTAGCACTCACTGCCTTCTGAGAGTTCAGAAAAATGGTTGGCACTTTTGCCCGGAGGAGAGTACTGGGTGTTTATGACCTCTTAGGAGGTGCAGAAGGTGCCCTCGATTTGCAGCTCAAGTCTCTAGTGGCCTTCGAAGCTCTAATAACTGCTTTGCTATGAAAGACTTTGGGGCAGGGCAGTGTGACTCGATGCACTGTGGGCCTTCTGGAGCAGCATTTCAATGATCCTTTAAAACTGAGCAGCTGTTTAATGTGTAGGAGGCCTTGAAAACATGAGTGCAGCAGACCAGCCTGCAACGTTGTGGTGAAGGTGGCTAGATTCCACACGGCCAGCCTCACGCCTCAAGTTATGGACCTGGTGACTTAAGAAACATGCCAGGCACATGTGTGCATGCCAAAAACCCTAAAAGGAGAGAGAGCGGGAAGGGGAGGGATTGTGGTGGTGTGACCATTTCCTTTGGGGGGTGCTTTTTCACTTTCTTTCTGTCCTTTTCCTACCATGCATGTATATGTCTTCCGTTAAGCAAAGATAAAAGAAAGAAAGAAAGAAAGAAAGAAAGAAAGAAAGAAAGAAAGAAAGAAAGAAAGAAAGAAAGAAAACATCAATGCCACATCTGAAAAGGTCCAGGAGAAGCTGTGGTATTCACAGCAAAAAAGAGTGGCTGTTACCTTGTCTCTCAGACATCTAACACCAATGGCCCAGAGAGCAAATCCTTTTCCTGGCACTGCTCTGAGGAGTCTCTGGTCTCTACTTTTACTTTTGGCTTATAATAGTTGCTAAACCCAGGGTCGGTCTGGCCTTTCAGAAGGGTAAAGATGGGGACCATTGTTTGTGTCCTAGACCCGGTGGCTTAAAACATGCTGGGTATGTGTGCTGCGTGTGTGCCCAAAACCCCAAGAGGAGAATGGAGATGGGGGGATTGTAGCATGGCCATCTCCTCTGAGGGGGGAATTTCTCACTTCCTGTCTCTCTGTCTCTCTGGTGAGCGCACGTGCTCTATAGCAAAAATCTCTCTTAAATAAAGGCAAATATGGGATTTGGTGTTATTTGTTGTGTCCTCTTGGGCTAGATACTAACAGGTTATCTGTGAAATAAAATGATAATGGTGGCACAGCCTGTGAAAATGAATGAGGTGATGGATACAGAGGGCTTGGCACCATACTGGCTCATGTTGGTGCTCCTTAAAAGTGGTCACTAATAATAGGAAAAAAGGTGCTTTCATGGTTTCCCGTGTAGGATGATTTTAGTTGTTCCTTGTCTAAAGAGGAATTGCTGTCTGACTCTGATATGTGCAAACATCTCTGTGACTAAAATCAGTATGCTTTGGTAAGTGAACACTTTTGTGAAAGAAAACATCCATGCTTAGGAACCATTTGCACATTAATGAGAGATAAGGGCACTAGCACTTTGGTAAGAAAGAGTTTGTATTTAGCAGAAGAAAAGCATACATTATTAAGACTTGAGATGCGAGAGGTAAACTTTGACTTTGGAGTTCTACATAGAGCAAGCTGCCCTGTTAAGTAAAGGTCACTGAGCGCGCCCATTTCCTTGGATCTGTATTCCTTTGGGAATAAGTGTCACCTAGTGACCCATATGTATTTAGTCCCATGATTCCCTTTCTCTATTATTAACAATTCATTAATTTCTTTACTTAACTAAAACAAAGTTGGGGGGCTAGCAGGTGGTATGGTGGTTGAGGTGCTAGACTCCTATATGGCTGACCATGGTTCAAGTCCCAGGCCTGGTGGCTTGAAAATCATGCTGGGTGCATATGCATGTGTGACTGAAATCCTAGGAGGAAAATGGAGGGAAAGGTGTTGCACTGTGGCCATCGCCTTGGAAGGTAATTTCTCACTTTCCCTCTCTCTTGTCTCTCTCCGGCCATGAACGCACCCTATAACAAAAACCTTAAAAAAAAAACAAACAACACACACAAACAAAAAGAACCTCACAAGGTTTGAAACTATATGAGAGAAGGAACCTTAGATATAGTCTTACCACTGCATGTACAATGTTTTTTAAATATTCTTTTATTTATTTATTTATTTTTGTTATAGGGTATGTGCAGTTGCCAGAAAGAGAGTGAGAAAGAGAGCCCGTCTAAGTGGGGTGGCTGCAATGCAATCCCTTGTCCTCTAGTTTCCTCTCTGGACTTGACCATGCATGCACACACACCCGGTATGATTTTACAAGCTGCTGGGCATGGGAGTCAAACCATATAGCCAGTCATGTGGGATCCAGCACCTTAACCTCCTTGCCACCTGCTGGCCCTTAAACTTCCATCTTCGAAGGAAAGAAAGTAGGTCAAGTAGTATATAAATACGACAGGAGGTCCATGACTTAGGATGGTATGACTTAGGATTTTTAGCTTTGCACTGGTGCAAAAGTAATATTCCTTCAGTTGAAACCATACTTCAAATGTTGAATTTTGATCTTTCTTGGGCTAGCATATGCAGCACGATAATGGAGGGCGGTGGGCTGCTTCAGGGTCAGGGTAAACAACTGATTCTCTATAGCATAGGCTAGGCTCAGATATAATGGTCAGTAGGTTAGGTGTATGAAATGCATTTTGACTTGAGGTATTTCTGGTGGGTGTATCAGGATGTAACACCGTAGTAATGATGCAGGAGTGCTGGGTGATCAGACCTAACACCCATATCAGTTCTTGTCCTACGCTCATGAAGAATTAGAGATGAAGACACAGAGGGGAGAGGAAAGTGGAGTTTATTAGGTAAGGAGAAAAAGCTTCCAGTGTAGTGGAAGAGGGCCTGAATGGGTTGCCTAAGAGGAGTTGGAAGCAAGGGGTTAGTTTGAGCAATAGCCTGGCTTTCTGATAAGGAAGTGGGCTTTAGAAAATGGTTACATGGTAGTCTAAATGATTTATTACCCTATTCTTTATGAGGTCAGCAGACCATAGGGCCCTGTATTTCTTGTTAGAATACAGTTACTGAATAGAAACTGCTGCCCTTAGCTACAGTTGCTTTGAGTCTCAATGCCGCCAGCTTTTGGCTGTGAAAACTTAGCCACTGTGACTCCATCTTGGCCTTATCCTGTCTGTGTGCTCGATATCCTTATCTTCTGCCTTATTAGTAAGGAGTCATACATTCTTTAGAGACATGTAAAAGGGGGTATATACTATACATTTATTAGACCATAGAGGAAAAACACAGAGACTTCATTAAAAAGAGAAACATAGTAACATCCTTTGGGGCCTCTACCCTATTTACCTGTAAGTAGGGTGCAACACCTATCTCAGTGAGTCAAGGAGCAATTTTTTTTTTTGGGGGGGGGAGAGGTTTTTCGCTATAGGGCGCGTGCGCTCGCCAGACAGACAGAGAGAGACATAGAGACAGAAAGCGAGAAATCAGCCCCCAGGGGGGATGGTCACGGCGTGTTCTCCTGTCAGGATCTTGGGCACGCACGCACACGCGCCCAGCGTGAGTTTTAAGCCACCGGGTCCGGGACGCAAACCGCGGTCGACTACATGGTCGACTACGTGGGAGTCCAGCAACATAGCCATTACGCTAACTGCTGGTTCCCTCAAGGAGCATTTTTAATTGAAAGTGGCATATAGTTGAAAGTATATATCTCTGATATCTTTATTCTGAGGAGTATGTTCTTTCAGAAGAGAACTTGCAGCTCTTCTAGTTAAATGTATTTATTCTACAAAGAAGGAATTTAAAGGCTAAAATGTGGAAGTGATTCCCTCTAGAAGTCACAGTGAATTAGTGGTGGAGCAGGATTAATTCTTTTGCTAAAAAAATATCTACTATACAGTCCTCAGCATAGCCAAACAGTCGAATAATGAACGCCCGGGACAACTAGATTGGGTAAACATCTAAATATTGAGGATATATATCTGCAGCCAAGTACACAAAAAGACACAAATTGCTTGAAAAAGTTTTTTATTGCTAGAGGGTGCATGGATTCACCAGAGAAAAAGAGAAGGAAAGAGGGTGAGGTCATGTCACTATCCTTTCCCTCCATTGTTCCATCCCGTCAGGATTTTGGGCATTCATGCACAGGTGCCCAGTGTGTTTTTCAAGTTCTAGGAGCTGGAATTTGAAGCCTGATTGGGCACATGGGATCCGGGTCCCTATGCACTGGAGTTAATTGCTGTGCTATGGGACGGGCCCCAATGCATTTCAGAAAATGAATCTAGGTGACTAGAAGTTAGAATATTAGTTACTCTTAGGAGACTGAAAGGGTCATGAGGAAAATTCTGGAATTTTGCTGATGCTCTGTTTCTTGATCTGATGCTGGCTGTATGGATTAATTCGTGAAAAATTTGCCTAACTCTATGCTTGATTTAAAAAGTTTACTTAAAAGTGTATATATATATGTGTATGTATACATGTTTATGCTAGGTGCCATCTATTTGGAAGAATTTGAGGTGCAATGTTTTACCCATAGTAAAGGCAAGGTTAAAACATGTAGTGGTTTTAATCATTAAACATTGCATTCTTGTACTGAAAAATCATAATGTACTCCACAAATATGCACAATTATTATATTTCAATAAACTGTATTAAAAAAAAAAAAAACACGTAGTGGTAGGCAAGAGGCTCACATTTTAGAATATTTAACCCTGCACATCAGTCCTTTTACTCTTTCCTGGAAACCTAGTTTCTCCCGATCAGCAGATTTCTTTAAGAAATGAGGCAGATAAAAATCTGCCCCATGGAAATCCTTTGCTCAAAGGCTTTGGAAAATAAAGGAGGCCTGTAGGTTTTTCCTTTTTGCCATGAGCAAAGGATTAGAAATGCTTGGTCATTGTATAACCTTTTCATGTGCCCTTATCTGATCTTCTTTCCACCCCAGGCAGTAAAGGGGATGATAAGTCCTCTGGGGCCTTGCAAGGACTGCATAGGTGGGTGGAGGAGGGGCAGAGGTGCCAGACGCACAGAACTATTTCAGATGGTCAAGCACTTCTATACCTCTACTCCTTGTAGTGTGAAAGGCATGTATGTGCTGTGAAGGTCCAAGCATATTTTTCTTGAAATGAACGTTAGTACAGAAGGGAGTGGGAATTAATGGGATTTTATCAAGGAATAGGAGGAGGAGGAGGAGGCTGCATGCTATTGATGTTGAACTGACCACAGCCTACCACTTATTTCTCATTCTTTGATCTTCTGCCATCATTTCCACCTCTAAAACGTTCAGTTAAGTCTTTGCAATGGAAACTATAGGCCCACCAGAGTAAATGCAACCCTTGAGGTTTTACAGATTTTTAATATCTAAATTAATTACAGAATATCTGGACCATTTTATATTAAAAATAGCATTCAGCTTTTAGAAATATTAATGTCTGGGCCTGCAGATAGTGTGGTGGTTAAGATGACTGGATTCCACTTGACTGACTGTGTGGTTTGAGTTCCTGGCCCAGCAGCTTAGTAAACACGCTGGATACATGTGCGGAGATGCCCAAAATTCACAGAGGAGAACGAAGGAGAAAGGATTACAGTGTGACTATTCCTCGTAGGGGGTGATTTCTTACCTCTCCCACTCCTGCTCGGGTTAGTGCACATGTTCTATAGAAAAACTTTAAAAAAAAATTCTCTCTGAGTTCTATATTCTTTTTTTTTTTTTTTTTTTTTTTTGAGAGGTTTTTGCTATAGGGCGCATGCACTTGCCAGAAAGACAGAGAGAGACAGAGAGAGACAGAAAGTGAGAAATCACTCCCCAGGGGGGATGGCCATGCTGCAATCCCTTCTCCTCCATTCTCCTCTCTCTAGATCTTGAGCATGCACACACAAGCACCCGGCGTGAGTTTGAGCCACCGGGTCCGGGACTCAAACCGCAATCGACTACATGGGAGTTCAGTGACATAGCCATTACGCTAACTGCTGGTCCCTGAGTTCTATATTCTCATTCATTGACTATTTTTTTTTTTTTAAATTACACCTGATGTGAGCATGTGCCCTCTGGCAATTAAAAAAATATGTATAATTACTAATGTGAGTGGCTAGCATAAATTAAATGGAGACATGAGTATTGATTCAGTACTTATTTTGAAGCCCAGAGTTTCAATAATAAATCTTTTTTCCATTGAGTGATATTGGGAAACTTCTTTTAAAAACTGTGTGCTTTTAGAAGACATCCATGGAATAGATAGATAGATCCTTGAACTACTACTCCCAGCCGGCGTGCACATTCCACCCCTATCTCTAGTTCAGAGATCTGAGAGCCAGAGTTAAAGAGTTTAGAAAATAGGGATTTTCTTTTCTTTTTGCTGTAATTCCACCTGAGGGCTTTTCATTTGAGTTCCCATTCCTGGGGGGGGAAAACTCCAAACCTGATAATGCTTCCTGTTTAGCTACAGATCAGAGAACTTTTGCTGCAAAGAAATGAGTTGATTTTGAGTTAATTTAAATTTACTGAAGTAAACTTGTTGTCAAAGGAGGTACATGTACATTTCCTATAATGTCTACATTTTCAGTAAATGGTGTACATCATTTTTATATGCTAATACTAATAAAGGCATGTCATAAAGGCATAAAACCTGATTTAACATCATCCAAGATTATATGTCTTATGATATATATACAAGTGAGACTTTAATTAATGAGCTGACGAGGGGGCCAGCCTTGTAGCCTAGTGGTTAAGGGAGCCAGATCCACTTGGCCAACTGTGGTTGGAATCCCAGCTCCAGCAGCTAGAAAAATGTGCTGGATGCGTGTTCATGCATCCCCAAAAGCCTGACAGGAGGGAAAAATGGAAAAGTAGGATTGTAGTGGGACTACACTCCATTGGGGAATGCTTTCTCCCTTCCTCCCTTTCTCTGTCTTTCTGTCTCTCTCTGGTAAGGATATGTACCTTCTGGCAGTTAAAAAAAATTAATGAGCTGACTTTTTTTCCCTACCGAGGACTTTCTCTTCCTATGTTGTCTAGAAAGTCATTTACTTGTACCTAAAACAACTGATGTCTCCCAGAAACGGAAAGATAACAATACTGAACAAGTTTCCTTCCCCCCCGCACCGCCGAATTATGGCTCATATAGTTTAGCTTGCTCAGTGTGGTCCCATGTAGTGTTCTTTTAAAAACAAGTAACTGTATTGATTGTTAACATTTGAAATTGGGGTGTTTCTAACAAATATCCACTTCTGGCTCTGTTACAAAATCAAGGAACCTAATAATACTAGGACAATAACTGGCTGAAGCTGAGCAGTAATCATGTTCTACAATAGAGAACATACTTTTTCTTAAATATGACCCATATTATTTATGTTGTCATCCTGGCCCTTGAAGGCTTTTGAGTTTCAGGCTCTTGTTTGAAGTAGAGATTGAACTGGGCGAGACAGAACTCTGAAGGGCGCAAAGGAATTTTTGTGCTATTATTCAGAAAGCCATAATGACCCTGAAACTTCATGGTCAAGAATTTAGACTTTGGATCAAACATATCTGGGCTTCAAGTCAAGTTTTGCTGTTTCCTTTGTTTTGAAACTTAAGGAAAATTGCCTAAAGGGAAACTTTATTGAGGCCGTGGGGCCACGGGCTTGGGCAGGGGCTGCCCTGCGGGGAGGGGCCTTATTTGACCTTCTTCTTGGGACGCAGGTTGTTGGTGTGGCCGCATTTCTTCTTGCGGCAGTTGACCGCACAGGGGTGCAGGCACCCGTAACACTTGCGGCAGATCATCTTGTCGCAGTTGTACTTCCGGGCGAGCTGGCGCGGGGAGGGCTCCATGATGCACTCTTTCTGGATGTTGTAGTCAGAGTGCGGCCATCCTCCAGCTGTTTGCCCGCAAATATCAGACGCTGCTGGTCGGGTGGGATGCCCTCCTTGTCTTGGATTTTGGCCTTGACATTCTGATGGTGTCACTGGGCTCGACCTCGAGGGTGATGGTCTTGCCCGTCAGGGTCTTCACGAAGATCTGCATCTTTGCGTCTGACTCTCCGCCGCCTCGATCGCCTAAATGTTCTTAAAGCTGTTTCTGCTTATGTAGTTGAAACTAATAAAAGCTCTCTCAGAGGCCTGTGAGGAGTATCAGAGAGTGATTATTTACCGTTCAGAAACTTTCACTAACCAAGAAACCGCCCCCCCCCCCCCCCCCCAGCTCTTTTGAGAAATTATTTACAGAACATTTACTAAAATTCTGAGAAGGGATGTACATTTATGCATTTATATGTGTATTTTAAATACTCATCTAAATATTATCTATATGTATTATCTAATTAGTTACAACCAATTGAGTAGCTTAGAATCATTCCTTCTAGTCTTGGAATCAGAATTTTATTTTGACTAAATTTTATTTCTCCTTCAAAAGAATTCTTCCAAGAGAGTCACAGTGGTGGTTTTCAGGCTGAATAATGCTTCCTACGTTGTTTGCCTGGATTTCTGCCTTCACTATAACTATGTTTAAAAGTCACACTAACTTCAGAGGTCATTTCTAAATGAATAATAAGAAAAATGTTAAAAAAAAAAAAAAAAAACCAAACTGACACACACACAAAACCCCACAGAGAAGGATTAAGAATCTTTTTTTTTTTTTTTTTTTTTTTTTTTTAAGAGATTTTTGCTACAGAGTGCATGCGCTCACTGAAGAGACAGAAACGGAGAGACAGAGAACAAGAAATCACTCCCTCGGGGGGATGGCCATGCTACAATCCCTTCTCCTCCATTCTCTAGAGATTTGAGGCATGCTTGCACACACACCCAGTGTGAGTTTTAAGCTGCTGGTGCAAAAGTAGGGTTAGGGACAAGCAGATGGATAACAGTTATGTCACTGGGCTCCTGCATGGCCGACTGTGGTTCGAGTCTTGGATCTGGCAGCCTGAAACTCATGTCAGGTGCGTGTGTGTATGTGCCCAAAATTCCCAAAGGAGAATGGAGGAGAAAGGATTGTGGAGTGGCCACCATCCCCTACCCTAGGCTGTCATTTCTCACTTTCTGTCTCTCTGTCTTTTCGGCAATCGCATGTGCCCCATAACAAAAATCTCTCTCTTAAAAAAAGAGTAGGCTTGGGACCAGCAGTTAGCGTAATGGCTATGTTGCTGGACTCCCATGTAGTCGACCGCGGTTCACGTCCTGGACCTGGTGGCTTAAAACTCACGCCGGGCGCGTGTGCGTGCGTGCCCAAGATCCTGAGAGGAGAACGGAGGAGAAGGGATTGCGGCGTGACCATCCCCCCTGGGGGGTGATTTCTCGCTTTCTGTCTCTCTGTCTCTGTCTGTCTGGTGAGTGCACGCGCCCTATAGCAAAAACCTCTCAAAAAAAAAAAAAAAAAAAAAAGAGTAGGCTTAAATAAATTTTCCTGGACTGGAAAAATAGACTTGACCTTGAAAAAAACCCTTTCATAGATACATATTTTACAAATGAAACTCATAACAGAGTCAATAAGAATCTTATTATAGACTAAAAGGTCAATTGCTTCATATCTTTTTAAAAGAATTACGTATTTAATTTTATTCATTCATTCATTTATTTTAATTTGACCAGAGAGAGACACAGAAAGAGAGAAAGAGTGAAAGTGAGAAAGCAGCCTCTAGGTCTGGTACTGGAACCATGGTTGGCCATGTGGGAGTGTCCAGTGCCTTAACCATCATGCCACCTGCTGGCCCCCACAACTGCTTCGTATTTTTCCCTACATTATTCTGTTGATACGGGTCTATAAGGTTATTATTATTATTATTTTCATGCCATAAGGCATGTATTTGCCAGTGAGAGAGAGAGAGAAAGGCTGAGAGAGAAGGTACCTCCAATGGAACACAGTCAGGCCTCAATCTTTTTTTTCCTTTTTCTTCCATTCCTCCTTCCTGTCAGAATTTTGGGAGCGCATACATATGTGCCTAGTGTGTTTCTCAAGCTGCCAGGGCTGGGATTTGAGCCATGGTCAGCCATGTGGGATCCTGCTCCCAATGCATAGCACTTAACCACTGTGCTATAAGGCCAATCCTATAAGATTGTGAATATTGTCTGTGCAATATCATCCCTAAGGTCGGTGTTGTCCATTTGGATTCACATTAGAATTGCCTGGAATCTTAAAAATGAGTACTTCCCAGGGCCTACTCCTAGACTCAGATTTAATTGGCATAGGGTGGAGCCTGGGCATTAGTATGAGTTTCTGTTCCATCACCTCTCATTAGCACTGGGTGTTGGGGGGAGGGGTGTAAAGCTCAAAAGAGCATAGGCCTGGCCATAGGTTTGTCTCCTGTTCCTGACATCCATAGAACTATTTGTGCTGGTTGTAATGAACTGAGCCTTTGATTTGAGTGCAAGGGAGAGAGAGACGATATTGGGACAGGAGATTAGCCAACACTCCAGCAAGGAAAGGAAGGTCCATGCAAAATATGTTAGAAGGTTTCTATAGCAGTGTAAGAAACATTTGAAGTACACAACTGGGGAGCAGAGATGGGATTTGAACTAAAGCAGTAGAACTCTTAATCTTGATGGTTGCCTGTGATAAGCTCATTGGCTTTATTACTGGGAGGATCTTGTTGAAAATATTATCTTTCTAGGGCCATTTGGTGGCTTAGGGATTAAGGCACTGGACTCCCACATGGCTGACTGTGGTTTGAGTCTCAGACTCAGTGGCTTGCTTTCTCACTTGCCCTCTATCTCTCCCTGTCTCTCTCTGTCTTTCTCTGGTAAACTCATGAGCCCTATAGAAAAACTAAAACTAAAATAAATAAATAAATAAATTAATTAAATAATACTTTAAAACATAAAATAAAATCACGCTGGCTACGGGTGGGTGTGTCCCCAAAATTCTGAGGGGAGAATGGAGGAGAAGGGATTGTGGCATAGCCATCCCCCCTGGGGTAGTGCTTTCTTTCTTTCTTTCTTTTTCTCTCTCCAGTGAGCTCATGTGCTCGATAGCAAAGTAAATAAATAAGTAAATAACAAAAAGTTGTCTTTCTATAATACCAGCAAGACTCCACCTTGCCCATATAGCCCTCTACACATTCAATGTGTACAAAGGCCCGAGAAGAGCTAAACATTTCTTTCTCTAATCTCCTTCATGGTTTATTGAGTAAAACAGTTACTTAGTCATCTCAGAGTCCAAGGGTTAGAACTTTGCTTTTTTTTTTTTTTTCCCTAAGAGATATTTTCTGGGACAGTTTCTAAGAAAACATTTTGGCAAGGGGGTAAAAAATTTACTACTTAGTGATCATCAAGCTGGGAGGCTCATGACCTTCGGACTACTGACACAGTTCATCTGCTTTGTCAGTCATGTAAGATTTCTGGGAACGAGCACATTCTTATTAACTGCCTTTAAGTCCCCAGACATGAAGATATAGGCTTGACTTACTAAAATACAATTATAAAATATTAAAAGTATGTGTGTGTGTGTGATAGAATGGCACATCTGAATATAATCATAGAAGTTCATATTCATTTTATTAAAATCACCAATAGTGTGACTATTTAATCCAAGTGGATCTTTTTTTTTTCTTTTTTTTTTGGAGAGGTTTTCGCTATAGGGCGCGTGCGCTCGCCAGACAGACAGAGAGAGACATAGAGACAGAAAGCGAGAAATTCACCCCCAGGGGGGATGGTCACGCCGCAATCCCTTCTCCTCCATTCTCCTCTCGGGATCTTGGGCACGCATGCACAGGTGCCCGGCGTGAGTTTTAAGCTACTGGGTCCGGGACGCGATCAGCAGTCGACTACGTGGGAATCCAGCGACATAGCCATTATGCTAACTGCTGGTTCCCAATCCAAGTGGATCTTATTTTCTCAGTCTATAACAATTTTTTAGAGAAAGATTTTTGGTATAGGGTGTATGTGCTCACCAAAGAAACAGAGACAGAGACAGAAACTGAGAAATCACCCCCTGGGGGAATGGCCATGCCATAATCCCTCCACTTCCATTCTCCTCTCAGGATCTTGGGCGCACGTGCACATGCTCCAGGCATGAGTTTCAAGCTACTGGTCCGAGACTTGAACCACTGCCAACCATGTGGGAGTCCAGCAATGTAACCATTATTCCATCAGCTGGTCCATGGACTATACAATTTTTAACATACTTTATTAATGTTTAGATTGCACCAAATTCCAAATGGTAGAATTAAAGTACTAGTATACTTAAAATTTGGCATTTGAGAATTTTTCTTTTTTCTTTTTTTTTTTTATTGCCATAGAGTGTATGTACTCACCAGAGAGAGAGAGAGAGACAGAGAAAGAAGAAAAGGAGAAGGAGAAGGTACTCCCCAGTGGGGCATGGTCATGCCATAATTTCTTCTCTTCCATCTCTTTATCCTGACAGTATTTGGGGCATGCATGCACAGGTATCCAGTAGTTTTGTCATTGTTTTGGTTTTAGAGAGAGATTTTTTGCTATAGAGTGTATGTGCTCATTGGAGAGACTGAGAGAGATAGAAAGAGAGAAAGCAAGAAATCACACACCCCCTCCCCAGGGAAGATGGCCACATCTCAATCCCTTCTTCACCATCCTCCTCTTGAGATCTTGGGCATCATGCACAGGAGCCAGGCATGAGTTTTAAGCCGCTGGGTCCAAAATTTGAACTGCAGTCAACACATGGGAGTCCAGCAACGTAACCAGTAGGCCATCTGCTGGTCCCATCAGTGTGTTTTTCTTTCTTTCTTTTTTCTTTTTTTTTGGAGAGGTTTTTCGCTATAGGGCGCATGCGCTCGCCAGACAGACAGAGAGACATAGAGACATAAAGCGAGAAATCACCCCCCAGGGGGGATGGTCACGCCGCAATCCCTTTTCCTCCATTCTCCTCTCGGGATCTTGGGCACATACACACACGTGCCCGGCGTGAGTTGTAAGCCACCGGGTCCGAGATGCGAACCGCGGTCGACTACGTGGGAGTCCAGTGACATAGCCATTACGCTAACTGCTGGTTCCCTCTTTTTTCTTTTTTTGGAGAGGTTTTTGCTTTAGGACATGTGCACTCACCAGAAAGACAGAGAGAGTCAGAGAGACAGAAAGTGAGAAATCATCCCCCCCCCCCCCCCCGGGGGGAATGGCCATGACGCAATCCTTTCTCCTCCATTCTCCTCTCGGGATCTTGGGCACACATGCACATGTGCCTGACATGAGTTTAAGCCACCGGGTCCAGGACTAGAACTGCAGTCGATTGCATGGGAGTCCAGTGACATAGCCATTACACTATCTGCTGGTCTCATCGTCAATGTGTTTTTCAATCCACAGGTTCTGGGACCCAAATTGTGCAGTTGGCCATGTGGATTCTAACTGTCTTAACTACTAGGCCACAGGACTGGCTCTCTTTGTGTTTTATGAAAATTTAATTTTTTCTGTAAGAAATAAGTTCTTTATTTTTTTGAGTTAATTTTTTTTGTCATAGAGTATGTGCACTCAGCAGAGAGAGACAGATAGAGAGAGAAAGTGAGAAATTGCTCCCCTGCCCCCGCCCCGGGGCATGGGAACACATTCTTCTGTTTTTCTCTTGGGATTTTGGGTATACACTCACACATATCAGGCGTGATTTTCAAGCCACCAGGTCTGGGACTTGAACTGTGTTTGTCCATTTGGAAATCCAGTGTCTACCACACTGCCTGCTTTCCCCCAAATAAGTTATTTCTTTTTTTGCATACTGTATAAAATACTCATGTAGGTAGAATGGAAGATATAACCCCTGAGCAAACAATTGAAAACCTCTTAATTTTGACTTGTTCTGACAGCAGTAATGCAAACAGTCTTTGTTTCCCTCACTGAAAGTACGTTTATAGGGCCAGCACGTGGTATGGAAGTTAAGGTGCGGATCCCACGTGGCTGACTGCATGGTTCAAGTCTTGAACTCAGAGGTTTGAAAATCACACTGGGCCTGTGTGTGTGTGCCCAAGATCCTGAGAGGAGAATGGAGAAGGGATAGAGGCATGGCCATTCCCCCTGGAGGGTAATTTCTCACTTTCTCTCTCTTCTCTCTCTCTGCCCAGTGCATGTGTCCTAAAGCAAAAGAGTGGAAAAAATAGAAGCACAACATGTTTCCAAAGGGTCAAAGCCAGATCATGCTAGTGAGGGCCCTTACTGGCTACCATTTGCTATTGCTATGAATTATGGGGTCAGGACAATCAAAATAAATCAAGAAGGAAGAAGGAGTTTCAGTGCCAAGATCAATTGTAGTCTTCAGAACTAAATCAAGAACTCATATTTTTGCTGTCCATATTTATTTTGCACCACAATGTGTCCATTGATGACAATTAGTGCCCATGTGTAATTCAGAAAAAAAATTTTTTTGAGAGATTTTTTTGCTATAGAATGCGTGGGCTCGTCAGAAAGACAGAGACAGAGAGACAGAAAGCGAGAAATCACCCCCCAGAGGGGATGGTCACGCCGCAATCCCTTCTCCTCTCAGGATCTTGGGCACGCACATGCACCTGGCATGAATTTAAGCCACCGGGTCCAGGACTCGAACTGCGGTCAACTACATGGGAGTCCAGTGACATAGCCATTAAGCTAACTGCTGGTCCCCAGAAAAAGATTTAATATTCTCACCCCTTCTTTCTATCGACATGCCCTAGTTTTTCATTCTAGGCTGGTTTTAAATGAAGCATTGTACATCTGTTTCAGAAAATAACCAAAATTTAGCAAACTGAGGATAGTATCTTAAGGAACAAATGTCAATTCCACCTGTCATTCAAGGGAAGGTCTACAGAGTCATAAAATTTCAACCCACAACTTTGAGGACAGAGCTTATTTCAGCTTCCTTAAGAATCCTGGTGAAACCAATTTTTTGTAGTAATTTCTGTTAGGATGCAAAACAAAAAAAAAAAAAACCCAAAAAAAAAACCCAAAACAAAAGCAACAACAACAACAAAAAAAAAAACAAGCAAACAAAAGTAAAACAAAAATCCAAACAAACAAAAAACTCCAGTAGGAACATAATAAGAACCTTAGTTTAACTGTCAGAATATCTGTCTGGGTTCTGACGGTATCACCAGTCTGCTGGTGACTTTAGGAAATTCCCTAAATGTTCTTCACCTATGCAGAGAAAGATGCGTTCTGCACGGCTGCCTCTCAGAGGAAGGGGAGGTGCATGAGGTGCTGTCCGCCATGTGAAAGAGTGGCCCTCCAGCCTGCAGCCTGCAGCCTGCTCTCTGAGAATTTCCAGGTGCAACGAAGTCTCACTTTTGAAGATGCATAAAGATTGTTATGACAAATGTTTTCCAAAAGCGTGTAGAAGATGAATGTTAAAAACTACTTGGCTCACCACTGCATGTAACAAGATACAGGTAGCTGCAGATGAATGTCCAGGTCCTTCAACTGCGTGTTCAAAAGTACTTCACTGGAAGCTAGTAGGTGACGTGGTGGCTAAGACGCTGGACTCCAGCACCGCTAGCTGCAGTTCAAGTTTGGGACCTGGTGGCTTGACGTGTGTGCATGCATGTGCAAAGTCCTAAGATGAGAATGAAGGAGAAGGGATTGTGGTGTGGCCATCCTGGGGAGTGATTTCTCTTTCTCACTTTTCCTCTCACTGTTGCTCTTTCTCTCTGGTAAATGCATGTGCCCTATAGCAACCTTAAAAACAAACAAGCAAAAAAGTGCTTTGACTACATGGGAGTCCAACGACATAGCCATTATGCTAACTGCTGGTCCCACGACCACTCTTTCAAAGCAGAGCTCAGTCTTGGCCTTGATAACATGCACCCATCTATCTCTACACATGCACACATGCAACCTAACAAAATGACGTGTACAATACATGCTACTTTGCAAACTGATTTCAACATTATTACGAAGAGAAAAATAATGTTTAATACTTATAATAAACTAACTCTCTAAATTTCTAATAACCAGCAAGTTAGGGCCAATTCACAAATAAGGGTTTGTGAAGAAAGTCAAATAAAGTTATGTTTTCTAAAAAACTTTAATCCGTTAAGGTCTTAGTTCTAAAATACTTTCTCTTGTTTTAGAACAGAAATGATTGCTTAATTACTGGTTGAAACAACTAGATGAACAAGAAGGGCCAATAGACAGAAGCCTTCCCATGGCGAGTGAAGACAGGAACCCAGATGAAAACCAGCCGACTCCAAGGCAGAGGAGGCAAAGGCATTCAGGTATGGAAAATACCCTTATCTGTATCCACCCACTCAAAGGGCTGTGCTGAAGGAAAGAATTTGCAGGGCTCTTTTCTAAGACCCATGTTATAAAGCAACTCCAATTTTCCAACTTGAGAAGTTGTAAGGATTTGGGATATGAAGAGTCACATAAGCAGTAGATCGGTTTTAAAGAATAATTGTTTTGGCTAGCTTGGTAGCCAGGGGTAAAAGGCAGTGGATGGAAAGCTAGATTTCACGTGTCCCACAGTGGTTGGAATCTTGGCCCTGGGGCCTTGAGAAACACACTGGACCAGTGAGTGTGGGTTTATAAGACTGACAAAAGGGAGAGATGGAGGAAGAGGGATTGCAGCCTGCCTGCCCCATTGAAGGATGTGCTCTCTCTCACTCTGGCAAGCACAGGCACCCTCAGGCAACTAAAAATAATATTTTTAAATTAAAAAACAAGAGAATAATTGTTTGTAGAGATTTTTGTCTTAGGGCATGTGTGCTTGCCTGAGAGAGAGACAGAGACACTGAGGGGGAAAGTGAGAAATCACCCCTTGCAGGAGTGGCCCCACCATAATCTTTTCTTGTCCATTATCTTCCTTGGATCTTGGGCATACACATACACATGCCTGGTGTGATTTTCAAGCCACTGGGTCTGGGACTTGAACCACAGTTGTCCATGTGGGAGTCCAGCAATGTAACTGCTATGCTATCTGCTGGCCCCCAAAGAATAATTTTTGGAAAAAAAGAGGGCCCAGCAGGTGGCATGGTGGTTAATGTGGCTGGATTCCCACATGGCTGACTGTGGTTAGAGTCCTAGATCTAGTGGCTTGAAAATCATGCCGTGTGTTTGTGTGTAAGTCCCCAAAATCCCAATAGGAGAATGGAGAAGAAGGGACTGTGGCATGGCCAACCCCCTGCAGGGTGATTTTGCACTTTACCTCTCTGGATCTCTGTCTCTCTCCTCTCTGGCAAGCACATATGCCCCATGGAAAAACCTAATCAAAAATAAAATGATTTTTTAGGGGGCTGGATTACGATATTGTGGTAAAATGTGATGCTTTGTGAGTCTGAATCACACAGGATGGTTTCACGGTCACATCCTGAGTACAACCCAGGCACAGAAGTGCCTATGTCCGGGGCTAGGTAAGGCTGTGGATGGCATCAAGACTGCTGGGGTGCTGTTTTTGTCTCTCTCTCTCATTCATGAAAAAAGAAGCTTTTTAAAAAAAAAAGAGAGCTATAGGGCGCGTTCGCCAGACAGACAGAGAGAGACATAGAGACAGAAAGCGAAAAAAGAATAATCGGGATTTTGATATTCGTTGGTTATAAAGTTTTCTGTCAGTTTTCTTCAGTTTCCCCACAGTTATCATGATCAGTGAGGTCAGCTACCAGGAGGAGCTATGCCCCTCTGATACCTAACCTCCCAAACACCGTTAAAGGTGCATGGCATTTTTATTATAACTCTAATTTAATAAACTTTTCTAGCTCTTTGCGGAAGAAGCAGACGCAGGTGGTGCAGAGCTCCGCAGCCTGCTCTGCTCCTGACTCACTGCTGTTTGCTCTCACTGAGGGACAAGTCAGTCAGGAAGCCGTGCCACAGCCATGGCTTTTAAAGATACTGGGAAAACACCCGTGGAGCCAGAGGTGGCCATTCACCGAGTTAGAATGACTTTAACCAGCCGCAACGTAAAGTCCCTGGAGAAAGTGTGTGCTGACTTAATCAGAGGTGCAAAGGAAAAGAATCTCAAGGTGAAAGGACCAGTTTGGATACCTACCAAGACTGAAAATCACTACAAGAAAAACACCTTGTGGTGAAGGTTCTAAGACTTGGGATCCTTTCCAGATGAGAATCCACAAGCGAATCATTGATTTGCACAGTCCTTCTGAGGTTGTTAAACAGAGTACTTCCATCAGTATTGAACCAGGAGTTGAGGTTGAAGTCACCATTGCAGATGCCTAAGTCAACTCTTTTAATAAGTTGATTATCATCTGTTAAAACAAAACAAAACAAGACAAAACTTTTCTACTTAACCTAATTTGCCTTTCAGGTTGAGGTATTTATTTCGAGTTAGTGTTACTTTAAAAACATAAAGTTGTCACCTTTATGTTGACAGAATGACAGATTTTGAAGAGTGGGTAAATATATATATATATTTTTTTTTTTTTTTTTTTTTAGAAAGATTTGTGCTATAGGGTATGTGTGCTCACTGGAAAGACAGAGAGATAGAAAATGAGAAATCACCCTCCAGGGGGATGGCCCACCACAATCCCTTCTCCTTCATTCTCCTCTTGGGATTTGGGGCACGCATGCACATGTGCCCAGTGTGAGTTTAAGTCACCAGGTCTGGGACTCAAACTGTGGTAAAGTACATGAGAGTCCAGCAACATAATTGTTATGCCATCTGCTGCTACTGAGAGTGGGTAAATTTTTATATCTCTTATGATATATCATTGAAATGTTGTCTTGCAATATATTCAAGATTTTAAAAAAATGTAAAAATACATATTATTAAAGAGGTTCTTGTAACACCGTTTTGTTATAGTCATTAGGCAGAATATGTCATGCTTTTAATTGAAAAGTGAGAATTTTGGAAAACTTGTATATGCCACTTGGATTTTTTTTTTTTTTTTTTTTTTTTTTTTTTTTTTTTTTGGTCAGAGGGCTGGTCAGAGACAAACAGTCCACAGAGAGAGAGCGGTTGAGAGGAAGAAAGCACTCTTCCCATGGGGTGTGGTCACATCACAATACCTTCTCTTTTATCTCTCCATCCTGTCTGAATTTTGCATACACACACACACACACACACACACACACACATGCCTCATATGGTTTTTAAGTAGAGAGGTCCAGAACTCAAACTAGGGTCAACCATGTGGGATCCTGCTCCCTTAACCACCAGGCCATAGGTGGTTAATACTTGGATTTGACAGCTTCACAGTACTTAAAAGGCTTTTTTGTTTTTGTTTTTGTTTTTACTTATCTACTTATTTATTTTTTTAATAATTATTTATTTAATTTTATTATTATTATTATTTTTAATTTGACCAGATAGACAGAGAGAGAGAGCGGAAGTGAGAAAGCAAGCCACCAGGTCTTGGACTTGAACCATTGTTAGCCATGTGGGGACCATTACGCCACCTGCCAGCCCCTTGCTGGTTTTAATTTGCTGTAAGGAAAATGCACTTACCAGGAGGAGAGAGAGAGTGAGAGAGTCAGAAAGCACTCCCTTTGGTAGATGGCCATGCTGCAATCTCTTCTCTATTTCTCTCTCCTTTGGAATTTCAGGCAAACATGCACACATACCTGGCTTATTATTTTTTTTAGTTACTAATTTAGTTTTATTTATTATTGTATTATTTAAAAATTTCCTATAGGACACATGTGCTTACCAGAGAGAGAGAGAGAGAGCGAGAGAGAGAGGAGCATAAGTGAGAAAGCAAGTCACTAGATCTGGGACTCAAACTGTGATTGGCCATGTGAGAGTCCAGCACTCCAACAACCATCACCTGCTGGCCCCACCTGGCTCATTTCTCAGTCCACTGGGTTCAGGAATTGAACCATGAGATTGGCCATGTGAGGTCCATTTTTTTTTTTTTTTTGAGAGGTTTTCGCTATAGGGCGCGTGTGTTTGCCAGACAGACAGAGAGAGACATAGAGACAGAAAGTGAGAAATCACCCCCCAGGGGGGATGGTCACACCGCAATCCCTTCTCCTCCATTCTCCTCTCGGGATCTTGGGCACCCACGCACACGCGCCTGGCGTGAGTTTTAAGCCACTGGGTCCGGGACGCGAACCGCAGTCGACTACGTGGGAGTCCAGTGACATAGCCATTATGCTAACTGCTGGTCCTCGTGAGGTCCATTCTTAATCACCATTGTCACTAGCTAGCCCAGTTTACCTCAACCACATACTTGACGGAGAGAGAGTAAAACCTCTTTGAACAAGACAGAATCATCCACAGTCTACATAATTACTCAGTTAAAATTGTTAGGCATAATAGGACCCAAGATGGAATGACTGAAAACAAAGACAAAAACAGACAGATAATTCATATATTAGAGCCGTAAGGCATAGACTTTAAAATAATCATGATTGACGTGTTAAAGAAATTAGATGATAAAATGTATAGTTTCACAAGAATACTGGGCTCTCCAAAAGAGATCAAAATAAAAACCTGGAAACTGAAAATTTAATGACTGAAATAAAAATTTGATAGTTGGGTTTGACGGTATGGAAAACCCTAGGTAGTCCTAGCCCCTGCAGCTTGAAAAACACACTGGAGGTGTGTGTGTGTGTGTGTGTGTGTGCACTCAAATACCAACAGGACACAGAAATGGAGGAGAAGGGATTGCGGTGTACCCATACCTCATGGTGGTGATGGGGAATGGGCGTGCTTTCTCTCTCTCTCTCTCTCTCTCTCTCTCTCTCTGAATGCAGGTGCCCTCTGGCAAAACAAACAAACAAACAAACAAACAAAATGCCAAAACACCCAGTAAGTAGGAAGAAGGAGATAATAAAAGAAAAGATACTAGGTCAGCAGGTTGAGGTGGTTAACATAGCTGGCTCTTATATGGCTAACTCTCTGGTTTGAGGTCTGGACCCCGTGACTTGAAAAACATGCTGGGTATGTGTGCATGTGGTGCATGTGTGCCCAACATGGCCAACTAGGAGATTCAAGTCCTGAACATGGTGGCTTCAAATACATGCCTGGTAAGTGTGCACGTGTGCCCAGAATCCCAAGAGGAGAGTGGTGGAGAAGGGATTGCCATGTGGCATCCTCCTGGGGAGGGGAAGAACTTTTTCACTTTTCCTCTCTCTCTCTCTCTCTCTCTCCCCCCCCTCACTCACCCTATAGCAAATTAAAAAAGAAAAAGATATTGATGAACTATAAAACAAAAAAAGTAATTGATTAGAAACAAATCTAAGGTTGGTTCTTTGAAAAAAATTGATAATACTTAAAAAAGAAATAAGAAATAAGGCAGCGAATAGCCAATAGAGCAATGAAAAGAGGGATAATATTAGAACTCATGCAAATTCCAAAAAGATGGTAAGAGTATACAGTGAACAACTTATGTCAATATTCTTGAAAATTGGATGTAATGAAAAAATTCATGATACAAATTTCTGACACGGACATAAGAAGAAACAGGAAAATCATCCCTTTGATGTCATGTTGGTTACAATGGACTCCTGCCATATGGAGGGAGAAATGATTTGCCCTTACTTGAGTCAACAGATATTCTGAGTATGAACTTGTCTTCACAAACAACTCATTTACAGTAAAGGAGATATAACACCAGGTAAATAACCTCAGCATGTGTTGGTCCTATTATCCACTTCATAACTAGAAGCAACCATCTGAATAGAGCAGTGGAATGATAAATTTCTGTTTAAATCACCAGCTCGAGGACAAAACTGGGCGTGGGGACCGCATATGGAGTAATGGTTACACCACTGGACTCCCACATACTCCATTGCTGTTGGAGTCCCAGACCTGGTGACTTAAAACTCACGCTGGGCGCATATGCATGCATGCTCAAGATCCTGAGAGGAGACTGGAGAAGGGATTGTGGCATGGTAATCCCCACTGGGTGTTGATTTGTTGCTTTCTGTTGCTCTGTCTCTCTGGAGAGCACACACACCCTATTGCAAAAACCTTTCTTAAAACAAAACAAAAAAACCCCAGTAGGTTGAAGGCTGTCCTCTAGGATGTGGTATGGCAGGTACTTGATGATTTCTAGGTGGAATAGTTTCACCTGTAAATCACAGAAGTTGGGGCCAGAAGGTGGCATGATGGTTAAGACGCTGGACTTCCACATGGCCAACCGTGGATAGAGTCCCGGACCGGGTGACTTGCTTTCTCACTTTCTCTTTCTCTCTCTGGTCAAATTAAGCAATAATAGTACATAAATAAAATTAAATAATTACTTTTAACAATGAATAATTGTTTAATACTTTAATAATGAATAATGAATGCTTCAAGTACCCACAAGAACATATTTTTCACTTTCTGTCCTAGAGCTCCTCCACTGCTATAGCCACTGGTGGACTCAGCACACGCATGAGCATACCCCAGGTTACAGGGAGGTTAATGCCTGAGGAACTTTGAACTAATAGGGGATGGGCACTGGTAGAAAGAACTCCTGGTTGGTCCTTAGCCATGGCTATAGTACCCCCCCCCCCCCCATATAATCATTCTTCCTTCCTCGCTAATTCCCTATTACTGTTTCTTGGGATTATTTCTCAAATAAATTGTATGTGCCCACATCTTTGTATCAGGGACCTGCTTGCCAGGAAAAAAAAAGCTTAGATACTCTGAGCTGATCAGAACTCTGGATTTGAATTCCAGGTTTGCTGATAACTAGCTGTGTGACCTTGGGGGAAAATTGCTTATGCGCTCTGGATTTAGTTTCCTTATATGTAAAATAGTAGCAGTTATGATACTGATTTCGAGTTCCTGTGAGGATTTAATAAGTTGCTATTCATAAAGAACTTTGAACTGTGCCTAGCACATAGTAAACATTACATGAATATTAGCTATTATTGTGTTTGGAGGTTATTTTTCTAGTGGGATACTCAACTTGTTATTAATTTCTTTTTTTTTTTTAAGAGAGGTTTTTGCTATAGGGTGTGTGCGCTCACCAGAGAGACAGAGATACAGAAAGCGAGAAATCACCCCCCGGGAGAGATGGCCACCCCACAATCCCTTCTCCTTCATTCTCCTCTTGGGATCTTGGGCATGCATGCATAAATGCCTGCCATGAATTTAAATTGCCTGGCCAAGGACTTGAACTGTGGTTGACTATGTGGGAGTCCAGGGATGTAACCATTACGCCATCTGCTGGTCCCTAATTTCTAAGAATGTTTCTGTATTAGTAAACATCAACCTGTTTGTATGTATGTATGTATGTATGTATGTATTTTGCTATAGGGCGTGTGCGCTCGCCAGAAAGACAGAGAGAGACAGAGAGACAGGAAGGGAGAAATCACCCCCCAGGGGGAATGGCCACACCGCAATCCCTTCTCCTCCATTCTCCTCTCGGGATCTTGGGCATGCACTTACACATGCCCAGCGTGAGTTTAAGCCACCGGGTCCAGGACTTGAACCGCGGTTGACTACATGGGAGTCCAGCGACATAGCCATTACACTAACTGCTGGTCCCAACCTGTTTTTATTTTTTTTTAAATTATGAATGTAAAAAGCATTTTCTTGGTTTGTCTTTTGACACCATTTTTTGTGTATTTTTGCCTTATACATTCATCGATTTAAATTTCCCTTTTTTTCAGTTTTTGCTATAGAATGTATGTACTTGCTAGAGAGAGAGGCAGAGAGAGAGAGAGAAAGAGAGAGAGAGAAAGTAAGAAATCACCTCTCATAAGGGGCGGCCACCCCATAATTCCTTCTCCACTCTCCTCTTGGGATTTTTGAGCAGGTGGACATGCACATGCACCCAACATGATTTTCAAGCTGCTGGGTCCAGGATTCTATCCCCAGCTGCCTTTGAGTTTTACATAGACAAGAGTATCAGAACTTTCCATTCTGGACTGTAGCCTTCATGCCTTACTAAGACAGCCATTTTCATCCTAGGATTAAAACAATAAAATCTTTCCCCAGGCAGTTAATTTCATAGGGAATTCATTACAAACAAGGTTTATTAGCTGCATACTAGTTAGCTGGAATTTTGTTTGAGGTCAGGGAGTATATTCATGTACCATTCTTAGCTCATCTCTGGTACATAGTGAATATCCAGTACATTTTAGCTGTTATTTTTACTTTATAAAATGAAGATTGAAAAGAAGACCTTGACTCTATGACTAAGGCAGGGAATATGCAAGATGAATGTGGAACATCGTGTATGGTGGAAAGTAGGAAAGTGCTCAAAATAACAAACAAAACAAAACCAAAAACCAAGACCTCACAATGATGAGGGTATATCAAAGGGACACAGGAGTCAGTCGAAAGAGCTTCCAAAGGCCCAAACCAGGAACAATATATTAGAGCAATAAAATCATGTAGTTCTGGATTATAACCCAAACCATAAAATAATATCCATGGTTCTATATTGGTATAAATAAATGATTGAGTCAATCGATTAATTGATGAAAGAGAACAAACAGACAAATCTATGCAGCATTCCCTCACTCTGTCCTCTGGGAGATGACCATAACTCCTGACTCCTTAGCATGGGCTGCAGAGGGTGACTTCTTTTTGACGAGAACAGGATGAAAAGAAGGAAAAAGGAGAAAAGAAAAAAAAGGGAAACTGGAAAACTATGCTAGCCATATGATCAAGGTTGTCATCAACCGATCACAAGTCATGACTCACAGATGCGTTGTTAGTAAGTACCCTTGACGTATTTGACCTCTGTGGTCTTGCCATGAAAACCCTTACCCCTAGTCTAATCATGAGGAAAACATTTGCCAAATCCCAACCAGGGATATCATCTAAAATTCCTGGCCATGATCCACTAGTGGATACGTAGGGATGCTTTCTCTCTCTCTGAAAAGCACATGCACCCCCTGGCAACTCAAAGAAAAAAAGATGATCTTGAGGAGTATAAAGTTTATTGGGGGGGACATGAAGGTGATCGAAGAATCTACGCCATGTGGAGAAAACCCTAACGAAGGTAAGTGTTTGGTGGAGTATAAGTTTACTGAAAAGAAAGCGGCTCTCTTGAGAGAGATGGAATAGTTTTCACTACAAGGGAGAAAACATTTGAGCTAAGGCATGAGGTAAAAAATAGCAGTGTGTCAACCAGAGAGGTGAGGAGAAAGAAGTACTTTTCTTATCTAGTTTGCTTTTAAACGTTACTGAAGAGTAAGAACCAATATGCACCTTATCGATTCTGAAATGCTTCTTGGCATGCTTCAGTTTTTTTGAGAGAGATTTTTGCTAAAGAGTGTGTGCACTTGCTGGAGAGACAAAAAGAGACAGAGAAATCGCCCCCTGGGGGGGATAGCCATGCCACAATCCCTTCTCCTCCGTTATCCTCTCGGGATCTTGGGCATGCATGCACATGTGCCCGGCATGAGTTTTTTTTTTTTTTTTTTTTTTTTTTTTTTTTGTGGAGAGATTTTTCACTATAGGGCGCGTGCGCTCGCCAGACAGACAGAGAGAGACAGAGAGATAGAAAGCGAGAAATCACCCCCCAGAGGGGATGGTCACGCCGCAATCCCTTCTCCTCCATTCTCCTCTCAGGATCTTGGGCACGCACGCACACGCGCCCGGCGTGAGTTTTAAGCCACCGGGTCCAGGACGCGAACCACGATCGACTACGTGGGAGTCCAGCGACATAGCCATTATGCTAACTGCTGGTTCCCCTGCCTGGCATGAGTTTTAAGCTGCCCGGTTCTGGGACTCAAACCGTAATCGACTACATGGGAGTCCAGCAACATAATCATTATACCCCATCTGCTGGTCCTGGCATACTTCATCTCTTTATTTATATTACATTTAATCACATATTAACTTTACAGTGTATAACATTTCTTTTTTCAGCACAATTACCATGCATATCAATCAAGACAAAGTCATTACTATACATATCATCATCAGGAAATAGCTTTTCATTTTTTGTCAATTAAATGCACTTTTTTCTTTTTCTTCCCTTGTTCTCCTCCCTCCCTCCATTACCCACACCTGTATTACCCCGTCCTTACTATCTGTAGTATTTGCTGTTGCCCTCCCTGCTACTACACCTTCTAAACTTTCAGTTTCTGCCATAGAGCACAGATAATGGGTATATGTTGAGTGGGGACATGCAAAGTCTGTCTTTCATAGTCTGACTTGCTTCGCTTAGCATTAAGTCTTCCGTATTTGTCCACTTTGTATGAAATGTCAGGGCTTCATTGTTTTTTATGGCTGAGTAGTATTCCATAGAGTACATATGCCACTTTTTTTTCAATCCAATCATCTATTTCAGGAACAGCAGATGGCATAATGGTTATGTCGCTGGGCTCCCACATGGCCGACTGTGGTTCAAGTCTCAGACTCGGCAGCTTGAAACTCATGCTGGGTGTATGTACGTGCATGCCCGAGATCCCAAGAGGAGAATGAAGGAGAAGGGGTTACAGCATGGACTTCCCCCTGTGGGGGTTATTTGGGTTTGGATTATTTCATGTCCTAGTGGTTGTAAATTATGCTGCAATAATCATGGATGCACAAGTATTTTTTCAACTGAGGGTTTTTCTATCCTTTGGGTAAATATCTAAAAGTGGAGTTCCTGAGCGGCATGCTTCATCTTAACGACTATTTGTTCCGACTGGATTTTGATCTACAAAATTGTAATCTCTTGCTCACTGGATTGTCCAGTGATTAAAAAGATGAAATTAGATTTTTTTTTTAACTTTTTTTAGAGAAACTTTTGCTATAGGGTGCATGTGCTTGCCAGAGAGAGACAGAGAGACAGAAAGCGAGAAATCACCTTCCAGGGAAGATGGCTATGCTGTAATCCCTTCTCCTCCATTATTCTCTTGGGATCTTGAGCTCATGCGCGCACACACACACACACACACACACACACACACACACACGCCCAGTGTGAGTTTAAGCTGCCGGGTCTGGGACTTGAACTGCAGTTGACTACGTGGGAGTCCATTACACCATCTGCTGGTTCCACAGAAGTAGTTTTTAAATGGATTTTATGAATTTACTCTATATCTAAAGGCCAGAAATTCAACTTAAAATTTTGTTGTCAGGATCTTCAAGTTGCGATTGTTCTATTTCAGGATTTCTTTTTCTTTTTCTTTTTCTTTTTTTTGAAGAGGTTTTTGCTATAGGGCACGTGCGCTTGCCAGACAGACAGAGACAGACAGACAGATGGAAAGCGAGAAATCACCCCCCTAGGGGGGATGGCCACGCTGCAATCCCTTCTCTATTCTCCTCTCGGGATCTTGGGCACGCATGCACACGCACCTGGCATGAGTTTTAAGCCACCAGGTCCGGGACTCGAACCACGGTCGACTACGTGGGAGTCCAGAGACATAGCCACTACGTTAACTGCTGGTCCCTCTTTTTCTTTTTTTGATAGACTTTTGTTATAGGGTTTTTCAGAGAGATTTTTCTGGATTTTTTTGAAAGAGGTAATTCTTTTTTATTTTTCTTTTTGGGGGCCTGCACATAGGGCACGTGACAACAGCTTTGTAACCTAAATAGTGGTAAAGTGACCCCAGAATACTAGAGAGACAGAGGTTAAGACAGAATTGCTAAGGAGAAATTAAAACTCTGAAATACCCTGAAGAAGTTTCTCTCTCTCTCTCTTTTTATTTTAAATCCATTCATCACCAAATGTTTATTGAGGGCCCCATGTATCAGGAGGGGGGATGAACAAGACAGTCCCAGGCTGGCCAAATTTTGGCACATGCAATCCCTTCTTTGAGGCAATTGTCTCAATGATTTCACTTTCATATATGGATCTTGACTGTAGATCTTTTCTTTGAGGATCTACAACTGGGTTCATAGTCTTTGAGATAAGAGAGGGCTGTGGGACTGATGGCACATTGGTCTTCTGTCCTCAGGACTCATTGTCTAGTCAAATGTGTTCATTAGTTTTTTTTCTTTTTTCTTTTTAAGAGAGATTTCTGCGATAGGGCACGTGTGCTCGCCAGAGAGACAGAGAGACAGAAATCACACCCCAGGAGGGATGACCATACTGCAATCCCTTTTCCTCCATTCTCCTTTTGGGATCTTGGGCATGCACGCATACGTGCCCGGGGTGTTCTAAGCTGCCAGGTCTGGAACTTGAACTGTGATCAAGTACTTGGAAGTCCAGCAATATAACCATTATGCCATCTCCTGGTCCCAGGCTTTTACCTGAAGTAATTATTCTTAAGAGAGGAATTTAAAAGCAGGGAACTGATCATTTTGACCCTGCAGCTGTATGCCTACCTCCTTCACAATGCTCTATGAAATCTTCCTGCAGGAGTCGTTGGCTCTGCTGCATGTGGTATTGGCTTGATCGGAACATTTGTGCCTACCATAGCCCCAGGTGATGTAAAGGACTTCCTGGGATGATGTCTTTTCTTTTCTAAAGAGAGATTTATTTATTTATTTATTTTTGCCATGGGGAGAGACAGAGAGAGACAGAGAGAGACAGAAAGCAAAGTTTCAGCCCCTGTGGGGGGGGATGGCCATGCTGCAAACCCTTCTCCTCCATTCTCCTCTCAGGATTTTCGGTACACGTGCACACGTACCCAGTGTGAGTTTCAAGTGGCCAGGTCCAGGACTCAAACTACGGTCAACTATGTGGGAGTCCAGTGGCATAACCATTACACCATGTGCTTGTCCTGTGATGGTGTCTTTAAGTCCTGAAAGTTTTTCATAAAATTCTAATTTTATATATTTACTTATTTCAGTCAGTGAGACCTGTTAGAGTTTCTATTGTTCCTTTAAACTGGTTTTTTTTTTTGTTTGTTTGTTTTTGTAATTTGCTATGGCGCACGTGCACTTCTGAGAGAGAGAGAGAGAGATAGAGAGAGAGAAGGAAAGTGAGAAAGCACCTCCACTCCTCTGGAGATGGCCACATTGCAATCCCTTCTCCTCTTGGGATTTTGGGCATACATGTCCACAAGCCCCGTGTTATTTTTAAGCTGCTACACTTGGGACTCAACTGCACAGTAGGCCATGTGGGATCTAGCTACCTTAACCATTATGCTACAGACTGGCCCCAGTTTCTTTAAACTTTGCCAATGACTTTATTACAAATCAGAATTCTCTTGTCTATTTTATACCTGGTGTCTTCATGATTGGTATGGGAAATTGAACTGATGTACTGGTTGTCCCTTTACGTCTTGCTGTGGTTTTCCAGGCCCTGGCTACCCTCCAGGAACATGCAGCTGAGACCTGGCCCTGAGTCTGACATGTCCAAAGTTATTTTTAAAAACAAAACAAAACAAAAGCCTTAAAAAAGTGTCTTAGGGCCAGCAGATTACATGAAAGTTAAGGTATTGTATACCACATGGCCAACTGAGTGGTTTGATTCTGGACTTGGTGGCTTGAAAATCATACCGGGTACATGAGCATGTGTGCCCAATAACCCAAAAGGAGAATGGAGGACAAGGGGCTGTGGTGTGGCCATCCCCCCAGGAGGTGATTTCTCACTTTCTCTCTCTTCCTCTTTCTTTCTCTCTCTGGTGAGCACATGTACCCTATAGCAAGCTAAAAAATATACATTTAAATAAATTTTTAAAAATATGTCACAAATACTGGGGCTGACTAGATGAGAAACCTTATGATGACTTTTTGGCACATCTTTTTTTTTTTTTTTTTTTTTTTTTTTTTTTTTGAGAGGCTTTTGCTATAGGGCACATGTGCTCATCAGAAAGACAGAAAGCGAGAAATCATCCCCAGGGAGATGGCCGGCACCACAATCCTTTCTCCTCCATTCTCCTCTCGGGGTCTTGGGAACACATGCACATGTGCCCGGTGTGAGTTTAAGTCACTGGGTCTGGGACTCGAACCGTGGTCAGCTACATGGGAGTTCAGCGACATAGCCATTACACTAATTGCTGGTCCTGGAACATCTTTTTCTAAAAGCAAATTCGTTTAGTTCTGTTATGAGCATGCATGCATGTAAATGCATGAGGGAGAGACAGGGAGAGAGAGAGAGCGAGAGCGAGAGGCATTCCCAACAGGGTTTTTAGGTGGCCCTGGATCAGTGGAACATGGAGCCTGGTGTGTTCAGGGAGGTCTCCAGGCACCAATCTGGAACCCTCCCATGTGAGCAAGCCATGCAGTGTTGCATTACTGCAGTGCCACCGTCCAGCCTCTATTTTTTTGGCACTTTTTGATGGTGTCAGTCCTGCATTGTTTAAAGGGGCAGAGCCACGCAAGCTCAGTCGGGTAAAAGGGGAATTTTTGTAAAGACCTAAAGAGCTGTCAGGAACGTGGGCAACTCCATGAACTTCTACCACTTTCTCCTTGGTCTCTTAATATAACCCTCGAGGCTGGGAAATCAGATAGTACCTTTGAGGAACCAAGTGGAGGCCAGTGTGGCTGGACCGTCATGTGAGGTTCAAGAGGTGATCAAAGGCCAGGTCGTGTAGGGGCTTGTAGACTATGCTAAAAGTTTTGATCTGGGGCCAGGTGATGGCACAGTGGTAACACAACTGGATCCATATGGGGAAGGTCATATTCTGGGACCTCTCTGGGTATGCCGGGCAAGTGCATGTGCCTAATCATATAGACTGGCTGAGACTGGTGGTGAATCACAGTGTGGGGACCCTGTTGGAGGGGTTGTCTCTTTGTCTCTTTCTCTCTGTCTCTCTTATGGAAGAAATAAACGAACTTAAAAAAGGGAGGGGGACTGAATGATGCTGTAGAAGTGAGATACAACATTCTGTGAGGCCACAAGGGAAGATTCTGGATCTGCATCTGGAAACCGCCTAGCGTATGCAGGACAAGGGTGTGCCCACAATTCAGGCTGACTGAGGCCGGGGTGGATCACAGCATGAGGACCCTCCTGGGGGTGCTGACTCTGTCTCGCTTTCTTTTCTCATTCATGGAATAAGTCTAAAGAAAAAAGCAAAGAAAAAAATTTCAGATTTTTGTGTAGGAATAATGGGAAAACTATTGAGGGGTTATAATCAGACACGTGCTATGATTTTGTCATGAGCACGAAGAGATTATTTTGTCTGTAGAAGCCGTGTTAACACAAAAAGTGCAAGTGCTGGCTGGGGGAGATGAAGAGGGGTATGAGGGCATATCTGATTTTCCTTCAGAGATATTCTTTCCCAGTCCAAGATCCACCCCAGGGCTGTTTATTGCCTTTAGTTGTCCTGTCTCTAAACAGAGCCTTAGCCTTTGCTTGTCTCTCACAACTTTGCTATTTTTGAAGAACGCAGGTCGGTTATTTTCTAGAATGTCCTTTGATAGAAACAGTCTATAAAATGAGAACATATTGGTTTGTCTGATGTTTTCTGATGATTAGATTCAGGTGATGCATTTTGGTCGGCCATGCCACAGAAGTGCCGCTGTTTCCTTCACAGTGCATCACATCAGAATCAGACACTTACCATGTGTTTTTGCCACTTTGCAATTTGTCTCCTATGAGCTTTGTTATGTAACTTGGCTTCCGTAGTCGTCGATGTGGTGTTTATGATATTTACCACTTTTCCAGCTTCTGTAAATATAATGCTTTAACAGCTGTCCCACATGTCTATGCTAGTCATGCCTTATCTGGACAACCTGATAATATGCTTGAGTCACCTTGCTTCCATGTCTCCTGTTTTTCAAATACAAATTAGTCAGTCTCAAACCA
Source organism: Tupaia tana (assembly GCA_026018925.1). Classification (NCBI taxonomy): domain Eukaryota; kingdom Metazoa; phylum Chordata; class Mammalia; order Scandentia; family Tupaiidae; genus Tupaia; species Tupaia tana. The sequence continues at coordinate 75,452,397 of JAKSZU010000001.1, forward strand.
GTGCACTCTGCCTTGCCTGTGAGCTTCCCCTTCCCTCTGCCTTTTTCAGTGGTAGCCCCTGGCATGATGTGCAGTTCCCTTCCTTGGGATCTGTGAGTAAAATAAACTATTTTCCATGGCAGTAGTCTTCTGACCTGTTGACCTTACCACAGCTAAATGATAATAAAACCTATTAAAACATCTGCTAGGTTTCTTGGCTTAGCTTAAAGTTACTCTTTTCCCTTTTTAATTAATAAGTGGTTTGTGGGAAAACTCCCCCCCCCCCCCCCCCAGAGGGAGTGTGCATGGGAGAGAGAGAGAGGGAGAGAGAGACCCCCAGCGGAGCCTGCAGGGCCACAGTTCTTCTAGGCTGCAATCTTTGTTCCTCCAGTTCTCCATCCCACTAGGGTTTGGAACATGTGCAACTGTCCCATGTATTTTTTAAGCAACTGGTGCTGGGACTTGAACCCTGATGGGCCATGTGGGATCTGGCTTCCTCTGTGCTGCTTTTCATGGCTGCTCTACAGGGCTGGACCCTGAAACTTTTCTGACTCAGATGCATATGAAAAATGCATTTGACATAGTGACACAGTGTGTGTTCACCCACCCCATAGTAGATACCTATCCTTTCCACATGAAAATTATTTTAATTTGTTTTCTGTTCTATTTCACTTGGGTATAATTTTGACCTACTAAATTGATTTCATGCCTCTAAAATGAGTAGTGACATCTCGTTGAAAACACTAGTTTGGCAGAAATATCACTTTGAATCATCTAGGTGCAGAATGGAAAATAGAGGGGAGAGGCAAGACTGACAGCAAGGAGCTCTTGCTGTAATTTTATGGCATAATTAACTGCCATAATTCAGGTGAGAAAGGTTGGTGGCTACCGACAATGAGGTTAAGAAAAGCAGGCGGACCGAGAAAAATGAGTGGATTGAGGAATTTGATTAGAATTCATAACTGATTGCAAAGGGGTGGGGGGAGAAGAGAGGGAGGAGTCTAGAATGACTTGAATTTCCTACCTAGCTCTAGGGTGTGTGGTGGTGGCCCTGATTGAGATACTGAAGCTTTGTGACCCAGGCTCTATCATGTTGAGTTTGAGGTCTCAGGACTTTGGGTTGGAGCTGTTCAGTGAGTAGTTCACTCTGGCACTCGAGAGGAAAATCTAGGTTGGATTAAAAGCAGACTGAAGTTTGATTTTATTCAAGGAGATTTTACAACTTCATGACCACTGCAAGAAACATGAAGTTGGTTCTAATAATGCTTTGAAACGATTTCCAGTAATTTGCTGTTGAGATGAATAAGTAAAATAACATAGCTAAGCATAATCAAGAATGGTGCAGTGATTACGTCACTGGAGTACTACATGGTCGACTGCAGTTCAAGTCCTGGACCCGGTGGCTTGAAACTCAGGCCAGCCACGTGTGTGCTGCCCAAGATCCCAAGAGGAGAATGGAAGAGAAGTGATGGTGGTGTTGGCCATCCCCCTGGGGGATGATTTCTCACTCTCCCTCTTATTGTATCTGTCTCCCTCTCTCTCCCGTGCCCAAAGACAAAAACTTAAAAAAAAAAAATTTGACACAAATCTACTAGAATGAACGTCACTTTTCAGTACTGTGTTTTTTGGTTAACTGCTCTGAAAAGTTCTATATATGTGTGTGGGGAAATAAATGTGAAAAATTTAAAAAGTACATTTTTGCATTATATAGAAACAATGCTGCCTTAATTCACAACCAAATTTAGCCTGGACTTTCTCAGATGCTGGTCCACAGTTATGATCTCGCAAATCTAACAAGCTTTCTCAGGTATAGATATGAGGGGTATAGATACGTTGCAGGCAACAGGCAGTTTTGAAGAGTCATGAATTTGGGATTGCGAAAAAGAGGTGAGAAACTGTCCGCCCCCCCCCCCCCCCCATAAGAGCATGAGTCTTTGTACACAGTGTTGGGAATGATGGCCTTTGCCCCAACAGCGGTCCCCAACTCAACTCTTTTCAGCTCCCCTCCCTCCAATTCTCCCTCCCTTTTTTCCTCCTTCGCGTTATTCTGGGATTAACGGAGGAGTCGGCCCCAAACACAAACGCAGCTGCCTCGAACGGCCCGCCCGAGCCCTGCTGTGCAACCACGTCAGGAATTCCAGTAAGTTGGCAACACAGGAACACAAAGACAACAACAATGAGGAAAACCCTTCAGTGCAGAAAGGAATGTTTGGAGCCCCGGCTGCAACAGTGAAAGGACACACGCTCGCGCATACACACACACACACACACACACACACACACACACACGCTCGCACCCGCACGCCCACGCGCGCTCTGGGAGCGCCCTGCCCCTCGGCCCTCCCTCCGCTCGCCAGCCCAGGGGCGCGTCTCCCCAGCGCCCAAGCCCGCTCTTTGTAACGCGGAGGTGCCGGGTCGCAAAATGACTATGCAGCGCGGCCCCGGCGGGTGTCGGACCGATCTGACCCCTGCGCGGTCTCGTACCATCGCCCCGGCAGCCCAGAACCGGCATAAATCACCCGCGGAGCCTGGAGCCACAGCGGGCCCCCTCGCCGCTTCCCTCCTCCCACCGGGTTGTCCGCTTACTCTCCAACGCTCCCCCGCCCCTCTGGTCCCCAGTCCTGCCTCCTCCTCCGCGCCACAACACCACACTCTGCAGGGAGGCGAAGAGAATTCCAGTGACTTTAGCCAGACCCCAGAACTCTGGATTTCCCAATCCAGAAATCTCGAAAAGAAAGACACGGTGTCTCTCCCGCCCTTTTGCACACCACTATTCTTTTTAAGCTTAAACTTTCTCTGTGTCTATTTCGCTCCCTCCCTTTGGTCTTCCAAAAGTAACGCCTCTCTTCTCCCAGCCCCCAGTCCCCGCAAAGCTGCGGCAACCTCTAAAGTCCACGGAAGCTACGCAATCCAGACTGCTGGGGTCAGCAGAGCCCCAGCCGATCTGCGCTCCGGGGAGAGGCGGCTGGCAGCAATTGGCCGCTTCTCGGCCCTGCGGAGAGGAAGCGGAGGGACCACGTGGATACAGGGCTGCAGCCCGCCTGCACCCGACCCCTGGGCGGAGGGCTAGGGGTCCTAAATCCCGGGACGCTGTGCCCAGGGCTCCGCTGCCCAACTGTCCGGGGCGAATGTTTCTGGGGCGACTTCGGGCCCAGAAACAGCCCTTCTCGCTTCTCACTTAGGGCTCTGGTGTCACGTACAGGCTGAGGACGGTGCTCTGGGGGCGCATGTAAAGTTTCTTCACGGTGGTCTGGGGCCCCAAAGAGGCGAGCCGCGGAGTTCTCTGAATCCCTGTGTGTCTTCCTCTTGTAAAGGAGCACCAGAACCAGAGGACGTTCATTCTTTTCAATTTTGCTTCAAAATGAACAGGGCTGTAAGAAGCGCGATCTAGCCCTGACACCTGTACTTGCAGCGCCTAAGAAAGGCTAAGCGGATCCACCCGTCCCTAACTGGAAGCATAGAGCACCCTACACAGCAGCCCGAACACTGTCAGGGGAAACCGAGGTATCCGAGGACCTTCGGAGAGTCCAGGCCTGGCAGTGAAGGTCACAGACCTCTCCAGCAGGCTCTTCGCTCCTTCCCTTCCTTCCCCCTGCAAGATCTTCCCACCTTCTCTCCCCTTTTTAAATTTCTCTGACCTTTCCCCTTCTCATTCCTTTCCTTTGCTTATTTAGTTTCTAAGACGTGTCGGTGGCAGACTTCCCCGTGGGCTGCCTAGTCGGCCTCTAAGCCGGGGTAAATCCGGCGAAGGGGCAAGGGCAGCGGCGCGCCCACGTGTGACTGTCAGTGATTGTGTGCGAATGTGTGATCGTGTGCGTGCGCGTGAGTGCTGTCTGTAGGTGTTTGCGACTGGAATGTGCGCGCACGTGTGTGAGACGGAGGAGGGTGTGTGCGCGCGTGTGAGACTGTCAGTTCGTGTGACAGTGAGGAGGGTGTGCGTGTGCAAACCTGTGGGAGTACTCGTGTGAGTGTGCCCGCTTGTGCGGCGTGTGCGTGTGGGAGCGCGCATGTGTTCGAGTGCCCACTCCTCCCCGCGCTGCAAAGTGCAGGGGGCGGGCCAGGCGGCAGGGGGCCTGCCCCGCCGGATTCCCGCATGCTAGTTCCGGGGCGGTCGGGTCTAAAGGGCTTTATGCACTGTCTGGAGGGTGGGGACTGGCGCGGATAGAAAACGGGATGCCTCGGGCGCGGGGACCGGCTTTCTGCCACTAGGAGTTGGCGGAGGTGCGGACCTGAGGGAGCGCTCCCGAGCGGAGGCGCTGCTGGTGCTGCGTGCGACGCGCGCCCACCTCCCGGCGCAGGAACGGCGAGGCCGGGGACCGTCGCGGGGATGCAGCGCTCGGCGGCGGCCGTGACGTGCACGCTGCTGCTGGCGCTCGCTGCCTGCTTGGCGCCGGCCAGTGGCGAAGGTAAGCGGTCCCGGGTCGGAGCCCTGTGTGGAGCGCGGGACGTCCCCCGCCGTGGCGGGGTCTGCTGAGTTCGTGCGCGTGCGGAGGGGAGGGCGGCCTGTCGGGGGCCAGGAGCCAGGGGGCCAGGGCAGCGCGGCGCCGCCTGAGCTGCGCCCTCTGGGGCGCTCAGGTTGCCCCGAGAGCTGCGAGCTGCTAGTCCGAGCGCCCCTCCTTCGCGCGCCCGGGAACCGAGCAGCTGCAAACTTGAGAAAGCAGCCCCGCCGGGGTCGTGACAGTGCCCCTCACAGGGACCCCACCTTTGTTCCCACGGGAGTTTGTCTCAACTCTTCTGGGGTGCACTTTGCGGTTGGAACCGGGGGCGTGAGGTTCGCCCCCGCGGGTCTGCAGCCTGTCCTCCCCCGCGGATTTCTTCTCCGGGGCTGAGCGGTCTTCAGCCTTGCTCCGAGCGCAGTTTTCCACCTGTAGCAACCGGCCAGGGAGATCCCTTCTTGCGCCCGGGGCCGCGGGCCAGACCAACCCCCCTCCCATCGCAGGCGAAACTTGGTCCCGCCATGACCCCCAAGAGACCGCATCTCATGATACAGATCATTTACGAGCCAAGATAAGGCCAGGAGGTGGGATTGGCCGAGAAAGCGGCTGAGTATTTTCTTGAAGGGTTTTCCTTTCCAGCCGGGAGGTGGGGGCTTTTGTGTGGATGAATGGAGCCGGTCTGCGTGGCCAGAGTTTTGGGGCTCGAATGCAGAACGCGTCTGATACGAAGCACTTTAAACTTCTTTCAAGTTGTCTTTATGTTTTCTATAGAAAACAGAGGAGCAAGCAAGAGGCAAGTGGAGAGAATTAAAACACTGAAGAGGGGAAGAGGAGAGGGAAAGGCGAGAGAAACTGGGAGAGAGGAAAGGGGGGGCAAGTTTGAAAAGAGAGAGCAGGGGGAGAAAGAAAGAGAGACAGAGACACCGAGAGACCAGGAATGAATGGGAAGGGCGAGGAGGAGGCAGAAGGACCGGCAAGCTCTCTCCCTGGCTTTGCGTTGCTAGGTAGCAGGAGGGAGCTGCGTGTGACCGACCACCAGACAGACAGAGCGGACGCTGCTGCCACCGCGGGACTAATCTGTCTGTGGGGATGGTAGAGTCCGACCTTTCGCCTCCTGCCCCTTCCTTCCCGTCGGACAACTTAATTGACCTACAATGAAAATGAAACCCCTATTGTTGTAGGATTAGCCAAAGCAATAAATTGATTTCTCTGAATCACATATTGGGGTTGATGGGTGGGGACTGTGGAAGCCCCCATATTTGGAGGAGAGAGCAGAGGTCTTTTGGATGGGCCGTGGCATGTATTCAAATGGTTAATCTGCTTTTTTTCCCCTCAATTCTTAGCGTAAGCTCCTTAGAGGAATCAAGTAAGTAATTATACAGCAGCTCCTAGCAGCACCCAGTTCAGACTTCCTGGGAGGAAGTTTGGAATCGCCAATAAATCTCAACAAACAGTCTTGCAACAGGGTTTGGAAAGGGAGAAGAAGCAAGGGGAGGCCATTAGCAATTCCTTCTTGGAACACCTCTGCTTCTGTTGGTAACTGAAAGCATTTACTGCAGTGGAAGGTTTGTACAGTACTTAGGGTTATATATATCTCATGCCCTAAATAAACCGATAGGATTTAATATATATTCCTGTCAGTGTGGACAAAAGGAATCTTGCCCTGATTCATCTGAAAGTCCCCTTACAATCAAAATATGTTCTCTTCCCTGAGGTTGATGGTTTAGTCACTAAATAACCTGTATTTACTCTTCTTGGTGGTTTATGTCCATCTATCTTCCAGTCTATGATAATAATATATTATAATAATATGTACAGAAATATAGTTATATAACAGGACTACTCTGTGGCCTGTTTGAATCCTGGCCCTGGTGGCTTGAAAAACGTGCTGAGCACATGTGCATACATGCCCCAAGTCAGGACAGGATGGAGAAATGGAGAAGGGATTGTGGCATGGCCACACTCCAGTCGAGGGGTTGTCTCTCTTTCTCTCTGGGAAGCACATATACATTCTGGCAAATTAAAAAAAATGAAATAGAAATAGTTACATTACATACAATTATGTATGCGTTCTAAATACTTTTATTGGCTAATTTAATTTTCATGATATCCCTTTGAAGAAAGTACTCTTATTATGTCTATTTTACAGATGGGAAAACCAAAGCATAGGGCAATGAAGTAGTTTGTCTAAGATCATACTGCTAGAAAATGGCAGAACTATGAGGCAAACCCAAGGGATTGTGAGTCCAGAGTCCATAATTTAACTGTGATAGTGTTAAAGAAGTGTTAAGGAGACTAAGAGACATTTTGCAAATTTTAATATACAAGATAAAATCCAATTCTAGTTCATTATGGTGGATTTTTTTTTTTTGAGAAACTTCAAATTTCTAAGATCCAAATACAAGTCTTCTCATTCCTAGTCTTCCTATTTGATTATTTTTAGACAGCATGTCCTCGGAATGTCTTTGACATGGTAGGTTGAGGAAATTTCTAGGTTCCTGTTGTATTTATCCTGACTCATCATATGAAGTAAAGTATGATGACATTGTATAGGAACTTATATAAGCACCGTATTTTAGGTAAGATCTCACTGCAAACTGAGTATTTTGTGATTTCTTTATTTATTTGCTACAGGATATGTGCACTTGCTGGAGAGATGAGAGGGAAAAAGAGAAAGTGAGAAATCATTCCTCCAGGGGGATGGCCATGCCACAGTCCCTTCTCCTTTCTCTTCTTGGAATTTTGGGCACACTTGTACACATGCCAGATGTATTTTTCATGCCACCAGGTCTGGGACTCAAATGGCACAGTCGGCCATGTGGGAGCCAGCTGCCTTGACCATCACGCCAATGACTGGCCCTGCTTTTTCTTTCTTTCTTTCTTTCTTTTTTTTTTTTTTTTTTAACTTACTCTACATTGGTAGTTAAGCATTATTTGCGTTTTCCTCATATTTTATATAGAACTTTTCCAGAAAAAAAGAGCTGGAATTTTAAATTGTGCAGGTTCCAACAGTGATTTCACTACTTTCTATCTATGTGACCTTGGAGAAGTCACCTAACTTGCAAAACTTAGATTGCTTATCTGCAAAATTGACATAATAGTAAGAAAACCTATCCCGTAGCATTTTGTGAGCATAAAGAAAAACTATATAAACAGCTTAACATAGTATAAGGCCTCTGGGCAATAAAAATAAACTAGTAGCTATTTTCATTATATTTATCCACATTTAAAGTATCATACTCTTTTGCCTACTATTCATACTTCCAATTTTCAAATGTACAATAGGAAAGTCTTTATGAATTTTCCACTCACAGATCTTTGAGAAATTCCCAGATCCTAGGATGTAATCTTAAGTTTTTTTTTGAGAAAATGGTTGAGTTTAAACTAAGTTACATTCTTTTTGTTTTCTTTTTTCTTTTTTTCCCTGTAGTCAGGCAAGTGCACTCACCAGAAGAAACAGAGAGACAGTGAAAGGGAAAGTGAGAAATCACCCCCTGGGCGGGTGGCCACACTTCAGTCCCTTCTCCTAGGATTTTGGTCGTGCATGCACATTGCTGGCATGATTTTCAAGCCATCAGGTCCAGTACTCAAACTGCATTCAGCCATGTGGGAGTCTAGTGCCTTAACCACTACACTACCTGCTGCCCTACAAAGTTACATTCTTTAGTCCAATAACATTTTGGTGATGTCCTTGAATTAATATCAGCTTTTATGACATTACATCTTCAAGTAGAGTTTCTGTGTTTGAGAGAATTGTGGGACCAATAATAAACATACAACATTTTTACTTTTTTTTTTTTTTTTTTTTTTTCCTGTTATATCTCTGGTACCTTGCTACTGCTGCTTTTATGTCACTGCAGTTGGCTTTTCTTTCTTTGCTGGAAGTTTTTTTTGAGAGATTTTTGCTATAGGGCGTATGTGTTCCCCAGAGAGACAGAAAGTGAGAATTCACTCCCTGGGGGGATGGTGGCGCCACAATCCCTTCCCCTCCATTCTGGGCACACACACGTGCCCAGCATAATTTTCAAGTCACTGGGTGTGGGACTTAAACTGTCTACGTGGGAGTACAGGGCCTTAACCATCTGCTGGCTCCTGGAAGTTTTACTTTGCCGGTCTTTGTAGAGCTTTGAACTCCCTTCGTTTATGCATCTGTCTCATTTTCTTTTATTTTAGAGAGATTTTTGCTATAGGGAGCATGTGCTTGCTAGTGAGACAGAGGAAGATAAACAGAAAGTGAGAAATCATCCCTTAGGGGGTATGACCACGCCTCAGTTTCTTCTCCTCTATTCTTCTCTCGGGATTTTGGGTATGCACACACATATTCCTAGGTGGGTTTCAGTCACTGGGTCTGGGACATGAACTGTGGTTGGCCCTGTGGGAGTTCAGCGATGCAACCATTATGCCATCTGCTGGTCCTTCATTTTCTTTCTTTATTTCATTGGCAGGGGATGAACGTGCTCACCAGAGGCAGAGAGGGAGAGAGGGAGAGAGGGTGAAAGCACCCCTCCCACTCCACCCCCTTGAGACATCACGCTGCAATTCTTGCCCCTTTGTTTTGCCATCTGCCTTGGCTTTTTGGGCGTGGTGTGCTTTTCAGGCTTCCAGGGCCTGGATTCCAACCATGGGATGGCCATGTGGGGTTCGACTCCCTTAGCTACTAGGCTCTGGGCCAGCCTCATCCATCTCATTTTAATAGAAACCAAAGACTTCTTGCAGGTGGAGAGAACCTTAGCTATCAATTGGATTGCTGAATTATTTTATAGATAAACAATTAACTCAGGAAGGAGCATGAGAGGCCTGAAAGGAGTGGAGAGGAAGGTGTTTGTACCTTGCCTAAGGACATATAGGTTGAGCTAGAGCTAAGATCTGAGTCCTTCGTCCTCATTCCTAGTGTTTACACTTGACCAGATACGGGTTCTCAGAATGTCCCTAGCCTCTCTGATTGAGGAGATACTGAGATTCCTTTTGGCTGGACCTCACTTATCAGATGAGACAAAGTGTAATGAGTAAATGACCTTGGAGAATCTTTAAAAAAAAAAAAAAAACTGGTTATTGCCTGTCTCATGCTAAAGAATTTTTTTTTTAAGTTTGTTTCTTCCATAAGTGAGAGAAACAGAGAGATAGCACCCCCCTACCCCCAACACACACGTAGGATCTTGACACCAGATTCACTACAGCATCAACCAGAGCAAGATCATGGGCACGTGTTTCTGGCATATTCAGAGAGGTCTGTGGATGTGAAGTTGGAACCGTCCCGTGTGGGTCAGCTTTGCAGAGCACTGTGTTTTATGCTGCACCACTGCGTAAGCCCCCCAAAGTAGAATCCTAGATAGGTGAACATATCCACATTCCATGTGCTTTCAGCCTGGGCTAGAACTTATGCCTGACAGGTCGCCCAACTCTCAAAGACTGTACTTCTGGACCCATTTTTCAAATTCTTGGTCCATCAAAGCACATTCCTGAAAATCTTTGGATTTTGTAGTGTAGGCTGCTACAGGACAAGGTTCTTAATCTTAGTCAAGGTAATTATTAGGTCATAGTTAATCATTGTCCATATTCTCTAGGAAATCTAAGAACAGTGACATGTTTTTAATTTTTTTAATTAAAATGTTTATTTTCATTTAAAAATAACATCAAGAACCTAGGTGTATTTCCTGTGGAACTAGAAGCACATTGTCATATTGGCTTTGGGTTTTCTAATAGATCTTACTAGCTATAACAGGGTAAGTAGAAAGTAGAATGTAACAGTACTAATTGTAAAGCCATATTCTAGTATGAGGAAAATGAGTTAGATGGAATTGTCATTAGTGTAACTCAAATGGCTATATCATGTGCTATTAACTTGTGATCTTGAGGACTTAAAAAACAACTTACCACTATGGTATATTCTGTAAACATTTATTATTAATATTAAGTATTCTACAGTGTGCTGATGAGTCAATAATATCAAACTACAGAAAAGATACGGATGATGAGAACTGAAGAGTCTAGATTTTACTGCTTCTTTGCATTTAATGTTCCAAGATAGTTATTGTTTCTCAATAATCCTGCCCAGAATGTCACCAGTATTGGAAAAATTCAATGTATTTCAGCATCAGAGTTTGGGGGCTATTTCTTGGAAATGATCAGATTGGTGGTGGTTCTGAAATGCCAAGAACATTTCTTCGGGGCTTCCATAAAGTGCTGTGAGACCAAGAGGGAAGAACTTGAGGTTTTGGAGTTAGAGAATCTGGTTTTGAATCCTCACTCTGCCATTCTTTATCTGGGAAATTGAGTACAACATACTTGGGTGCTCTGGGTCAGTTATTCTTAAGAGTTTTTTTTTTTTTTTTTTTTTTTTTTTTTTGCTATAGAGCGCATGCACTTGCCAGAGACACAGAGACAGAGGGAAAGTGAGAAATTACCCCCAAGGGGGAATGGCCACATCACAATCCCTTCTCCTCCATTCTTCTCTTGAAATTTTGGACACGTACGCGCACATATGCCCAGCATGGGTTTCAAGCTGCTGGGTCTGGGACTTGAACTATTGTTAGTCATGTGGGAGTACAGTGCCTCAACCACTATGCCACCTGCTGGGTCCATCAGATTTTTAAAAATCTGTAAAATGGGTAAATGTTTACCTCACGGGATAGTTAAGCAGATTAAATGAGACAATGAATGTGAAATGTTTTATAGATGTTGAAGTCTCATAGATTTCTATCCATCATCATTACTCTGTAAAAGAATTTGACTTTTTGTGGGAGCTGGCCCCAAATTCTTGTGGTTAAGGGAAACTGGATCCCACATGACCAACTGTGGTTCAAATTCCAGCCCAAGCATCTTGAAAAACATGCTGGACATGTGTGCATGTGTGCCCCAAATGCTGACAAGATGGAAAAATGGAGACGGGATTACAGTGTGACCACCCTCACTGCAGGGTATTTTTCTCTTTTTCTTTTTGTCTCTTTCTCTCTGAAGAGTGCATATGCTTTCTGAAAATTAAAAAAAGGAATGTGACTTTTTTTCAACCTTCAGGGGTAGAGATATGTAGTATCTTGGTGTCTTCTTCACAAGCAGCTCTGTGAATGATGCACCTTTGTATGTTAATATATATTTTTATATTAAAAGTTGGCTATGACAATTTCACATATTATTGAGGACTCTTACATTTGTGAACAACAAAAACCTAAATTAAACTACCTGAAACTAAAAAGAAAATTATTGACATACATAATTGAAAAGATACAGGGGTTAGGTTGAACTATATGGGATTGTCTTTGTATGAGAGTGCCTCGTTCTAATTAGGCAAAAATAGTCAAATATTGGCAATTTCATTTGGCTTTACTTAATATGAAGTGGAGGCTCAATGTATGTCCTGTCAGTCTGGTCTTACCCTCCATCGTCTGGCTATGGGATGATTCCATTCTCAACAAAGCCTCCTCTGCTAGAGGCTATTCCGTCATGCCCACTAGGAAAGAGCTAGAGTTTTCACATGAACTGTTCCCAGCAAGAGTCTCAGTTGCATCTTAGGGGCTCTTCTTAGATCATAAACTCATTGAAGAACCAGTCACTGTACCCAGGGTCATGAAATGTTCCTGTGGCTTAAGTTTGGGTCACATACTCAGTCCTTGAAGTGACTGAGAAAAAACGAACAGAATAGTAGGTGTCCAGTACACCTTATCAGATAAAATTGATGATGTTATTTTCATTTTCTATGTGAAGACAGACTTGAAAGGGCTGTAGGAAATTCTCCTGTGCTGGCCGGCCTTGCATAGCTCAATGAATTGAAGGGAGAAAAGTACTGCAAACATCGAAAGACATGGTACTCTGTGTTCATGGATTATGTCGCAACTTTAAGTTTGGGAGAAGAGGGAAAAAAAAGGACTTCTAGAACTATCTGGAGCCTAAACTTTTTTTTTTTTGGAGAGGTTTTTTTTTTTTTTTTTTTTTTTTTGGCTACTCACCAGACAGACAGAGAGATGGAAAGTGAGAAATCACCCCTCAGGAGAGATGGCCACGCTGCAATCCCTTCTCCTCCTTTCTCCTCTCAGGATCTTGGGCACGCATGCACACGTGCCCGGCGTGAGTTTTAAGCCACTGGGTCCGGGACGCGAACCGTGGTCGACTACATGGGAGTCCAGCGACATAGCCATTACGCTAACTGCTGGTCCCTGGAGCCCAAACTTTTTAAAATTTGGACCAGACCTTCATGAGAGATAGGAACATTTTGGAAAATGAACTGAGAGATCAGAATACAGGAGCTCTAGAGTTTTTTGTAGGATTTCAGTTTACTGTGAATCTTAGGCCTTGGCTCCTTTTTCCAACTTATTCAACTCCCTTGCTTATGTTCCTAAAACTTTGTCCCTTTTCCAAGTGCTAGACCTCATTTATGAAGACTGGATAGAGAGAGAGAAGGGAAGATATTGGAGGTAGGTTAACATGTTTCTGTGGAGATGAACTACATCTTGGTGGGTATCCATGAGTCCCTGGCATTTAATCTAGGGACTTTGTCCATAAATGGTAGAACAGATTTCTTTCACACCTTACTAGATTAATTCAAAAGTGCCATATTTATTTATTTACTTGAGAGGTTTTTGCTATAGGATGTGTGCGCTCACCGAAAGACAGAGACAGAGAGACAGAAAGTGAGAAATCACCCCCCATGGGGAATGGCCACGCCACAATTCCTTCTCCTCCATTCTCTTCTCATGATCTTGGGCATGCATACACACATGCCTGGTGTGAGCTTAAGCCATTGGGTCCGGGACTTGAACCGCAGTCGACTACATGGGAGTCAAGCGACATAGGCATTACGCCGACTGCTGGTCCCTCAAAAGTGCCATATTGATATACACTCTATGCTCATGGTTATTTTGTCCTTTGGTCTTACTTCTAAAAGCATGTATTGATAAAATAGAAATAGTATTATTCCAAAAGTAAAATGGTTAGCTTTTATATTAGGACAATTATGACTTACAACAGCACTGAAACATAATGTAAGGAAATGTAAATCTCTCCCAGCAAAGGACAGAGTAGACAACTTGCAATTTCATGTTGAGGTCTCAATGCTTTTGGTCATTAGCCCTCTGGTCATGCCTGACCCCTAGGTTATTGGAAACAGTGACAAATGAATGAAAGGAGGAAATGTAATTACCATTCTGTGCATTGAAAAGTTAAGCCACTGTTACCATGGATACGATGGCTTGTTTATTGTCTAGATCTTGAGATCCAAGTTTGTAAGCAAGGCCCAAGAGTTCCTTTAAGTTTGTGTATCATCAGCCAATAACACAGGAAAACTAGTAACTTTGAAAATAAGTCTTCACTGATCTATTGATTCACATTAAGAACAACATCTACTTTGGAGGGTCCAAAGGCTTTTGGGGAAATCCGCAAAAAGGGAAGAAGGAAGTAGCTATAATTGTGTTATGGTAGGCTTTTTTGGGTTCCCATATTAAAACATGCTTATTTATTTATTTAGTATAGGGCATGAGAGAGAGAGAGGGAGGGAGAGAGAGAGAGAGAGAGAGAGAGAGAGAGAGAGATCGCCCTTCAGGGGCAAGAAATCACCCTCCAGAGGCATGGCCACACCCCAGTCTCTTCTCCATTCTCCTCTCTGGACTTTTGGGCATGCATGAACATGAACCTGGCATGTTTTTTCCAAGCCACCAAGTTTGGACTAGAACCACTCAGTTTGGCAGGTAGGATCCAGCCTCCTTAATCACCACTGGTCCAAAACATCCTATTTTATAGTATCAGATTTGCATGTCATTTTGGGTTCAGTTCTTCCAATTTTTTTTTTTTTCTTTTTAAAAATTTGCTAGAGAGAGACGGAGAGAAAAAGAAGGTGAAAAAGCACCTCCCCCATGGAAGATAGTACACTGCAATCCCTTTCCATTTCTCCCTCCTTTTGGGATTAGGGCACGCAGGCACACATGCCCAGTGTGCTTCTCAAGTCGCCAATCTGGGACTTGAACTGTGCAATATGCTACGTGGGGATCCAACTGCTTAAATCCAGCTGATTCTAGTTCTTTCATTTTTATTTCAATACCAAAGACTTTTGAGTAAAAGTTGACAAAAACCCAAACAATTTATTTGTAGGGAACTTCTTAAATACAATTGAGTATAAGAATGGAAGTATTGGGACCAGCAGATGGCGTAGTGGTTACGTTACTGGACTCCCACATAATCGACTGTGATTTGAGTCCCAGACCCAGCGGTTTAAAACTCATGCTGAGCATGTGTGCGTGCATTCTCAAAATTCCAAAAGGAGAATGGAAGAGAAGGGATTGCAGTGTGGCCATCCCCTGTAGGGGGTGATTTCTCACTTTCTGTCTCTCTGGCAAGTGCACGTGTCCTATAGCAAAAATGTCTCAAAAGAAAAAAAAAGAGTAGAAGTGTTTTTTTCCTGAAGTATATCAGTCTTATCCATTTTAACCTCATTAAAGGGTAGAAGAAATATGTTAGCATATACTTCTACTAGTATATATTTTAATTTTGGTATGGGGAATGGTGTGGAGGATACTCTTAGTTGCAAGAAAAAAAATAAAGAGAAAACTCAAACTGGCTTAAAGAATAAAGGGCATCTATTGGCTCACTAGGTGGAACGTCCTGTGGCAGAATGGGGTTCAGGCGAGGTGCATCCAGAGAGCCAGTTCTTTTTCTTTGTCTTCCTCTTGACTTGCTCCCCTCTTGGCTTCAGCACTGTTTTCAGCTTGGCCTCCTCTGTGGTGGTAACATGGCTGCCTGGGCAAATGAGGCTGTATATTTCCTTGATCACGTCTAAGGAGAATCCACCTTTGACAAAGTCTCAGTTGTATTCTCAAAAGCATTTATTTCTTCACAAGTTACAGAATGTTGTAATTTTTAGAACTCTAGATAGAAGTCAGCAACTTCCCAAGCTTGGCACATCAGCAAAACCACTTGGGGTGTTTTGAAAAGCATAGAGATTCCTAAGTCAAAACCTACACTGTGGGACCAGCAGATGGTGTAATGGCTACGTCACTGAACTCTAATGTAGTTGACTGCGGTTCGAGTCCCGGACCTGGTGGCTTAAACTCATGCTGGGCGCGTGTGCACGCGTGCCCAAGATACCAAGAGGGGAATGGAGGAGAAGGGATTGTGGTGTGGCCATCCCCCCTGGGGGGTGATTTCTCATTTTTTGTCTGTCTTTCTGGCGAGCACACGTGCTCTATAGCAAAAACCTCTCAAAAAAAAAAAAATCTATACTGCAGGCCAACCTGTGGCATGGTGGTTAAGGGGATGGATCCCATGTGGTTTGAGTCTTGGACCTGTCAGCTTGAAAAACAGCCATGCATTTGTGTGCATGCCCAAAATCCCAACAGGAGGGAGAGATGGAGAAGGGATTGCAACATGTCCAGGTCCCTTTCTCACTTGCCCTCTCTTTCTGTGTCTCTGTCTTTCTCAGTCTCTTTCCAGCAAGTGTACGTGCCCTCTTGTAAAATTAAAATACAAACAAACAAAGAGAAACCCTACACTTGGGGCTAGATAGTGGTGCAGTGGTAAAACGTGACACTGGTGTTGACCCACATGGGAAAGTTCTGGTTCTCATCTGGAGACTTCCGAATATGCAGGCTCATGTGTGTCCACGGTGGGGCTGGCTGGAGCTGGAGATGGACTGAGGTGTCAAGATCCTGTTGGTGATACTGTCTCAGCACTCCTTACTCACCCCCCCCCCACGCCCCCCCCCCCCCCCCCCCCCCCCCCCAGTCTCTTGTCACATACACTAAATCAGGGACATGGAAATCTGAACATTTAAGAGGATTCCAAGTAGCTCTGAGAGTTAGACAATTTAGAAACAACTGATCTAGGTAACCTTCTCATTCTTTGGAGAGACAACACTCTCAACAGGGTCTTGACTCTGTGATCCTCCCCCAGCTTCACCTGGCCCAGATTGTGGGCATGTATGCACACCCCACCCAGAACTTTCTTATGAGAGTCAGCCTCATGGAGCCTTGCATTTTCCCACTGTGCCACCATCTGTCTCCCTGTTTGCATCTTAAGTGAATTCTTCACCCTTTTCCTAGACCCCCCTTGAAGCCCTTCCTATCACTGAGGTAAACAGGCTGGAGGTCTTTGAATGCTTTGTTGCCTCAGTCAGGATTTTTTTTTTTTTTT
The DNA here is from genome assembly GCA_026018925.1 of Tupaia tana. Lineage (NCBI taxonomy): Eukaryota > Metazoa > Chordata > Mammalia > Scandentia > Tupaiidae > Tupaia > Tupaia tana. Next base: position 75,468,926 of record JAKSZU010000001.1, read on the forward strand.
TTTTTTTGGAGAGGTTTTTGCTATAGGGCGCTTGTGCTCGCCAGTCAGACAGACAGAGACATAGAGACAGAAAGCGAAAAATCACCCCCCAGAGGGGATGGTCACGCCACAATCCCTTCTCCTCCATTCTCCTCTCGGGATCTTGGGCACGCACGCACATGCACCCGGCATGAGTTTTAAGCCACCGGGTTCGGGACGCGAACCGCGGTCGACTACGTGGGAGTCCAGGGACAAAGCCATTATGCTAACTGCTGGTTCCCAGTCAGGAATTCATTTTTGAGCTGCCCTGACAGAGCCCACTGGCTTCTAGAGCGACCATGTATTCCATGGTTGGAAAACTTCAGTCATCATTTTCCACTCTAATTTTTCTCCAGTTTTCCCTCAAATCCATGCCATTTGAGTTTTTGCCTCCACTCTTGACAGATACTTCTTTTGTCAAAGTCCCTGGTGACCTGGAACTGTTAAATCCAATGACTCATTCTCAGTTCTGGTCTTATTTAAGTGATTAGCAGCATCAGACATGTGTAACTTGCCTTCTTCTACCAGACATTTAATTTGGTTTCCTTAACAAGTATCTTCCCTGGGACCAACAGTTAGTGTAATGGCTATGTTGCACGCGCCCTATAGCAAAAACCTCTCCGGAAAAAAAAAAAAAAAAGTACTTTCTCTGGTTTCCAGCCTTCCTTGTTAGCCTCTCCTTGGTATCTTATTGGATCACCTACTTGTTCCTGTGTATCTCTCTGGTTTTTTGTTTTAGAGAGATTTTTGCTGTAGGGCACACATGTGTGCTTGCTGGAAAGATACAGAGACAGAGACACACAAAGCAAGAAATCACCCCCCCCCCCCCGGGGGGTGGGGGATGACCAGGCTGCAATTCCTTCTCCTCCATTCTCCTTTCAGGACTTTAGGTGTGCACAGACACAGGCCTGGTGAGTTTTAAGCTGCAGGGTCTGGGACTTGAACCACAGTTGACTAAGTGGGAGTCCAGCGACATAACCATTATGCCATCTGCTGGCCCTTTTCCCTGACCTTCTTTCATCTCTAGCTGTACTACTTCGTCAGTGGTCGCATCTTGTTTCATGGCTTTACATAACCATCTATTGGGTTGTCAGAAAAGTCATAATGTATTTTTCTGTTTTTCTATGCAAAAATGAATTATGATAATTCCTGACAATATATATATAGATAATTTTCTTTTCTTCTTTTTTTAAAAAGTTTTATTTATTATTATTATTATTTTAAATTTGACCAGAGAGAGACATAAAGAGAGAGAGAGAAAAGGAAAGAGGGAAAGCAAGTCACTAGGTCCAGGACTCAAACCATGGTTGGCCATGTGGGAGTCCAGCACCTTAACCGCCACTCCACCTGTCAGCCCCCAGACAACTTTGTAATTCGTGAATCTAACACAGACTGCTACCCTAAACTCCAGACCTGTGTATCCAACTGCTCATTTGCCATATCTGCCTGGCTGTTCATTAGTTGTTTCAGTCTTAACATGTTCAAAACTGAACCCCTGCTCTCCTCTAATTCTCCCAACCTGTGCTTTCCACGTGGAATTTCTCATCCCAGTAAAGGGCTACTCCATCCTTGGTCAGCCCTCAAACCTTGAATTCTGCTTTGACTCCTCTTTTTTTTTTTTTAAAAAAAAAAAAAAACCCATATTTAATTCATTGGACAATCCTATTGTTTTTATGATTTTCAGAATAGATCTAGAATTCAATAACTTTTTCCCATTTTCACCTCTGTCACTCTCATATAAATAACTGCCATTTGTTGCCTGGATTATTGGAACAGCTTCCTCGCTGTTTCCCCACTTCCCCATATTCCCCATCTGTGTGCTCTCAGAACAGTAGTGACAGCAACTCTTTGAGAACATCAGTCCGATCATGGTACTTGTCTACTCAAATGCTCTGGTGGTTTCTGTTACACACAAGTTGGGTTGTCTAGAAAGAGACACTGAGATGGAGCTTGGTACACAATATGTTTATTAAGGTCAGTGTGCACGAGGACCAGCCCCATGTAACAGTGGTAATATGCTGCTCAAGTGAAGCTCGGATCCATGTGGCAATTGTGTGTGTTTGAATTCCTGGCCCGATCAACCTGAAACATACCAGGCACAAGTGTGAGTGACCAAGTTCTGATGGACTGGGGGAAGGATATTGCAGTGTGACTAGACCCTGTCGACAATACTTCCCTTCCCCCACCCTCCACCCCTTCTTTGACTCTCTTGTATGAACACACAAGTGAAGGTAGAAAAACAAAGCTTAATGATCAATATACATGCAAGCAAAAGCTGAAAGCAGAATGGGAAGATGTTGAACTGTGACAAGGCCTTGATCAATCCAATGGAAAAACTCTGGAACAAAAGTTGCCTGTTAGAGTGTCCTTTGTAAGGTTGAAATGACCTTCTTTGATCACTGGAATGGCCTGCTCTGGGACGACATGGTTTGGAGAGGTAGCCTTCTACAGCTGAGGTAGACTCAAAGTTGCTGACTGCAGGTAGAAAGTTCTTCTCTGTGTTTGGTCCTGCCTTAAGGTGGAGTCTGAGTGGCACATCTCTAGCTGTACCATTTGTACCATTGCTTCAAAGTCCAAGTCTTTACAGTGGCCTACAAGACTGTAGCCTCCTGGCTTCCCCACTGCCTCCCTGACCTCATGTTCTTCTCCTCTGCTCCATTCGCAGGCTCCAGGCACTGCGTTCTCCTTGCTGTCTCCCTGACATAGTGAGCAGTTTCAGGCCTCTGCACTTGCCTTCCCTCTTCCTCAAGGCTCTTGCCTCAGGTTGTGCATGACTTACTCCCTCACCTCCTATAGATCTTTGCTCAGAGATCACCCCAGTGTGTTCCTCTCTGGATTATTTCCTCTACTGGTTTATTTTCTCTTTTTGACTTTCTGCATTGCTCTTAGCACATCTGACATCAGGTTTGTAACTTCACCAGGTATTTGCTTATTTACTCCCTATTGTCTTTTCCTAAGATGTAAATTCTATGAGGGCAGGGATTTTCGTCTCTTTTATTCATTACTTTATTCTGGAATAGGGACAGTAGCCAGAATAGGGGTAAATAAATAAATAAATGAATATAAATGGAATGTATGAATGAATAAATGCCACCATGGATGTTATGAAGAGGCATCCTCAGCTCAACCCCATGTCCCTGGTATTGCCTGCTCTTAATTCCCCAAGGTCCCTGGAGGCCTCATCAAAGTCCTGGTGGGGAAAAAAGAAAATTGCTGTCTCTATTAAAGCAAGTGGCTTAGCAACGCTGTTTCTCTTCATTTGACTCCCCCTTGTGTCCACCTCAGTCCCCCCCCCAGCCATGCCCTACTGGTGATTCCCAAAGTGTTAGAGAGTTGCTGACTCTGCATCAATCTTTTTAACTCCCACCCCAGACACTCAGTTACCCTGTGAGAATCCCCCTGTACATGCACAACGGTTATTCTGCTATTTTTACGACAGATTTGATACAGTAGCTTTTACAAAAAGATAAGCCAACGTTTTTAGACCTTATGTTAGTGGACTGTCATTCTGTATTTAAACAGAGCACAAAAGAAAGCTGTCTGAGACCATGGCACAGTGAAAACAGCCTCAATCAGACAAAAGACCCTCTTTGAAGGGGGGGAGTAGTTTCCCAACTCAGGGAGACGGCATGGATTGTGGTGGAAAGAACATCACGTGTCAAGTCAGGACATTCATGGGTCTTGTTCCTGATGAATGAAGGAAAAATGGGCCCAACCAAAGAGAGCCCCAGACTGCTGAAAAATGCCCAGGGCCTCTTGTCCCCAGGGCATGGTCCTTTTCACATCAGTCTGCATTCTTATGAGAACTCCCTATGTAAAAAGTAGGTTGGAGGTGGAGGATGAATGAGTAAGATGCATGTATGGCTGGAGAAGTTGGGGAATGAGCTAAAATAATAATGAGTGCCTTTTGAGTGCTTTCTGGCACTATCCTAAGTGCTTTATAGGTATTGGTTCACAATACTTTTATGGATAAAGGACCAAGGCAAAGACAGGTGCAGTAACTGGCCAAAGCCATTCAGTTAGTTACTAAGTGGCTGAACTGAGGTTTGAACTCAGAACCCTTATTACATGTTATCACCATGGATAACTAGGAGTCAATTGAATATAGTTTCTCTCTATGTAATCAATCCCTAATTTACTGGCTCATGTTATAATAAGGGAACCTCATTTCAGAGGCTGGTACCTTCACAACCCAATTTTTGAACATCTTAATGCTACTTTTGGCCATTGGTTCATTTATTCAATATGTGTTGATTGAGACTATCGTGCTCCAGGCATAATATAACTAGAGAGATTCGCTTGACATAGGCCCAGTCCATAACGGCTTCCTGTTGAAAAGAGTGCTTCTATTTTAACCTAACTTTCCTTCTTCTCTCTTTTTTTAAAAAAACATTTACTTATTTATTTGTCTACTTATTTGTTGTGATTTTCAAGGTTCTGGGTCTGGGACTTGAACTGTGGTCAGCCATGTGAGAATCTAGCACCTTAACTACTATGCCACTTGTTGGCACTCCTTCTTCACTCTTTAAGTACAGACTGGTTCCTGTCTGCTGGTTGCTCCTGTACTACCATTCCATTATCTGGGAACACCTCTTTCTCTATAATTACATGACTTTTTATTCAAAGGACCCTCACTTAATCAGAGAGTTATGCTCTAACCTCCCATTAGGGATGGCAGTGATATATAGGTTTTTAAAGGTTGTTGGGAGGCATTCCTAAGGTCTCTCTTGCTCTCTTTTTTAAAGACTTATTTATTTATTTAATTCCATTTGTTATTATTATTTTTTAATTTGACCAGAGAGAGACAGAGAAAGAGAAAGTGAGAAAGCAAGCTGCCAAGTCTAGGACTTGAACTGTGGTTGGCCATGTGAGAATCCAGCAACTTTAACCACCACATCACCTGCTGCCCCCTCTAAGTTCTCTTAAAGTCCTAGAAGAAAGTAATGAGAAATGAGTCTCTTTACATCTCGGAGGAGGCAGGCTCTTGTAGAGATGAAGGCATTTCTTATGTGCTTGCCGTGCTTAAAGGGTCTTTGGCCCCAAAATATCCTCTCACTGTGGCCAAAGATGTCTGCTCTGTCATCACTAGAGCCAGTTATTCAGACGAAGACATTGTTTTCCCCTGAAACTCCAGTTACAATACTGAAGTGTTCACTTCTGTAGGGTAAGTCAGTTGGCTGATAGAGCAATGCATGGTAAATTTTGTCAGAGTAAGGTTCAGACAGAGTGAGATCCAGAGCTGGTATGTTTTGATGGTGATGGAAGAGGAGAAGAATGTACCAGAAAGTGAGAGGTAGTCTTAAAAGGAAGCCAACCTCCTTTTCTGAGGTAAAAAGGTATTATTATTTGTGTTTTTTCTTAGGATGGCTTTATGGGGAGTTTCTGCCATGACCTGTTAAGCGGGTCTCAGAGAGAACATCTTGGGACCAGCAGTTAGCGTAATGGCTATGTCGCTGGACTCCCATGTAGTCAACCGTGATTCGAGTCCCGGACTTGGTGGCTTAAAACTCACTCTGGGCGCGTGTACGTGTGTGCCCAAGATCCCGAGAGGAGAAAGGAGGAGAAGGGATTGCGGCATGGCCATCCCCCCGGGGGGTGATTTCTTGCTTTCTGTCTCTCTCTGTCGAGTGCATGTGACATATAGCAAAAAAACCAAAAAACAAAAAAAACAAAAAAACCCCCAAAAACTCTAAAAAAAAAACCCAAACCAAAACAAAACAAAAACAAAAAAGAAGAGAGAGAGAATGTCATACATTTAGGATAGCTTTTCTCCCTCTGGTTAGCTCAGTTGAAATAGGATTGTTAGAACAAAAGGAGAGGTTGGCCTTAAAAGCCGGAAATCTGCAAGATTCTGTCATTCTTTTTTTTTTTTTTTTGGAGAGGTTTTTCGCTATAGGGTGCGTGCGCTTGCCAGACAGACAGAGAGAGACAGAGAGACAGAAAGCGAGAAATCACCCCCCAGGGGGGATGGCCACGCCACAATCCCTTCTCCTCCATTCTCCTCTCGGGATCTTGGGCACACATGCACATGCGCCTGGCGTGAGTTTTAAGCCACCGGGTCCGGGACGCGAACCGTGGTCGACTACATGGGAGTCCAGCGACATAGCCATTAAGCTAACTACTGGTTCCAGATTCTGTCATTCTTTAGGAATTCATCAGCTCTTGGAAGTTTGAGAAGAAGCCCTTGGATTTCTATTATTTTCTTTTTATAAACAAAGAGAATTACTAATTTTATTTATCATTATTAATATTCTTCTTTTTTTTTAGAGTTTTTTTTTTTTTTGTTGTTGTTGTTGTTTTTGTTTTTTTGCTATAGTACGTGTGCGCTCGCCAGAAAGACAGAGAGACAGAAAGCGAGAAATCGCCCCCCAGGGGGGATGGCCACGCCGCAATCCCTTCTCCTCCATTCTCCTTTCGGGATCTTGGGCACGCACACACACACGTGCCTGGTGTGAGTTTAAGCCACTGGTTCCGGGATTCGAACCATGGTTGACTATGTGGGAGTCCAGTGACATAGCCATTATGCCAACTGCTGGTCCTGATCATTACTATTATTTTAAAATTTGCTATAGGGCGTGTGTGCTTACAAGGGTGAGAGAGAGAGAGAGAGAGAGAGAGAGAGAGAGAGAGAGAGAGAGAGAGAGAGAGAGAAAGCTGCCAGGGACTTGAACTATGTTTGGCCATGTGGGAATCGAATGTCTTAACCACCATGCCACTTGCTGGCCCCATGGCCCCTGGATTACAGTGTACGTGGTAGTTATAATTTTTCTAGATCATAATGATTACGGTTGATAGGAAATCTTATTTTTCTTTTAAGTTAGTGTGTGATAAAAAAGAATTTGTAAGTGAATAAAGTCAAATACTCATATGTCTCAAATGAATTGCTAAATAGTTCATTTTTATTTACCAAAATTTAGAACTTTTTTCCAGTTCACTTCTGACACAAAAACTTAACTTCTTCCCTAATACTTGGTGCAGTGAGGTGTTGAAAGAATTTGCTAAGTAATCATTGGAAGCTGAGATTCTAGTGAAAAATAAAATGCACGGTTTAAAAATTGAATGTACTAACTGGATGACAGTGAGAGCTAGAGGCTTCTTGCTGGAAATAATTAAACCCAGTGGTGCAGACCAGAGAGAACAGCACCAAGAGAGACATGAACTAAGAAGGATGCAGATTATATCGAACTTCCCCACAGGGAAGTCAAAGGGGTCTTAATAGTTGCTGCTGGTTGTGAATATGTGCAACAAAATCCCACTGTAACCCAGATTTATTTTTCAAATATTTTGGCGTAACTGAAGGAATGAGAAAGGGGGCAAGAAGAATGGAGTTTTGTAAAGGTCCTAGTACTCTTTCCTTTTAGGAGGTCTAAGTGTGACTTGTCACAGTGACCTAAGACTTTGGGCCCCTCCAGAGCTTCCCTGCTCCATGGGAAGATCAAAGATCACTGGCCCTGTTTTTCTTGAAGAGAAGCAATGTTTCTACTAACTGAGAGTGGAAACGATAAACACACAGGATATATTTCTAACTTTCTCTAACTCCTTTGTCCCCACCTCTCCTTTTTCTTTCTTAATTTTTTTTTTATTTTTTATTTTTTAATTTCATTTTTTTTATACAGTCAGTCACTTTAGCTTACAAAGTGATTATTTGAACATGTGAACATTTCTCCCTAGTCCAGTTGACTAAACTATAAAATATCTTTAACAGAAATTGGCACGTTTCTTTGTCCCATTAGTGCTTTTCCTCCCCATTTTTCTTCTAATTGTTTTTCCTCAAACCCTGCTCTTTCACACACACTATACCTGTATTTACATCCGTTTACTGTGTTTCTATATCCTTCAGTTAACCCCTTTCAGTCATAGAGTGCAGACAATCGGTATATATTAAGTGGGGACATAAGCCTTAATTTTTCTATCAGTACAGATTTTTTTTTTTAGAGAGAAATTTTTGCTATAGGGTGCGTGTGCTTGCCAGAGACGCAGGAAAGAGAGAGAGACAGAAAGCAAGGAATCACTCCCCAGGGGGATGGCCATGCCACAATCCCTTCTCCTCCATTCTCCTCTCAGGATCTTAGGTATGCATGCACACATGCCTGGCATGAGGTTTAGGATGCCGGGTTCAGGACTCCAACCACTGTCGATTACGTGTGAGTCCAGTGATGTAATCATTATGCCATCTGCTGGTTCCCAGATCTTATAGTTCTCATAGGAGTGGGCTTTGTATATTAAGAATTATGAAGTGCTTTATTTTAAAAATTAATACAGGCTAAAATTGAAGCATATGTGGGTACATGCCTATACATTTTGATACATTTATATATTTGTTTAACTACATTAGATTAGAACAGTTCAATCACCTCTCAGAATTTTCTTTTGCTATTCCTTTGTAGTCATACCCTCCAAGTGTGTTTTTTAAGCTCCTTCTTTTGAAAATTCACTTTACCAGATGAAAGTCTCAATTGCCTTTTATTTGTTCATTGTTATTCAAGGAGTGTTCCTTGCTCATTTTGGAAGTAATTCAAAATGACATGGATTGTAAAGTTGTAAGTCTGGCTTTCTTTTATTATCATGTAGAACAAATCTCAGGAAAGATGGCAGCTCTTTCAGCATAGCCATAGAAGAAAACACTTTCTCCAGTCTTGGCTTGTTGCCTGATTGGAATCTGCGAAGAAAACATACTCAAGAAATCTCAGAAGAAGAGGATAGAGGTTTATTTTTTATTTAATCGTTTGCTCCAAGACACCTAGAAAATGATTAGTTGGTGTTTTCAAAGAAGATTAAGGCAATGTGGTTAATTAACTGTGGCAATCAGGTGACTTAAATCAATTAACTCCTTGTTAACAATTTCCATCAATTTTGTAAATAAATGACTAAATCAGTAAATTGAACTCTTAAGATTAAAGACTACTTCTTGATTTATGTTATTGGTGACAAATTAGGGAGTTTCTCTTTGTCTTCTCCTTCCTTCCCTGCCAGCCTTACTTTTAATGAGAACACTTAACACCAGTTTTGGGTTGAGACAGTTACATCAGAGTAACTTTTAATATATGGTTTTAAAGGAAGAGTCAGGTTTAAGGACCTTTGCTCCTTTATCTCAGCACTTTTTGAAAGAATGATTTAGGGATCTGAAACTTAATAAGTAACTGCATATGTGGTTAACACTAAGGGAGAATGGGGATAGCAAGTCTTGCTGAAACTCACTCTGGGATAAGCTTTCAGTAGGTAGCTCATTTAATATTTTGTTTTCTTTCTTCTAAGTTAAAACTAGATGAGGGATATAATAAAATGAAACAAGGTCTGGATCTTAGCTAGAAGTAAACTTTAATGGATACCTTAGGTTCTCCATATACAGGGAATTTATCAAAATACTAGGATTTTGGGACCAGCAGTTAGCGTTGGCTATGTCGCTGGACTCCCACGTAGTTTTCGAGTCCCGGACCCGGCGGCTTAAACTCACGCCGGGCGCATGTGCGTGCGTGCCCAAGATCCCGAGAGGAGAATGGAGGAGAAGGGATTGCGGCGTGGCCATCCCCCCTGGGGGGTGATTTCCTGCTTTCTATCTCTCTGTCTCTCTCTGTCTGTCTGGCGAGCGCACGCGCCCTATAGCAAAAAAAAAAAAAAAAAAAAAAAAAAAAAAAAAAAATACTAGGATTTTCTTTTTTTTGGAGGTTTTTGCTAGAGGGCGCGTGTGCTCGCCAGAAAGACAGAGAGAGACAGAGAGATAGAAAGCGAGAAATCACCCCCCAGGGGGGATGGCCACGCTGCAATCCCTTCTCCTCCATTCTCCTCTTGGGATCTTGGGCACGCACGCACACGTGCCCGGCGTGAGTTTGAGCTGCCGGGTCCAGGACTTGAACTGCGGTCGACTACGTGGGAGTCCAGCGACATAGCCATTACACCAACTGCTGGTCCCAGGATTTTTTTTTTTTTTAGGGAGATTTTTTGCCGTGGGACATGTGCACTTGCCAGGGAGAGACAGAGATAGAAAGTGAGAAATCACCTCGTGGGGTTATGGCCACACTGTGATCCCTTCTCCTTCATTCTGCTCTCAGGAGTTTGGGCATGCATACACACGTGCCTAATGTGAATTTCAAGCCTCTAGATCTGGGATTCGAACTGCAGTTGGCCATGTGGGAGTCCAGCGACATGACCATTACACCATTTGTGGGCTCCTGTATTGCAGCATTTTAACTGTGGCCCGTCTTATAAGATCAGGTGTGAAATTTTCCACCTGCAGCAGCTGCCAGTGCTCAAAAAGTTTTGGGTTTTAGAGCATTTTGGATTTTGGATTTTCAGATTAGGGATGCTCAACCTGTCTAATTGAAGTTCCCTGGCCATCCCTCTATTGCCCTATTTCCACTCACCCAAGAATCTCCGATCTTAGTAAGGTCCACCATGGACATAGTTAACCTGTGGCTGAACTCTTTCTGGTATTGGGAGATAGCCTAGAAATGGAGTTTGGCTGTTTCCAGATGTGTACCACTGGGCCACTTGACCTTTCTGAGCTTCAGTTTCCTGGACTATACAATGGGTGTTAGTAATTTCTACTTAACATTTCCTGGAAATATTTAAAGGACGATGTGAACATGCAATGCCCTGGCACTTGGAGAGTGTGCAGTAAGCGTTCAGCCCCCAGGGAGTCTGGTACTAAATCATTCATAGTTGACCAGCTCTTGGTTAGGTCAGTGCAGCAGAGCAGCCACCATGCTGTGGTCTTTTGAAATAAAAGAAGCCACTTGTCAAATTCTCTATCCATAGAAATTGCTAGGGGGTGGGGGTTGGATACAGCTTTTTTAAGGAAATGAAGAAAATATTAGAAGACAGGCCTTGTAGCTGGCCTCTCTACCCTCAAGAATGTTGAGTTCTTCATTTCCCTGTTTTTGAAAGCACAGATCCAAATATCAGGTTATGGAGAAGTTCAAACACCAATGCTCTGTTATTTCCACATGCTTTACTCTCCTGATTGTGTAACACATACTCAATTTAATAACATAAATCAATCGGTCAGTTATAAGAGGAAAAGGAGCACTACATCTATTTGTGCACTTACTAAATATCAGAATGCACCTCTTGGAAACATTTCTGCCAGTTCGGTAGACTATTGGCAAGTTATCACCTCCAGGTATTTTCGAAATATGGAAAATATTTGACATTTGTTTAAAATTTGGGTGGCTTTGTGGATTGGGAGAGACTCTTTTTAAAGAAAAAACAGTTGGCACTCCATAAGTGCCTGGGGAATTGTATGGACTTCATGGAGGCCCTCAAGGACTTTAAAAGGTGTCGTAGATCTTGAAGGAAATTTATTATTATTTTTACTTCACATAAAAGGAGACTGCCTCAAGCGTGATCTTTGTAATTTGAAGGCATGTGTCAGTGACATCGGATGAAGAGGATGGCTCTTTCTTGGACATGTCTTCCATTTCCCTGCCTCTGCTAGTTCCAGTCCATTCCCTCTGTGGGTCATCCCCTCCCCTCAAACGCATATGTCTGTAAATTACATACCCCTTCCTCCACAGGGTCTTCCATGATCTCCATTGAATGCTACCTGGATCTCTGGTGCAGCACTTATCATCACCATGAATTATAATGATTTATGTGTGGGTCTCCTCTCTTCCTCTAGAATGTGACCCCTGATGTCAAAGGTCATGACAGGCTCCTCTGGTCTCGTGTGTCTGGCACAGTGCCATGCACCAGCAGGAACTCCGGAGGACATTGTGGGATGAAAAGTTAAGAGGGCGACAGGAGTTGTAGTAAAGCAACTCCATCACATAAGGGAGATGACAGACATGCTCCACTTTGGATGGCTGTTGCAGACAGGATTTCTTTCGGCTTGAACAAGATAAACATTTATTTGTCTCTTGCATATCCAGCAGGAGAAGGCAGGTTTAGTACTTCCATGGTATCATCAGGGACCTAGGCACCTATGTTTTTGATCCACTATCCTCTGCTCAGGTCACCTCATTGTCCAAGATGGTTGCTAGATGGAGTAGTCATCCCTACTCCATCCCAGATAGTTAGATGAGAGGAAAAAGCACGGTGCGCCTTCTGTTTAAAAAAAAATATGTTAAGGTTCATGCCACAGGGCATGTGTGCTCTTCTGAGAGAGACAGAAAAAGGGAAAGTGAGAAATCCACACACTCCCTCTCCCTCAGGGTGGATGGCCATGCCACAATCACTTTTTTTCCATTCTCCTCATGAGATTTTGGGCATGCACATGTATGTGCCTGGCATGATTTTCAAGCTGTCAAGTCTGAGACTTGAACTGTAGTTGGCCATGTTGAAGTCCAGCACCTTACCCACCTTGCCATGTGCTGACCCCATGGTGTCTCTCTTTAAAGGAGACTTTCTAGAAGTCATAAATAACACTACTATATGCATTTGACCTTAGCGATCAAGATTTGGTCCCAGGACCACATTTAGCTGAAGCTTGGGAATTATAGCATTTTAGCTGAGTCACCTGAAAAACACATTCTGTGACTGAAGAGGAAGGGAAGGATGAATATGTGTTATGCTGCTTCTGGTCCTGGTCACAGATGGTCAGGCAGCACATGTATCTTTTATTAACCTTGGAGCACCACATTTTCAGAGAGATGGATTATTAGAACTGAGTTTGAAGGAGAGAAACAAGGATGATTAGAAAACTGGCAACAGTATTATGGGAGGAATGATGGGAAAAGTGGGAAGAATTCTTCTGGGAGAAGAGAATAAAGGGAATAGTTCTCTTTTCAAATATTGGAGGTGCTATATATGGAAGAAAATAATTTTTTCTGAATGAATCAAAGAGGTAAGACATTGTAGGAATATAGCATGCATGCATGGAAACAATGCTGGAATTCAGCTCTAAGGTTTTTTTTTTTTTTGAAGCCTTTGACTTGTGTAGTACAGATGTATACCATATAGATGCATCCATGAGTGTGTGGTTTTGAGTTTAGAAATACTGCTTGTTTTCTGGTTTCTTCACAGCAGAATCCCCCTCACTCAGTGTTTGCTGTGGTGGTTATTCCATTAGCAGTGCACATTTTGAAAAGCTCAGTGTGTGAGATATGGTGAGATACAGTAGAGACTGTAAATAGTTTCCTCCATACTTTGTTTTTTTTCAAAACGTCATCAGGTTGGAAATGATTTCCAAACTTACTAGGGTGAAGTGAAGAGAATTCTTCTTCCTCTTTTTTTTTTTTTTTTTTTTTTTTTTTTAAATTTTGCCACAGGACATATGTGTTTGCCAGACAGAGAGAGAGGGGGGGAGAGAGAGAGAGAGAGAGAGAGAGAGAGAGAGAGAGAGAGAGAGAGAGAGAGAGACTAAGCCATGGGGAATGGTCACACCACAATCCCTTCTCCTCCATTTCTTCACCCTGTCAGGACTCTGGGCAGGAACACATGTATGTTTTTCAAGCTGCTGTGCTTGGAATTCAAACTGTGTAGTCAGCCATGTGGGATCTGGCTCCTTTAACGCTTAGGTAAAGGGGCTCGCCCAGAAAATTCTTAAATTGTAGATGCTAGTATCAGGGCTCGTATCTGAGTATAACTCAGCGATTCAATAAATATTGTCACTTGAGACTGGATGGTGGCTCGTTAGTAAAATTCTAAGCTCTGTGAGGCAGACACATATGGAAAGAGTTCTCATTTCTATTTAGACATGCTGGGCTAAATAGAAGGAAAAATTCAGACTCTTATACATGAAGAAGCAGTGATTTCATATGTACTAGTTGAACCAGTAAAGTGGCAGATTTACTGGAATATCTTGAGTTATCAAGTGATGGTAAACCAAGCCATGGCTCAAGTGGCACAGTATAAAGTGTACTTAGAGGAATGTACCTATTTCATTTCTTGATCAGTAAGCCTTGTAACACTGCTTCCTTGTGTGTGTGTGTACATGTATATGCATAAATACACATATTGTAGAATATAGGGTGGAGTTGGTAAATTTTAGAGGTGTTTCCAGGGAAGGAATTCCTTGAGTTACCAATAGTAGACTTAGGGGTTTCAGTTTACAAAAGAACCAAGCTTTTTTTGGTTCTTTTGTAAGTGGCATGGTGGTTGATGCTGGACTCCTACATGACCAACCACAATTTGAGTCCTGTACCTGGTGACTTGCTTTCTCACTTTGCTCCTCTCTCTCTCATCAAATTAAATAATAATAATAATAATAATATAATAAAATTAAAAATTCTTAAAAAAAATTATGTTCATTTTTTAGTTGATTCTCCCAAAGGCTTTAGAGTCACTGCTTTTGTAATATTTCCTTAGGGCCTTTTTTTTCAGCTCAGACTAACTCTAAAACACAGTATACTGATTCAAAGATATTACCAAATTCTCCTAGGAATCCCTTTAGCTGTGTTTTAACTGGCCTGTGCTTTTATGGAAAAATACTGTCTCACTGTTGATGAGAGTTCTGGCATTAGCAAAGATGGTCTTCCCCAGGTATCACAGCTGTGTGGCAGGATGTCAGGAGCCCTGATGAGATATTCTATTCTCTTGAAATCTGCTCCATTAAGCTGGTGAGGAAGGTATTTAGGCATTAGGAAATGCCTAAATGCCACAATTAGAAAATTGATTCCTTTGAGGACTTCCTATTTCCCGCTGAAAGTGCAAAAACCCACAGAAAGCTTTAAAAATCACTTAAACCTTCCTGTGGCCAAGTCTGTGTGGGAGCAGATTTTGGTCAAGAGCTACGAAAACTCTAACCACATCATGGGGAACCAAGAGAGAAGAGGAAAGGATTTTTATACAGGGATGGGGAAAATGAAACAGAGGTGGGACTGTTGAACTAGATAAGGCCCTAATTGTCTTATCTCAGTCTGAGTTCCTTTAAGTCTGAGTTTTAAGTTTAAGTCTGAGTTTTTTTCCACCTTTGTAACTTTACTCACCAAACCTAGTGAGGTATTGAGTACTCATAGTAAACAGGGTGAACATAAGCCTTCTCAGGGAAGAATTGCCTTACCTTAAGCTTGTTGGTTTCTGGAAGAAGATGGGATTGTTGTATTGACTTGCTTGAGGACAGCCAAACAGTTGTGCACAAATGGGCTTGTTTCCTGACAATTGTTATTCTGCCTCCTTAACAGCACACAGATAAATGGTCTACCAAATCATGCACAGTCAGCACGCGTTTGTTGAATTGAGTGGACTTCAGAGCATTTGCTCTGTGTAGAGGAAGATACTTAGGAGGATGAGAAGGTCTCCCTGTTTTGTTACTAGGGAAGTATAGGAGCTGGAAAGTGGCAATGAGATATTTTTATTTTGGAGAGAGTTGAATGTGTAGGCTTATGGAAATTTATTCTCATTAAACCTTAAATAACATAATAACCTGAGATGATAGTTCTCCTTTGAATGTATCATAAAGGCAGTATTACATGTCATTTGAGTTCAAGAATATGTTTGTATTAGTTGCATTTTTCTACAATATGAGAGAAAGTTTAGAGCACAAGAATAGTGAATATCTTTAATGCTTTTACAAAGAATTTGAAATTTCATTCTTTCTATAATAGAACCTGGAGACTGTCTGAACTTTCTAAATGGAAAATGTTTTAGCTTAGTTTCAGTTGGTTAAAGTCCTGAATTTCCTTTTCTTTTTAAAAAAATTGCTACACAAGGGCCAGCAGGTGGCATAGTGGTTAAGGGGCTGGACTCCCACATGGCTGACAGTGGTTCTAGTCCCAGACCCAGTAACTTGAAACTCATGCTGGGAGTGTGTATGTTTATGCCCAAAATCCTGAGAAGAGAATGAAGTAGAAGGGATTGTGGTGTGGCCATTCCCCAAGGGGATGATTTTTTACTTTCTGTCTCTCTGTCTCTCCAGAGAGTTCATATACTCTGTAACAAAATTTTCTCAAAAAAAAAAAAAAAAAGAAAAGAAAAGAAATTGCGGCAGGGCATGTATGCTTACCAGAGAGAGACAGAGAGGAAGACAGAGAGAGGAAAAGTGAGAAAAGTGAGAAAATGAGAAAGCACCCCTGCCCCAGTAGGGATGGCCCCTCCACATCCCTTCCCCATTCTTCTCCCAGGATTTTAGGCACACACATGTACACAGTGTGTCTTTCAAGCTGCCGTTCCTGGACTTGATCTGTGTAGTCAGCCTTGTGGGTATAGCTGCCTTAGCCACCATGCCACTGGATGGCCCAATCCTGAATAAAAAAAAAAAAAAATCATGTATTTAATTTTATTTATTATTATTTAAAAATTTTCTATAAGGCATGTGCACTCACCAAAAAGAAACAGAGAGAGAGAGAGAGAGAGAGAGAGAGAGAGAGAGAAAGAGAGAAAGAGAAAGTGAAAAAGCAAGCTGCCAGGTCTGGGACTTGAACTATGGTTTGGTTGACCATGTAGGAGTCCAGCACCCTTAACCACTATGTCACCTGCTGGTGTTTATGTTCTCAATTCTATGCCTTATGATGAGGCATAAGCTAAAGTCAACAGGAATCTTTTTATGACTAAAGAAAGATGCACTTTCATGTTAAATGTGCAGTATAGTGCTCAATTAAACTCTGCTAAATTAAAAAAAGAAGTTTATTTCTATCTTCCATGAGTGAAAGAGACAGAGAGAGAGAGACAGAGAGACAGGCATCCCTAACAGGGTCTTCATGCCATGATGCGCCCCAGTCTTAGCTAGTCCAGATCATGGACATGCGCACACCTGTTTATTCAGGGGTGTCTCCACACATGAGCCTGGAGTCCTCCTGTGTGGATTGTGTTACCACCGTACCATCATCAGGCCGCCCACTCTTACCTTCTTATTGAAAAACAGAAAGTTCTTATTGAGTTTAACTTGAGCTTTATTTGATTATTACAATGTCTAAGGACCATATTGTATATATAATATAATTTATTAATTGACTAATTAAAGACTCTAACTGTAATAACTCAATATCCAGAATTGAAATGGCTCCTGAAAACTCTACTTTTGACTAATTCTCTAACATCAGTTTATTTTGTTTGATTGCCTCTTTTTTTTTTTTTAATTTGCTATAGGGTATGGGCATTCATAAGAGAGAGAGAGAGAGAGAGAGAGAGAGAGAGAGAGAGAGAGAGAGAGAGAGAACTCCTCTGCCACCCACCCCACCCCAGGGGATGGCTACACTGCAATCTTTTTTCATCCACTCTCCTCTTGGGATTTTGGGCACACTCACACATGTTCCTGGTGTGATTTTCGAACTGCTGGGTCTGAGACTCAAACCATGGAATTGGCCATGTGTAATCTAGTGCCTAACCACCATGCCAAAGGCTGGGCCTGTTTCATCAAATATTTAACAAAGTGTAATAAAGGCAAAATTCTACTAAGCAAATGGTTTTGATGATTCGTGTGCCAGTTAGTAGAGATGTTATTGTGTGTACTTTCTGGGATAGTTTAATCACTAGAAACATTGCTTTTTTCCCCAGTATTAAAATTCTAAGATTCTATTTTAAAGCATAATTAAACACATAAGTTTATAATAGTTTAAAATTTTTACTATAATTATTTATGATACTTAAAACACAGATTAGGGGGACCAGCAGTTAGCATAATGGCTATGTCGCTGGACTCTCACGTAGTCGACTGCGGTTCGAGTCCCGGACCTGGTGGCTTAAACTCACGCCGGGCGCATGTGCGTGCGTGCCCAAGATCCCGAGAGGAGAATGGAGGAGAAGGGATTGCGGCGTGGCCATCCCCCCTGGGGGGTGATTTCCTGCTTTCTATCTCTCTGTCTCTCTCTGTCTGTCTGGCGAGCGCACGCGCCCTATAGCAAAAACCTCTCCCAAAAAAAGAAAAAAAAAAAAAAAAAAAAAAAAAAACCACAGATTAGGCAAAAATCTTAAATACTCTCTAAACTTTTCTGTTTCTTACAATCATTGCAGATAAACCTGGAATTTGGTTTAAGCTACTATTAATGGTGGGGCATTATAAATTCACCCTATATGGGCAGAAACCTGAACAACTACTTCATTACCCCTAGGTGTGGGTTGGTGACAATCTAATATTGTTGGTTCTGTGTCAACAAGCTCTTGAGTTGTTTTAAGTCATACATTCATGTTGTAGCATGAAGTGATGACATTTACAGACCTGGAAGTGATTTGGAGACCGGATATGCTGTTTGAGTCCAGGCATAACAAACAGGGGCCAAAGGACTCCTGGAGCAACAGATAACCTGCTGGGGAGATATGTTCTGAAGTTGTTTTCACTTAACCTGTTAAAATTGATCAAGTGGAAACGACTAAAGAAATGTAGTATCGTTCTACCATGAGAGTCTTTGCAAATATAACAGGTCCTATTTTATAGATCCACAGCTCTCCCTTGTATCTATAGAGAAAATTAAAGTCATGACTATGCTGTTAGCAAATTGCTAAGAAAAAGTAAGAAATTACCCATAAGGGGAGATGGCCACATTGCAATCCTTTCTCCTCCATTCTCCTTTCAGGATTTTGGGCATGCATCTACATGTACCCTGTGTGTTTTTCAAGCTGCCAGGTGTCAGATCGAACCATGTCATCTACTGTGCTTCTGTCTGGCTCTAAATTCATCCATGTATTTTTTTTCCCCAAAAGAATTATTTATTTAAATTAATTAATATTTTTGCTATTATGATTATTTTAATTTACTGTAGGGCACATGTACTCACTAGAGAGAGAGAGGCATAAAGAAAGAGAGAGAGAAGGAAAATGAGAAAGCAAGCTACCAGGTCTGGGACTTGAACTGTGGTTGTCCACGTGGCAATCCAGGGCTTTAACCATTATGCCATCTTCTGGCCCCATACCCATATAGTCTAATACATCATATATTGTTCATTTACTGAGGATCAACAGGGTACTAGGAAGGCTAGACCCCAGGAATACAACAATGTTAATTCTTGCCCTCAGGAACTCACAGTTTAGAATAATACTCTGTTGATGGTAAAATGATAATAAGTTTCTGTCAGCCTTTTTTTGGTGACTTAGTCTCATCTGCTCTTCTGTTCTTTATTTTTCATGCATCAGATCATGGTGGGAGAATTTATATTTCTGTTTATAAGAACCTTTCTGAAGCAGGAAATAAAAACCCAAGATATACTGTGGAAAACATCAGCAAAACCAACTTTTCAGAAAGGGAATGGCATAGTACATTTTTATTAAAGATGCTGACTTTCGTTCACTAGATGATTAATCATCAGTACTTATTGCCCAAGAAAAGGCTCTTAATCTTATTGGTGGAAATCTTTTGGCATTCTTGCTACATGGTATTTCTTTTTTTTTTTTTTTTGAGAGGTTTTTGCTATAGGGTGCGTGCGCTCGCCAGACAGGCAGAGAGAGACAGAGAGATAGAAAGCAGGAAATCACCCCCCAGGGGGGATGGCCACGCCGCAATCCCTTCTCCTCCATTCTCCTCTCGGGATCTTGGGCACGCACGCACACGCACCCGGCGTGAGTTTAAGCCGCCGGGTCCGGGACTCGAACCGCGGTCAACTACGTGGGAGTCCAGCGACATAGCCATTACGCTAACTGCTGGTCCCTACATGGTATTTCTTAATAGTATAAGAAAGTTCTTACTTTGTTGGCAAAAGGCATACATGCCCATAGCGAAATCACCAAGGTTGAGTCATGTGCGTGTGCACCTCAACTATTTGCTTAACAGGTGAACTATTTGCTCAGTGTTGGTGTAAATCACAAGGTAATGAGCCCTACCATAAGCATCAACGCTATTGATCAGGGTTGTCATAAAGCTGCTTATGATATTGAAGCATTGGTTGCATCAGAACAAATTTACACACACACACACACACACACACACACACGGCTGACCTTTTCTTTCTGAAAATGAACACATTTAGAATGACAGCTTATTTAGTTTCTAGAGAGTAATCTGTGAATTATGCACTCACTTAGCGATTACATACTGGTCCAGTCTGGATTTGGGCCATAGCTAGGTAAGGAGGAATGTCCATTTTATGTCAAATTGAGCTTAGGTGCAAGATGCCAGGTATCACTTAAACTGAGGTTAGGATGCAAGATGGTAGGAGAAAGAGAGAGAGAGACAGAGAGAGAGAGAGAACTCCCCAATGGGACATGGTCATGCACAGTCCCTCCTCATCCATTTCGTTGGATTTTGGGCATGCACACACATGTGCCTGGCATGTTTTTCAATCCCCTGGGGCAGAATTTGAACTGCTGTTGCTCTTTTGAGGTCTGACTCTCTTAACCATTAGGCTATGGGTCTGGCCCCTAGGTCTCATTCAATTTAGTGCCTGGACACTGATTGTTAACTTGAACATCTCTTTTTTCTGTCTTCTCTCTTTTCCTCTCTTTTTTTGTTTTCTTCCTCCCTATCTCTGCTGCTTCTCTCTTGTTTCTTGCCTTTAGACCTTGTTGTTGTAACTATTGTGATAGTTAAGAACTAAATACCATGGAAAGAGAAGGCAGGATTGTAGCAAAGTGTTTTATAACAAGAGAATCTATTCAATAGTTACACACTAGTATCTGACTACAGAGAATTTCCAACCCACCAGTTTCTTCCCTACCTGATGCTGTTGTCATAATTTGCAATATCAAACTGTTGTTCATTGGCTAGCCTAGTGATCTAACCTGCTAGTTTTTAAATTTTTTTTTTTTTTTTTGGAGAGGTTTTCGCTATAGGGCGCGTGCGCTCGCCAGACAGACAGAGAGAGACATAGAAACAGGAAGCGAGAAATCACCCACCAGAGGGGAGGGTCACGCCGCAATCCCTTCTCCTCCATTCTCCTCTCCGGATCTTGGGCACGCACGCACACGCGCCCAGCGTGAGTTTTAAGCCACCGAGTCTGGGATGTGAACTGCGGTTGACTACATGGGAGTCCAGCGACATAGCCATTAGGCCAACTGCTGGTTCCCAGTTTTTAAATTATTATTACTTAAAAAATTTGCCATAGGTCTTGTGTGCTCACTGGAGAGAAAGAGAGAGAGAAAGTGAGAGAGTTTCCCCAGGGGTGATGGCCTTACCACAATCCCTTCACCTCTATTCTCCTGTTGAGATGTTAGGCACGCATGCACACATGCCTGGGTCTGGGATTTGAACCGTGCTGTCTTCCATGTGGGATCCAGTCACCTTAACCACCATGCCACTGGCTGGTCTATAATCTGCCTATTAAAATTTTTTTTTTTTTTTTTTTTTTGAGAGAGGTTTTTCGCTATAGGGCGCGTGCGCTCGCCAGACAGACAGACAGAGAGAGACATAGAGACAGAAAGCGAGAAATCACCCCCCAGGGGGGATGGTCACGCCGCAATCCCTTCTCCTCCATTCTCCTCTCGGGATCTTGGGCACGCACGCACACGCACCCGGCGTGAGTTGTAAGCCACCGGGTCCGAGACGCGAACCGCGGTCGACTACGTGGGAGTCCAGCGACATAGCCATTACGCTAACTGCTGGTTCCCTAAAAAACTTTTTTTAAAGACGTTTTTGCTGTAGGGTACGTGTGCTCACCAGAGTGACAGAGAGAGACAGAGACAGAAAGCGAAAAATCATCCCCCTGGGGGATGGCCATGCCGCAATCCCTTCTCATCCATTCTCCTCTCAGGATTGTGGGCACACATGCACATGTGCCCGGTGTAAGTTTAAGCTGCCAGGTCTAGGACTTGAATCACGGTTGACTATGTGGGAGTCCAGTGATGTAAACTTATGCCATCTGCTGATCCTATAACCTGCTTATTAAAATGACCAAAATCACAGTGATTCTTGCAGCTTTGACACCACATTTCAGTCTGATTTATGGTTTAATACTTGGGCCTAATTAGTCAGAAAAATCCTGGTTTAATGCTGTCTATAATTGCTTTATTTATGTTAAGAACTAGTTTATCACATCATTTAAAAGCTTTAAGCAGGAAAGCTGCCTGTCTGGAGATATGTGAAGTTGTATCTATCTCATAAGTGTCTATTTCCTTTATTTTATTTTTTAGATTTTTCCTATAGGGCATATGTGCTCTCCAGAGAGAGAGAGAAAGGGAAAGTGAGAAATTAGCCACCAGGAGGCATGGCCACACCAAAATCCCTTCTCCATTCTCTTGGGATTTTGGCTACTCATGCACATGTGTCCAGCGTGATTTTTAAGGGGTCCAGGACTTGAATCACAGTTGCCATGTAGGAGTCCAGTGCCTTAACCACCACGCCACCTGCTGACCTCTCCTTTCTTAAAATTTATGATTCTCTTCAATCATTTCTCAATAATTTTTATTGGTAATTATGAAGCCACATAGGAATAATTTGGGCATTTGGGACTGGAAATCAGCTCGTAAATGGAAGTGATTTATAGTTTTTTACAAAGTGTTTAATTCATTAAGTGCTGAAGGGTGTTTTGCCTTTTTCTTCAGTAGTTTGATTCATTAGGTCCTTATTTACCAGGGCAGGCAGACTATCTTAAATAGTCTTCTGTTTGGATAGCATTATTTCATCCTCCTATAAGTATAGCTCTTTTGCCATTAAAGATGTAAATAATCATTTGGGGCAGGGGGTGAGAGGAAGGAGGGTCTTGGACTTAATTTTCTTTCCTGCACAGGTGGAGTTCCTCTATGGGAAATCTCGTGACTTAGCTGATAGAGAAAGCTCTGGTTGAACTTTTCAGAGGAAGTACAGAAAAGACTAATACAAATACAGATTCGGTGCTTTGGTGCTGGCTGGTAGGAAGTTTTCAATTGCTGAGTGTTCTTGGTAAAAACATTCTTTTAATGTTTTGAGCACTTAAGAGATCCTTAATTTTTATGTTTATTTTTTGGTGAGTGTATGTGGTAGGGATGGGGAGAGTACATTTGAAATTATTTCCTGTTCCAATCAATGTAAAGATGAGAAAAGTTTGCACCAGAAAGCAGGTATGTTGATGCCTTTTTTTGTAGCAACAATCCTTTACATTAATGAAGAACTGCTTGAGGATTTTAGATGTTTGACTTGTTTTTTTCTGGTGTGACTCCCCCTCCCCTTGAATGGGTAAGCCTGTGGGCGCCCTGTGAGCATTCCAGGGTGAAGCAGGCCTCCTGGAACTTAGATTCTTTATCACTCTCCCAGGGGAGTTCATTTTACGTGGCTGGTGCGAGCAGCTGCAGTGTGATATTGCCCAATCTCAGGTCCTCTTATTGGTGGGTGGGAAGGAGTGGGATTGCTGCTTAAGAAATTTTATTATCTTTAGAAGGGAAGAATTTATTATCGGGGTTTTCTTGGATGATCTCTTTCATGTGGGTTAAGTCGTTTTGAGCTCTGAATGTCCAAGCTGCTTAGAGATTCTAAGTTGTTCTTGACTGGAGGTGGTACGGCCACTCCCAAGGGGTGTTTGTATATAGGGGTGTATATAGGGTGCATATATGTACACGGGGTGCTCTTTGTTGTCACAGTGACCCGGCTGGGCTCCACTGGCATTCCCAGGTGGGATGCTATACATCCTGCTTTGCTTAGGATGGTCCCCACCCCCGCATGAGTAACTATCCCACTCTAAATGCGAACAGTGTCTTATCAAAAAGCCCTGAGCAATGTGCTTTGCTTGCAGTGCTTTGCGGTGCTGATTGACAGCCTGGTTGCTGGGATGGGAGGGGCTCAATGAAACCTTTCTCAATGAGACTGGGAGAAAGGAAAAAAAATGCAGGTAATTATGTTTATATGAAAACGAAGGGTACTTGCTCAGTTATAAAAGGTGGTATCTTTAATTTCTCATTTCTCAGAACCGAAAGCTACCCTAATAGTGCATCTAGGTTGGGGCTGGCAGGTGGTGGGGTGGGTAGAGGCGTTGGACTCCCACATGGCTCACCGGGTTTGAGTCCCAGACCTCGTGGCTTACTTTCTTACTTTCCCTTTCTCTCTTTATCACTCTCTGGTTAAAC
The DNA here is from genome assembly GCA_026018925.1 of Tupaia tana. Taxonomy (NCBI): domain Eukaryota; kingdom Metazoa; phylum Chordata; class Mammalia; order Scandentia; family Tupaiidae; genus Tupaia; species Tupaia tana. Next base: position 75,492,719 of record JAKSZU010000001.1, read on the forward strand.
TGAAAAATAATAATAATAAATAAGATTAAATAAAATCATTATTTTTTAAAAAAGAATTATTTATTTAATTTTATTCATCCTTTCATTTATTTTTAATTTGATAGAGACCCACACAAAGAGAGAGGGGAAGTGAGAAAGCAAGCCACCAGGTCCGGGACTCGAACCATGGTCAGCCACACGGGAGTGTCCAGCACCTTAACCCCCATGCCACCTGCTGGTCCCCAATAAAATAATTCTTAAAAAAAAAAGTGTATCTAGGTATTCTGCTGGCTTTTGATAATTGAAAAGGCACTATATTTTAATCACTAAGCCAACATTTAAGCAGTTTTTCAGATCGACTGACTAGTGTGAGAGACCTTACATACAAAGCCTGGTTCCTCTCTTTATCCACTCAAATCCTGCTCATCCACAAAGACCCCACATAGTTCTATTCCTGTTTATTAAAACTTCTCTGAGCACTATAACCCCCCAGGGCAGTTGGTTCTTATTGTCTCTGCTGCTTATTTGAAATCCAGTTGTCATATAACACGGCATTGGAGTCAGACTGCCCGGGTGTGAACCTCTGCTCCACTACCTGTTAGATGTGAGCTTTGATCAAGCCTCAGTTTTCTCATCTATGAAATGGGGCTATTAATACTACCTTGCAGGGATAAATGTTGTGAGGATAAGTGAGACAGTCATGGAAAACATTTGAAATGCTATGGGTGAACACAAATTGTTGTTTGTTTTGTGGGAAGTGGGATGATGAAAAGAGGATAGGCTCTGGAATCACACAGCTCTTGGGTCTGAATCAGACTTTGACATTTTCTACAGTTCTAAGAGGATCCACTGCCTATCTGTAAAGCTTTATATAAAGCTATATAGATTTTTAAGCCACCGGATCTGGGACTTGAACCATGGTTGGTCATGTGGCAGTCTAGTGACGTAACCCCTTCGCCATCTGCTGGACCCCAACTAAATTCACGTCTTAGAAGTCCTATCTTGAGGTCAGTGGATGGCATAATGATTGTGTTACTGGACTTCCACATGGTCGACCTTGGTTCAAGTTCCAGACCTGAAGGCTTGAAAATCACTCCTGGCGCCTGTTAGTCCACGCCTAAGATCCCGGGAGGAGAATGGAGAAGGGATGGTCTTCCTCTTGAGGAGGCGGTGATTTCCCACTTACCCTCTCACTGTGTCACTATATCTGACTCTCTCTCTGGCAAGTGCACAGGCACTAAGACAAAACCTCTCAAAAAAAACCCCCGATTTAGTGGTAAACATTTTCAAAAAGAGCGCAAGTACCTCTTCAGGTAGAACAAATGTTTGGAAGGACCAGCATGTATTAAGAGGATCTGGCAGGAAAATAGGATATGCCATAGAAATTACCTTACCCTGTTAACTTTGGACAATGTTCCATTGACTACCATTCACCTTTCTCTTCTAGGAAGAGAATTTATGGAAGAGAAAAGAAACTCTTAGAATGAAAGGACACAAGAATGAAACTTACTAATATGACCTGATGTTTCTTTCTCTCTGTCTTTTAAATAGTCTGTCTTAAAATAGTCCTCTTATTTCACATTATTTCAGATTTCATTTTCTTTCTATGGATTTAAGATTGTGAATCCCTATTTAAAGTCTCATTGTTTGCCTAGATGGTTTTATGTCTCTGATATGTAATAGTTTCAGCAGACTGAGTTTTACAAAATGGAATCTTCATTAACAGAGGAGTATGCAGTAGCTATTCCACACGTGCTGAATGAACCCTGTTCTGGAGGCTGTAAGTGACATAGGAGTAATGTTCTCAGTCCAGTGTTGTTCCCTGCCCTGGAAAACAAACAAACAGCTCCTTCCCTCCTCTGGGCACTATCTGTTACTGTAATATCTTATCTTAACACATTCTTAGTTCAACATTTAGACCAGGAATCTTGGGGCATAGTTATTTATGAAGAAAGGATTAAGCTTTTTTTTTTTTTTTTTCCTTAAGTTTAGGTTTTTCTTCTTCTTCTTCTTTTCTTTTCTTTTCTTTTTTTTTTTTTCCCTTTTCTGGCTTTGGGCTTCTATAAGGCTAGAAAACAAGTTTATCTCTTTGTCTAATATAAATTTTCCTGAAGATATTAAAAACTCTCTTTAAATTTTTTTTCCTTGACCTGGCAACTTAAAACTCACATCAGGCGTGTATGCATGCACACTCAAAATGCCAAGAAGAAAGTGGAGGAGAAGGGATTGCTGTGTGACCTCCCCACCAGGGGGGCTGATTTCTCACTTTCTGTCTCTCTGGCAAGTGCACACACCCTGTAGCTAAAACCTCTCAAAAACAGAAAAAGAAAACACTATATTAGTTGTTGAGGATATTTTCTGGAAAAAGTTTAAAAACGTACTCTATTAACATTTATTCTCCCTTAAACTCTGTGGGTGTCTCCAGTGTATAAAATTATCCACCTCACTTTTCTTCTTGTTTTTGTTTTTACTTCAAATAATTGAACAATATAGATAATACATAAATAATATCTGGATGGCCTTGAATGCATAAAGGCCACTTATTTAAAACAAGACACTCAGAAAATAAAGTTCAATTGGAATTAGGAGCACCTGCAATAGTTATCGGACTTAATCTAGACCTTTTCACTAGCAGGTTGTTTTTAAGCAACACAGATTCCCTTTATAAAAGAATGAGTGACAGTTTCCTGATACCAGTGGAGCATTGTGGCTGATTGCTGAGAGGCTATCCAGCAATGATAAAGTATCAGTTTGTTTTTTCTGGAGAGATATTTTCAAACAATAGTCATTTGGTTATTATAACAGGCTGAAAGTTACTATCGAAAAGGTGACAAATGAATTATTGTGCATCTCTTGATAAATTGCAGGAATTAGATTTAATATAACACTTCAAATATTGTAGAGATTAGGAGATCAAATGTGAAAATCTCTATAAAAAGTTACTTAATTGCAGCATTTCCCTATCAGTTTACTTTTTATGAGTGTAATTTTTAAATAATTGGTTTTGAAATGGTTTTAAAAATGACTTTTGAGTCTCTCTTTTGTGTTCTTTTCATGATATAGTTTAGTTGATATTTTAGCAAAAACAGTACCCTCAAAATTTGAATTTTAATAAAAGTTGCTTAAGAAATAGTGTTAATTATACATATTTTCAAAACAGACTCTATATTGTCCTGAGAATTTTTTTCCACAGACTCAGTCTCTAAATTTAAGCTTTTCTTTCTCCTATAGCAATATGAAACTCTGCAAGTGAACTGTTCTTTATGAATGTTATAGTTATTTGATTAGAAGTTCTTAGATACCAAGTGAGACAAATGTCCTAAATGTACAAGTGTATTATGCTGAATTTCTAACAATAGACCTAATTGATAAAAAGTGATTTAATATATGTTGTGTTAATAGCTAAACCTCCAAAGCCCCTAATCTCTCGTGGAAATATTGCTTTGTAGAACAAAATCCAATGAGAAATTCTGGGATTCCAGAGTGAATTTGTACATTCCTTAGGGGCATTTTTGCAAGGGAGGTTGTTGTGTTTTTAAGGTAGTTGATAAGAGACCTGCACCACCAACCCCAGACCTGCACCACCAACCACCATCATGCATTAGTCTATAGAAGGTATTTGGGTGTATGTACTCCTGTACCACTCGGTACCACCATTTAGCCAAGGGAAGTTTCTGACCATTTGCAGCATACATTATAAATCAGGGTGTCACTACCAGACAATCAGATTTGAACATTCCATGAACAAAGTAGCCTATATTGCCTAGGAATAGATCACTTAACTATGTTTATATCATGCTGTCGATATGCCTGCATTTACACAAGTCAGGATAGCACATTGTTTATTTATTTTGGGAGTAGGTAATTGATCTGTATATTTACCTAATTTTGGGTTAATTAACCAAAAATTGAAATGGGTAATTTAGCATGATTACTTAAATAAGTGGGGAAAATACAGTTCTTCTCCCAACTCTAAGAATTACTCTATCCCTTGAGTTTGTGAAAGAATAATTTTGAGTCTTCTCCAAGTTGGGCTGGTGTTGGCTTCTCTTTTTAAAAAAATTTTCTACTTGGCACACAGTGCTTGGGGAAGGTTACTGGCCAGATATTTGGGGAAACTGGGAGGATTTCCAGCTACCAAATTAGTGCCCTGGAGAGACCTAGGAAAATTGCAGGATATATTTGCTGAACGAAGTGAACTTGTTTAAGTTGTATTCCTTTCTTAGTGTCACTAGGGGATATCTCTGCTACTTGAGGGATACTTGGTGCCAAGTGTGCACAGTCTGATTGGCTGCAGAGAGTTTGTTTTTGGTTTTTAAAAAATTTGTTTCCAGAGATGACCTTACAGATCTGGCAACTTAAAATTAGTTTTTTTTTTTTTTTCCTAAAAGCCAACATATTTCTCCAAATCTAAGAACGAAAGGCTATTATTTGCTATAAATGATTTAGAAATAAAATGCCATTTTAATAAGTATAGGATGGAAAACTTAAAAGGTGCAGTGAAGCAAATGGAGTTACTCCTGATGTTATCAATCAGAGATAACCACTGTTACCATTCTGGCCTTTTTTTTTTTTGGTAGAGGTTTTTTTTTTTTTTTTTTTTTTTTTTTTTTTCTCATTTCTTCTTAGTGTGTGTGTGCTTACCAGGGAGAAAGAGAGACAGTGTGAAAATGAGCAATTACCTCCTGGAATTCAAGCCTCTGGGTCCAGGACTTGAATTGTGGTTTGTGGTTGGCCATGTTGGAGTCAGTGATGTAACTGCTATGCCATCTGCTGGCCCTTTTTTATTTATTATTATTATTATTCTTGGAGTGGTTTTTGTTATAGGGTGTGTGCGCTCACCAGAAAGACAGAGAGAGACAGAGAGACAGAAAGAGAAAAATTACTCCCCAGGGGGGATGGCTACGCCGCAATCCCTTCTCCTCCATTCTCCTCTAGGGATCTTGGGCACGTACGCACATGCACCTGGCGTGAGTTTAAGCCACTGAGTCCGGGACTCAAACTGCAGTTGGCTACATGGGAGTTTAGCGACATAGCCGTTACGCTAACTGCTGGTCCCATCTGGCCCCCTTTTAAAATGCCTTATTTCCCCATATATGACTCTTGTTACAGGTAAATATTTGCCTCTTTGTCTTTGTTATGTTATATTATAAATATTTTTCAAAACTATTTAGAAGTTATTCATAACCATTTTTATAGATTCCTACTATGTCAATATATGGATGTAAGAAAATTGGATCCTTTTCTTACTATTGGATATTTAGGAAGTTTATACTTTCCTTTATTATAAATAATGTTGTGAAGAATATCTTTATACATATAATCTTTGTTGAGCACTCTGGTTAGTTGCTTAGAGAAAAATACCCCAAAGTAGAAACACTAAGTTGAAGAACAAACATTTTTATAAAGCAAGATATATCTTGTCAAAATTGCTTTCCAGGTTGATTACAAGGTATACTCTTAACAGCTGTTTATGAAAATGACCTTCCGACAGAGCTCCAAACAAATATATCTATATTAGCATATGAAAAAATGCTTTCCTAATTTAATTTTAAAAATAGCAATTTGCAATTTTCATTTTGGTAAAAAAAATTATATTCTTTCAATGAATGGCATAAGTATGACATTGTCTTTTTCTGTTGCTGTGGTATTACAGAATGTGACAATCAGCATTTTCGCTGTGGAAATGGGCACTGTATCCCTTCAGCCTGGAGGTGTGATGGGACCAAAGACTGCTCGGATGACTCTGATGAAGCTGGCTGCTGTAAGTAGGGAGTGGCCAACCTTAGCTCCAGTCTGAGTAACATAAGTGCTGGTATCACAAGCTGATATTTGTAAGAAGAGCCCTGCCAACAGCAATAGACCCAGGGCTGGTCTCAAGTATTTTTTTTAAAGAGAGACAGAAAGTGAGAAATCACCCTCTAGGGGGATGGCTATACAGCAATCCCTTTTCCTCCATTCTCCTCTCAGGATTTTGAGCATGAGCGCACATGCACCTGGCGTGAATTTTAAGTCACCGGGTCTGGGACTCAAACCATGGTCGAATATGTATGAGTCCAGTGTTGTAACCAGTACGCCATCTGCTGGTTCCAGGCTCAAGTTTGAGATCTGTGTGGTTGAACAGAGAATTGATGGCACTAATAATTTCACTGACTAGCCAGTCTGTGGCCTGGTAGTTAAGGGACCTGGGTCCTACGTGGCTGACTAGGTAGGTCAGTACTAGATCGGCAGCTTGAAAAACTCAGTGTGTGTGTGTGTATGTGTGTGTGTGCCCCAAATCCTGACAGGATGAAGGAATGGAGAGAAAGAGATGACCGTGTGATCACACCACACTGCGGGGTGCTTTCTCCCTGTCACAGAGGACACATCCTCTCCCAATGCACATGCCCTGGCAAGTTAAAAAAGAAAAATCAAATTCCTTTTGAGATGGGAATTCAGTTTATTAATATATCTGTTCCTATCTTATCCTTTTTCTGTGACCATGACCTTGATAAATACACAAATTTGAGGTCCATTTTCTGAAGCCTGTGATGATTTCTTATATCCACGCTTTGAATTTTGTGCACCAACAAAAACAAGCAAAGTAGTTTCATCTGAACTACTGTGATTCGTATTTCAAGGAGTCTAGTTTTATGTAAAGGATGTAGTGTGACTTGTGTGAACCACCATGAGCTAACCCCAGAAGTGCTCAGTGCAGTTTCGTGTTTTTAAAAAATTTTAGTTAAATACATGTAAGATAGTTAAATACAAAATTTAACTAATTATAAAATCAGTTTCACATATAATTCTTTCTTTTTCTTTTTTTAAATGTAACTTTATTTTAATTTGACCAGAGAGGAGTAGATTGAGAAAGAGAGATTGGGAAAGTGAGAAAGCAAGCCGCCAGGTCCAGGACTTGAACTGTGGTGAGTCACATGGGAGTCCAGCGCCCTTAACCACCACGCCACCTGCCGGTCCCAAGTTTCACATATAGTTCTGCATTTAGTTTTCTAGAAATATTTTGAGGTAGGTTTCAGATTAGACAACTGAGGCTTAGAGAAGTTAGGTAACTTGTTAAAAGCCTTGTAGTCTGGCAGTTGGTGACTGCCATGAACCAGTATGAATCTTTAAGCAATGAAAACTGCTCTTTCCAACTTGCCATAGGTAATCAATTAAACTACCACAGTTTCCTCAATTGTGATAGCTGAGTGGACAAGGCTTACCATTCAAAAACCAAGAAAGGGGTAGGCCCTTTCAGGCCCTTTTAGGGCAGCTGTTAAGTGCTTTGCAGAGGAAGCTGAGTCCCACATGGCTGTCTAGGGTTTGGGATTCTGACCCTGTAGTAACACACTGGGCATTGTGCCCAGGACCCTGATGGGAGGGAGAATTGGAGGAAAAAGAAATGTAGCATGATGAGGACCCATTTCCTCTCTTGTGCATACAAGCACACTCTCTGGGATTAAACAGAACAGAACAAAACAAAATCCCAACAACAATAACTATGAAAACATTGATTTTGTTTTGAAAACTTAATTGTTGGCTATCCTGTGGCAACCAGAATAGTCAAACTTTGTTGTGTTGTTTGGATTGATGCATTTGTAAATGAGAGGAAGAATAGGGATAGGTCCTATACAGGGCTTCTCTATTTTCATGCAGAAATGGATCACCCAGGAGCTTGTTAAAGTGCAGGGTTTGATTCCACATATTTGAGATGGCACCTGAAATTCTGCATCTCTACGGACTTCCAGTTGATGGTGTTGCAACTAGTCTGTGGATCAAAGTTTAAGCAAAGAAAAGCTTTATTGTAGAGACATGATCATGCTGTCTATCTGAATTTACTGAGCTCAGTTTTGGTTAAATAGGAGGAAAAAGGGCAAGAATAGTGCAGTCTGGGATAAAGAAATAAGTGGAAAGTTTCAGGTCTGGCTATGTAGCCTAGTGATTAATGGAATGGGATACTGACAGGTGGATTGCACTTTGGATCTTGGCTTCAGTAGCTTGAACAACATGCTAGACATGTGGTGTACATGTATGTGTGTGTATGTGTGTGTGTGTGTGGGTGTGTTTATACCTAAAATCCTGACAGGATGGAGAAATGGAGACAGGACTGTGGCATGACAATGCCTCATTAGGGGGTGCTTTCTCCCCCTCTTGCTGTCTCTCTGGTGAGGGCACACACCGTCTAGCATTTTAAAAAAAGTACCAGAGATGATTACATTTCATTGATCTACAATAATAATAACAACAATGTGAACAACAATAGTGCTAGAAACTAACGTTACATGATGCTTTCACATACATTGTTTATTTTTTACAACAAAGCACGAGATAGTATAGTCTCCATTTTATTCTGCACACATTGAGGCTCGGAGAATCAGCCAAAGATCCTAAAGAAAGTAAATAGTGAAAAATCATAGTTATTTGCATTTGGGTCTTTTCCAAATCTCATGCGTTTTCTATTCATCATGATGCTTTACTATTAAATATCACAAAATGACTCTAATATTTTTTCCTTTTTAGTTTTTTCTCTAGAGGGCATATATACTCACTAGAGAGAAAAGGGACAGAGAGAGAAGGAAAATGAGAAATTACCTCTCCAGTGGGATGGCCATGTCTCAATCTCTTCTTCTCCATTCTCCTTAGGATTTTGGACATACACATACATGTGCCCGGGGTGTTTTTCAAGTAGCTGGATCTGGGACTTGAACTGCATAGTTGGCTAGGTGGGCTTCAGTGCTTTAAGTGCCATACCACCTGTTGGCCCCTAATAGTTCTAATAATTTAACAACTCATGGTTAATTTTTACTTAAGTTAAAATTTTGATTTAATATTTTTGTCATAATGTGTATATATGTGTATTGGGGCTGTTTGTTCTATTCTCTGGGCTTTTATACTGCCTTTGATCTTCAGTTTATTGTGATACCATTGCTGAGATTATTTGATAGTGAACTTTGATTAGAGCCCACAGACTGTAGTGTCAGGGTTGTTTACTATTTGCCTTCAAATATCTTGAGAGGATTGACACAGATTCTTTTGATTTAAGCATTGCTTGCTGGAGTGTGGATGCTCCTTAATGAGTTCTTTTTTGGTTTGTTTTAGCTCATTCCTGCCAGGTGGGCTATTTCCAGTGTCAGAGTGGAGGGGAATGCATCCCTACGTCCTGGGTGTGTGACTATGAGCAAGACTGTGAAGATGGCTCAGATGAACAACAGAACTGCTGTAAGTGTTCAGAGCTGAATCTCATTTTGGATCTTTGGACACCTAAAATCTAACCTGTCAAAAACAGGCTACATACAATGGGACTGATTCTTTATAAATGGTGAACTGGGTCTTAAACAAAAAGGGAACCTATGCCAGTAGTCACATTGAGGGGTTCGGCTGTTATAAAAATGTGAGCGTACTGGAGAATTATAGCTTTACCCCAGTGATTTCCACTGGGATAAGTTCCCTGTCTTCATATGGATTATGTTAAGCATAAGAAAGAAAGATGGCTCAGTCTGGTGGCACAGTTGGTAATAAACTGAACTGCAGTGCTGGAAGCCACATGGTGGTCTCCAGGTTCAGGTCCCCGAGTGGGCCTGAAAATGTGTGGGGTGCGTGTGCAAGAGCCCAAGATCTTGGCAAGCTGGAGGACCGGGGAAGGGGGATCACGTCTTGATGAAAGCCTGTTGAAGGTATCTGTCTCTCAATCTCTCTCTTTCTCATGTGCATGTGCCCATTGTCATGGCTTATTTATAAAATCACCAACAGAGAAAGACACAGGACGTTTATTGGTATGTATAGGTGAGGTCTTCATGTGTACAGTCAGTAGTTGGAGGAGTCCACTGCTCCTGCAGCACACTCTGCATTCAGACATCCCTCCTCTGCTGCCCTGATAATAAGCTCTCTTCTTTGATTGAGTAGAAATGGGAGCTAGAAGGCAGGACTGTTGGAGGCCTTGCTGGTGGTTACTTCACTGCCTGTGCTATTGCCACAGTGGGATGAGCGGCAACAAAGGAAATAGCAAGGAAGTGGGCCTTGGCAACTCTAGCGTTTCTGGAGCTTGTGGGGATTCAGACAGTAACTTGGAATAGATAATTAAAATCTAATTTCTTTGGGATTAAACTAAAACTGTGTTTTAATGGGTTTGAAAATAATTTTGGATGAAAAATAGATATAAAGTGGCAATGTGTCAACAATTTATCAACCATGAATGTCATTCCAATGCTTCCTCACTCTCTGGATCCCACCCAAGGAGCTGGACGTGATCCAGTGCTTCCTCCTTTAAGGATATTCATATAACCTAAAGTTATTTTTGGTCCAAGCTTCTGCAGTACAGCTGGTAGTACTTCGGACTGTAGAACAACTGGAAGCCATGCTCCAACTGCAGTTCAAGTCCCTGGCCCCTTTGGCCTGAAAATACATCAAGTATTTCTAGTCTTTTGATGATTAGTAGTGGAGATTCTGTGGCTTTCAGTAGGTCCTGTATGCATTTTTAAAAGATTGGAATTTAGCCCAAGACTTGAGTTCAATATTGTCTATAAAATCCTTCTAGTCAGGCCGTTGGCTGCCAAGAGTTTTGAGGAAAAGAGTAGAAATTCTCAAAGTATCTAAGAGTTTAGCTTTGGTTTAGGTCTAAAATGAAGTCTGTTTAATTATATAGACTGCTAGGGCCCAGCACGGCTAGTCATGGGGACTGAGGGAGGTGATCCTTGGGGCAGGGTGGAAAACAGGAAGCCAGCAAACTACATGGGGCTGTGGAGGGTGGTGGTGGTGACAAATGAAAGTTTGAGGAAAACAAGGCAGGAGTTAATTATGGCCACACAGAGGCATAGCATATCCAGATCTGAGAGAGATGGGAGCGGGTAGCTCAGAGTATTGAGGGGAGAGCGGACACATGCCAGGAATGGTAGGAAGCAGAAAGAAATTCACATTTCTAGGGATTCTGTCTGGGCTATGATGTTTTCCAGCTGGCTTTTCAAAGGTCCTAGGGGATATGTGTGTGACCTGCAGGTAGCAAGTGCTCAGTGGGGACAGGATAGGGATAATTGGGGAACCTCTGCAGAGCAGTGACTATACTTTATTCACCTTTATCCCTAAGATCTAACGTTCTGTCTGGCAGAGAATAGGTTCTTTTTTTTTTTTTTTTTCTTTTTGTTTTGCTATATGGTATGTGTACTCACTGGAGAGAAACATCCTCCTCTCCAATCTTGGGGGGAGGGGATGGCCACGCTACAATCCTTTTCCTCCAGTCTCCTCTCAGGATTTTAGGCACACATGCACATATACCTGGCATGCTTTTCAAGCTACCAGGTCTGGGGATTGAACTGCTCAGTCTACCATATAGGATCCAGTGTCTTAACCTCCATGCCATCTGCTGGCCCAAGAGTAGGTTCTTTTTTTTTTTAATAATTATTTTATTTAACTTTATTTATTATTATAATTTTTCCAGTTTGATCTGTCAGAGAGCATGAGAGAGAGAAAGAGTGAGAAAGTCAGCCACCAGGTTCAGGACTTGAACTGTGGTCAGCCATGTGGGAGTGTCCAGCACCCCCTAACCACCATGCCACCTGCTGGTCCCCCAAGAGTAGGTTCTTAATGAATAGATATTGAGTGCAGAAATGATCACTTACTTACTTTTGGCTAGATAGGCTTTTTTGGTTCCATTTTCTCTTGCTCCCTATGCAGAATGGGATGAAAACTGAGCTGTATATTTTGATACGTGCACAGTGGTGACCCTTTGCAGTAATAATACTTTACAGAGATGTGCCCACATGCCTGGTGGGTTTTTAAGCCAGCCTGAGGATCTGAACCTGTGGTTGGTCATATGGTTTTTAGCCTTGCAGGCCACTGTGTACTGCAGTGCCACAGTAGTTGGGCCTTGTTAGGTTTTGATGGCCCATCTTTTAACTGATACCTAATTTCATTAGAAAACCAAGTTTTTTTTTTTTTTTTTTTTTTTTTTTTTTTTTTGGAGAGGTTTTTCACTATAGGGTGCGTGCGCTCGCCAGACAGACAGAGACAGACAGAGAGACAGAAAGTGAGAAATCACCCCCCGGGGGGATGGCCACGCCGCAATCCCTTCTCCTCCATTCTCCTCTCGGGATCTTGGGCATGCACGCACACGCGCCCGGCGTGAGTTTTAAGCCACCGGGTCTGGGATGCGAACTGCGGTCGACTACATGGGAGTCCAGCGACATAGCCATTACGCTAACTGCTGGTCCCAGAAAACCAAGTTTTGCTGAGCCTAAGTATTTTTATTATATGAGAAGTGCAGGATGCTCTATAAAAATTCAGGGGAAAAACCTTCTTCTGTTACAGATTATATACTTTTTTATTTCTTGTTTTGGAGAGGTTTTTGCTGTAGGGCACGTGCGCTCACCAGACAGAGAGAGACAGAGAGACAGAAAGCGAGAAATCACCCCCCGGGGGGATGGCCCCGCTGCAATCCCTTCTCCTCCATTCTCCTCTCGGGATCTTGGGCATGCACGCACACGCGCCCGGCGTGAGTTTAAGCCACCTGGTCCGGGACTCAAATCGCGGTTGACTATGTGGGAGTCCAGCGACATAGCCATTACGCTAACTGCTGGTTCCCTAGGCCAGTTCTTCAGGGTGTGATTCAGTTTTTTCTATTGTGAACTCTGCAATGCCAACTCCACCAGAACTTCTTAGTCCTATCTCTGGACTGTGGTCTAAAGTTCCTATTATTATTATTATATATGCTAGAACAGTAGTTCTCAAAATGTGGTTTCCAGAACAGTAGCAGCAGCTTCACCTTAGTGCACATGTTTTGCCTGCTTATTATTTGTCTCCCCTTTTTCATTTGTCTTTTCTTTTTGTGCCTTCCTGCCCACAAGTGCTTTTCCTGGGCAGGTATTAAAGAGCCCTTTTTTCAAGTCACGCTAATTTCTGACTCAGTTTTACAGATCCATTTCACATTGTGCTTGTGGTCATCACTCTATTTGATTTTTATTCAGGGGCAAATTTGGTAAATTGCAGATGTCCTGATTTTACCTATACTAATAAACATAAAAGAAAATTAAGCTATCTTGAAACATTTTTTTAATTTATGTATTTTAAATTTTTTAGAAAATTTTTTATACATTCAATCACATTATTTAGCTAACAAAGTGAACATCTGAATATGTGAACATTTCTCCCCAGTCTAGTTGATCAAAATATCTTCAACAGATAACACCATCTTGAAAATTTTTAAAAATTTGCTATAGGGCGTGTGTGCTTGTGAGGGAGAGAGAAAGAGAAAGAGAGAGAGAGCCTCCTAGGGGATAACCATGCTGCAGTCTCTACTTCTCCATTCTTCTCTCGGGATTTTGGGCATGTGCGCACACATGCCTGGTGTGTTTTCCAAACCACTGATTCTAGCACTTGAACTGTGCAGTTGGCTATGTGGGATCTAGTTGCCTTAACCACCATGCCACTGGCTGGCCCTTGAAATTTTTTTCTATTAATGAAATTGACTTATGGTCATTGTAAACAGTTTATATAATAGAGAAAACTCTAAAGAAAATAGTAAAATCACTCATATTCCCAGTACTTAAGAATAACTACTGTTAACCCTGGCATAATTCCTTCTTGTTTAAACAAGGATCTCAGTGATGGAGACCTTACCAATTCTTGGTTAATATCTGCTAAATTCTTATTTCATTCATCCTCTGTACCACATAGCTATTCAATCTATATTGTATTCCCAACACACAATAATGACATTATCTCCACTAACATGCTTGAGTGTTGATACTATTTTATGGGCATTTTGATAATATAATGCCTTTTCTTTCACATGGTAAGCTCAGCTTGGTGAGAGCTGAGTACTTTTCCATACTTTACATTTAATATACACTTCACTTGCCTTTGGTTTCCAATATCCTCATTATTAATATTTGGTAAATGTTAGTAGATTAGTCTGTCAGTGTCTGGCAGTAATTATAAGTTCAGTAATCATTTTTCTCTTTTACAGCTGGGAGAACATGCTCAAGTGATCAGATAACATGCTCCAATGGCCAGTGTATCCCGGGCGAATACAGGTGTGACCACGTCAGAGACTGCGCGGATGGAACTGACGAGAGAGACTGCCGTGAGTCTGTTTCAGCCTTTGCGCTGTATCTGGTTTCACCCTTGTCCTTTTGGCATTTTAATCAATTTGTGAGATTTGTTGATGGACAGAAATACCTACAATCAGCCTCTTGTTAATGAAATCTCTTGGCAGATTCTTTTGTGGATTAGGAGTGATGTTTCGATAGAAGTTTACTGTATTTTAACAAGAAATTCTACATGCGTCTTGCCTTAGCACATTGCGTTTCTGTATTTTCTGAAATAAGAAACTTTGAATATGAACTTAGAAACCAAGAAGATCATGGAATACAAATCCAGTTTGGTCAATTTTAACTTTTGTTTCTTTGCTGTGGTCAGTTTTGAGGTCAAATTTCTCATTAGTTTTTCTGCTTTTGTGCACTCAACAGTTTCCAGATTGCTTTTAGAAAAGTGTCACATATTACGAATGGCTTTCCTTAAACTGGCAGCACACTGGATCAGTTTATAACTGCTCACCATAGATGAGGCATCTAAGTCAAGTATTCTATGTATAATATATAAATATCACCATAACCAAAATAGGAAAGTGGAGTCATGGTACATTATCTACCAACAAATAAATGAAGAGTAATCTACCTCTCAAAGTTTATATAGAACTGTTAGAATACAACCAGGCCAGCTGTGTAATGTGTGCAAGTTGATGTTGATATGTGGCAGGCTAACGCCACATGAGATGCCCAGGTTCGATTCTCCGTAAAAGCTGGGTGTGGGACCTGTAGTCCTAGCTGAGGGGCTGAGGCAGGAGGATTGTGACATGGCAAGACCCTGTAAAAAAGCAAAGCAATAGGAATTAGTCTGCGCTAGTTCTATAGTCTGTCTTTTTTTTTTTTTTTTTGGAGAGGTTTTTTGCTGTAGGGCGCATGTGCTTGCCAGAAAGACAGAGAGACACAGAGAGACAGAAAGTAAGAAATCACCCCCCAGGGGGATGGCCATGCCGCAATCCCTTTTCCTCCATTCTCTTTTCGGGATCTTGGGCATGCATGCACACGCACTCGGTGTGAGTTTAAGCCACCAGGTCTGGGACTCGAACCACGGTCGACTACATGGGAGTCCAGCAACATAGCCATTACTCTCACTGCTGGTCCTTATAGTCTGACTTTAATCTCAGACAACACAGTTTCTCTTAGAAGCTCTTATAAGCCTATCATTTATGAATTTCTCTGGAATTCCTTTGAATTTTTATCCATTTTTGATACTTTTTACTATATTCATTTCATAAGTTTACTTTATGCTATATGAAGGTAATTTATTTTGCCTTTAAATTTATGTTTCCAACTTAAAGTTATTATTCCAATAATTGTGTACACCAGAGGTGGTCTACCTTAATTATACACTTAGTTATGATGTCCTCAATTGAAGATTTAAGGTTTAGGCTATTCTCATGAGACACCTCTGTTGTTGGATAATTTTGATTTAATTTCAGTTGTTTGGCCTGTTCCTAAATTTCTTTCTTTGATTCGGATGTTGTATTTTGTTTCCAATGAAAGAACCATCTTCTGTAAATTTTGCTAAGTTTCCCAGTATGGTGCCATGCCCAGGGTGGCAGCTAGCATAAATTTATTATGACTAGCAGATTGTTCCTACTCATGTATGGTTCAAACTGTACTGTTAATGGAAGAAATACTTGCATATGTGAAAAGGAAATGTCTAACCAGGCTGAGATTCATGCTGCCATACCATTATCACATGGTACTTTTTTTTTTTTTTTATTGAAGTTTTTGTCATAGGGCATGAGGGCACATGTGCTTGCCAGAGAGAGAGAGAGGTAGAGAAAAAGAAAGTGAGAAAACATCCCCTAGCAGGGATGACCACACCACAATCTCTTCTCCATTTTCCTCTAGGGATTTTGGGCTGCATTTATATGCTCCCAGTGTGGTTTCCAAGCTGCTGGAACCTGGACTGGAACTGTAGACAACCGTATAGGAGTCCAGTGTCTTATGCACCTTGCCACCTGCTAACCTCTACACAGCACATTTTTTAGAAGAATTATTTTATTTAACTTTATTTATTTATTAAATTTTTGACCAGAGAGGGACAGAGTGAGAGAGAGTGAGAGAGAGAAAAATGAGAAAGCAAGCTGCCAGGTCCGGGACTTGAACCATGGTCACCCATGTGGAAATCCAGCACCCTTAACTACCACACCACCTGCTGGCCCCCACAGTACATTTTTAAAATGACACTTCATCAATGTGCTTTCTCCCTTTTCATGTTATTTTTCTTTGATAGAAGGATTTATGTTATTTGTCTTTATCCATTGCCTAGCAGAGTTCCTGGTAAGTTTTGTTCTTACATAATTTTCATCTTAAATATTCTCTTTGTTTTTTTTTTTTTTTTTTTTTTTTTTTTGAGAGGTTTTTGCTATAGGGCACGTGCGCTCGCCAGACAGACAGAGAGAGACATAGAGACAGAAAGCGAGAAATCACCCCCCCCCCAGGGGGAATGGTCACGCCACAATCCCTTCTCCTCCATTCTCCTCTTGGGATCTTGGGCACGTACGCACACGCGCCCGGTGTGAGTTTTAAGCCACCGGGTCCGGGATGCGAACCGCGGTCGACTACGTGGGAGTCCAGCGACATAGCCATTACGCTAACTGCTGGTTCCCTTAAATATTCTCTTTTGAAAGAGATTATGATGTCTACAATTTGGATTTCCCTTCACCTTGGAAATTTTGCAGAAAATCTAGACACTACATTGTTAATTTTAGAGATTGTGGTGTATGTCTGGGTACCACAGAATATCAAGTTCATGAGTCGAGGACTCTCCTTCCAGTACTTTGTAAAGCAAACAGTAAGTCCTTCATTGAAGCAAATGAAGGAAATTTTTTGAATAATACTGATAAGTCATAATTACATTTTGTAGCATTTTGTACATTTTAGTGCATTAGATAAATTCCAGTTATTATTATTATGCTTCTCAATGAGAGCAGTAGGGTAAGCATCATTATACTCTCTTATAAATAAAGAAACTGAAACTTCAAAGAGCAGAGTGGCTTGTTCAAGCTTGCATGGCAGTCAGGGCTCAACCTCTCCTCTCGTTCCAAGTCTGGTGATTGCTCTTCATGAAGGACTTCATTTACAGAAGGGGAAAGTCCTACCTTGTGCAAGTTTAAGAGAGCACTAGAGGCTTGTGCCACCAGCCAACAGTCTGTGTCTTTATCCCTTATTTGCAAGTGGTTAAAAATGAGTGCTTTATTTCAATGCAATGGGACTGAAGGGAATGCTATTTTGGGGAAAGTGAAAGGCAGCCCAAGCAGACTGTTTGGATCTTTTCCATGTGAATACCCTGCAGCCAAGTCTAAAGTCACTAGTACAAGTGCCTCACAACTTTGCCAATGGACCTTCCGGAAAATCTGGCAAGATACAAGCATGCAAGTAGCTGTTTTAAAAGGGAATGAAGGAAAGGAAATGAACTTTCTAAGTATTTGGACAGGAATTTCTGATCAAGTTTTTTATTTTTTTAATCAAAACAAATTTTTTAGGTACAAGTAATTGGTAAGAGAAGGATTTGTTAAAGAAAATCATCAGATTTATAGCTGATAATTTCTGGAATCATTCAAATCATGAACTCTTTAGCATACAACATGGCCTTAAAATGAATCTCATATATGCAAGGATTTTCCAAGGAGATATTATTTCCTACTTCATTCTACTTTATTATTTTTTTACTTTTTTTTTTTTTTTTTCAGTTTGCTATAGGGTGCTTGTGCCCACTGGAGGGGCGGGGGAGAAAGAGAGAGAGAGATTTATTGCTATGTTTTATTTATGTAAGAGTGAAACAAAACAAACAAAAACAAAAACAAAAATGAAAAACCCTCACGAATCAGAGGAAAATAAGAAGAGAATCTTTGGGACAGCAGGTGAAGTGGAGGTTAAGGTGCTAGATGCCACATAACCAGCTGCACAGTTTGAGTCCTGGACCTGGTGGCTTGAAAATTACAGTGGGCATGTGTGCGTGTGTGGCCAAAATCCCGAGAGCAGACTGGAGGAGAAGGGATTGTGGTGTGGTCATCCCCCCTGGGGGGCATGATTTTTCACTTCCTTCTCTCTGTCTCTTTCAAGTGAGGGCATGTGTCCTATGGCAAAAATGTAAAAAAAAAAAAGAAAACCCAAAAAACAAACAAACAAACAAACCCAAACCAAACAGACAAATAAAAAAACACCCAACACTTCATACTTCCTTGTTAGTGCTTTGACCTGGTCACAACCAAATGCACACGAGAAGGACATGAAGACCTGGATTGAAGTCCAGGAAAGTGCCAGCATGGGGGTGGGGGGAAAGATTTTGTTTTCCCTTTTTGTTTGAGGTTTTTGTAGGAAGTGGGAAAGAAAACTGTCATCCACCATGCCCCAATCACTGTCCTATGCACTGTTCACATCAATATTACAAGGTGGGTGTGATGGCAATCCCTACTTTACAGGGATTATAAAGATGATTAGAAATCAAGGGTGGAGGGGTCACATATGCCCATGCTCTCAGGGTACTTTTCCTTAGCAATGAATATTTACCTAATTTGTAATTTCAAAAATGATTGCTTAAAGTTTTCTATTTTGAAAAGTTTTTTATTTTATTTTTAGTTTGCAGAAGGGCATGTATGTTTGCCAGAGGAAGACAGAGAGGACAAGGGAAGAAGTACCCTACAATGGGGCATGGTCACACAGCAATCCCTTCTCCTCCATTTCTTTGTCCTGTCTGGATTTTGGGCATGCTCTCACATGTGCCTAGCATGTTTTCCAAGCCAGTAAGGCTGACAGTTAGCCATGTGGGGTCTGGCTCCCTTAACTACTAGGTGAAAGGCTGGCCTGGAAGGATTTTTAGCATATACAAAAGCAGAGAGTATTGTATACTGAACTCCTTTGTACTCCTCATGCAGTTATATCTGTTACCAAACTCATAACTAATCTTGTTTGACCTACATCCTTTATTTCTCCTCCTGTTATTTTTTAAAAATGTATTTATTTGCTTCGTCAGTGAGAGAGACAGAGAGAGAGAGAGAGAGCCCCCAATAAAGTCTTGATGCCAGCATTCACTCCCAGTCTCAGCAAGCCCTGAATCATGGGCACACATTTGTCCAACATACTCAGGGAGGTCTACAGATGTGAACCCAGAATCTTCACATGTAGGTCAGCCCCAGAGAGGCGTTACATTTTACCATTGTGCCACTATACCCCTACCCATTATTTTGGAGCAGTTTTCAGACATCATATAATGTCTTCTGTAAATATTTTAGTACCTGTTCCTAAAATATAAAAACTCAAACAAAACCATAATATCATCATACCTAAAACATAGACAGTTTTTTTAAAAAAAAATCATGTATCCTGTTTTTTAGATTCTCTAATTTTTGTAATATTTTTTATTTACTTAAAAACTTGCAATAGGGTGTGCATGTTTGTTGGGGGGCAGGGGCAGCAGTAGAGAGACAGAACCACCTAGGCAGGATGGTCACACCACAATCCCTTCTCCACCTTCTCTCAGGATTTTGGGCATGCATGCACGTGTGCCCAGTGTGTTTTTCAAGCCTCTGGATCAGGGACTTGAACCACAAAACTGGCCATGTGGGATCCAGCTGGCTTAGTTACCATGCCATTGGCTGGAAATTTTAAATGTCACTTTAGATAACAGCAGCTGTTTATTAGTTGCTTCAAGTTAGGGGGTTTTCACAAGATCAAGATCAAACAAAGCTTGACTGAAAATTATTTTTGTGAAACTAAACACTTTATTCTATTTCTCAGACATAAGGTTGTCTATAGGAATGGGTCTTAATACATTAGGCACCTAGAAATCACTAAATGTAGTAGTAATGGGTATGAGGAAATCTTCAAAGAAGGACTCAATCTTCCCCCCCCCCCCCCCCCCCCCCCCATTCAAAAGGATCAGGAAGCTTGACTCAGTAGTTTGCAGCCCTGTCTATCAGACCAGACCCCTTGGTTACAGTCCTTTCCCTTTTAAGCTTCTAAAATCAAGACATTGAGCTCCAAGACAGAGCACCTTGTGTCCATTCCAGACATTCCTTTCCAGAACAAAGAATGGTGTGTGAGTCCTTTCAAGAAGTAAGAGAAGAAGGGAGGTAACAGAATAGAAGGGATGGTGAGGAAGGCAAGCATATTCAGGTCTTGATAAAAAGATTACCTTTGAAATAGATTTGGGATAGTATGAGAGATTCTTACTGTACTTGGGCATTTTTGTCTGCTATGTTCTTATATCCATAAAATATTTGTGGTTATTCTACTGCTCGAGAATTACTTCTCAATATTTGTATATTAAAAGCTGGGAAAGAGGTAAGAGCTCATTTTTTTTCTTTGTTATTTTATTATTCAGTCTAGCCATCTGTAAAATTGCACCTGATATTAAACAGCGTGTCAATTATTATTATTATTTTTTTAAGGAACAGACAGATTCAAAACTACAGTCCATTTTACTTCTAATGGGATTAGCATCAAGGAAAACCCACTCATGCAGAGTTTAAGATAAACATCAGAACAATGCAGCAATTATGGGTCATTCAATTAATAAATTGAAGTGACTTTCAGTTGCTCAAAAATAGTACTTTTTTATCAACTCAGTGAAAGATTATTCTGTTTTATTGAGTACCACATTAGACTGATTTTGGTGTAAGCAAAAGTATCGCTAATTATTGTTAGTGTGCAGCACTTAGGTTTTGTTACTTAGGAATGCCAAAGAAAGGGTGAAATCCCTGTTACAATGAAGGCTTTCTTGCTGGTAATCAGCAGTAGTTGTTTTGCCTGCAACTGGGGCTGCTTTGTCCCTGAAGCTTTATTTCTATTGACTTTCTTCTCTTTAGAATTTAAACATGTTCCTTTGTATATCTAACTGCTGAAACTCCAACTGGGGGAACAGGTGGACGGGAATAAGGATGGTGAGTTATTCTGTGAACTGTGAGGGCTTATAAAGAATGTGATCTTCAAACTCCGTTCCACATTTCGGCTGCCCAGTGAGCTTGACTCTTATTATCCTCTCTCTCCTCGAAGCAGTGAGGGGTCCCAGCACGCTGGTAGAAGCAGCTACTGAGCAGGCTGAGGCCACATGGAAGGCCAGGTTCGATTCCCTGACCACCCCAAAAAGCTGGAAACCAAACTTCCAGCAACTTGGGAAGCTGGGGCAAGAGGGTTGCCTTATGGGTAAAACAGGGATACCCTGTTTAAAGGCAGGGCTTTGCGGCCATGACTGTAGAACCATCTACTTGGGAGGCTGAGGTAGGCACAACATACAGAGACTCTGGCTTTAATAAAGGGCAGGGGCAGGCGATAGGGTAGTGGTTAAGGCAATCCTACATGGCCAACTGTATCGTTTGAGTCTGGGGCCTAGTGGCTTGAGAAGATCCAAAAAAAAAAAAAAAAATGGAGAGAAATGGAGGAGACGGGATTGCTGCATGGTGCATGGTAATTCCTCAGGGATGATGCTTTCTCACTTTCCCTCTCTCTTTCTCACTCTTCTTTCTTCAGTGAGCACATGCACCCTCTGGCAAAATTTAAAAAAAAGGCAATGGAGGGATACTTCAACTGACCCCATCTAACTAACATAGCTCATCACACATGTACCTTTTTCTTATCCTCACAGTTGAGATAGGATTCAAAGCCCTGAAACCTGGAAAAAAGAGGAAAAAAAATCTCTTATTTAGCCTCCATCATAGAAGGACATGGTGAATCTCTCTCTTTCATCTTTACAAAGATCCTCTCAGCTGTTGCCCAATTTCTCTGTTCATTTTTTTCAACAAAATTATGTAGATTTGTTCTTTAAGGACTTTTCCCATTTACTCTCCTATGTCTCTTGAACCCTCCTAAAACAGTCCTCAAACCAATCTCCTGAAAACATTTTGTCAGTGCCACCAATGACCATCATTTGCTAAACCTTGTTCAAATACACCTTATCTTAGCGCTACTTCCCACTGTCACTCTATCCTTTTACTCTGCTCTATTTGCATAACACTTTCTTTCTATGTAACATTTATTTTGATGTCATTCAATGTCATTTTACTCTCCAAACAGAAGGTAGTTCCATGAAGGCAGGAATTTTATTTCACTGCATTATCTCTACTTCTTAGCATACCTGTATGTCTATAATAATTCGTTTTTTATCTTTTTAGTTTTTTTTTTATTATTTTTGGTGTTATAGGGCGTGTGCACTCACCAGAGAGAGATAGACACACACAGAGAGAGACAGAGATAGGAAAGGTGAAAAAAAGACTGTAATCCCGTCTCTTCCATTCACTGCTTGTGATTTCGCATACCTGCCCACATGCCTGGTGTGATTTTCAAGCCACCAGGTCTGGCATTCAAGCTGTGGTCAACCATGTGGGAGTCCAGTGTCCTATCTACCACGTCATGTGTTGGCCTCCATTGTAATTCTTTTTGAATTAAACGTTTAGTGTCTTAACTGCCACATCACTTGTTTGCTCCTATAATAATTATATTTGAATGAAACATTAAGAAAAATGCTGTGGGAATTTCTACTTCACTTGTAAATTTCCTCTTTACTCCATTGTTACAGCTAGTCAGATTTCAGTCAGTGCGTGGTGCGCAGAGATGTCTAACTAAGGAGGAGGCAGCACCTTGCACGGTGGCTCCTAGTACACTGACCGTCTCCCAGCATCCCTTTGTTGACTGAGTATTCAGATAATCTGGGGCCAGGCTCCAGCAGGGGGCTGGGTCACACCATTTCTAGTGATTGAAAAGCGGCTGCTCTCCTAATCCTGGGGTGCAGCTAGTTTTCCTGTCTCTTTGATTATACTTTGCCTGTTTATTCTGCCTGCATGGGTCACTGGGAATGACCTAAAAGAGAAATAGAAAGAGGAGAAAAGTATTGTGTGGCCCTGAATAAAAACATACGGTCCCATATAACAACTTTTTTTTTTTTTTTGAGGGAGATTTTTGGTGTAGCCATGTGCGATAGCTGGAGAGATAGAGAGAGACAAAGACAGAAAACAAGAAATAACCTCCCAGGGGGAATGGCCATGCTGCAATCCTTTCTCCACTGTTCTTCTCTTGGGATTTTGGGCATGCACGCACACGCCCCTGGCATGAGTTTTAAGCCACTGGATCTGGGACTTGAACTGTGGTCGACTGTGTGGGAGTACAGCAATGTAACTATTATGCCATCTGCTGGTCCCAACAACAACTTCTTTACAGAGCCAGTGCCACTAAATATGGTTCACATTATAAACTCATGCCCAGTGTGAGTCTTAAGCTGCCGGGTCTGGCACTTGAACCATGGTCAACTATGTGGGAGTCTGGTGACGTAACCATTATGTCATCTGCTAGTCTCTGTATATGCTTTTTATTTAAAGCTACCTTCAGTTACTTTGGAAAGAGACAGTAAACACTTCTCTGTTGTTCTTTTGTATATTATTGTGCTAGTCCAGGATGGCAGTCATTTCAGGGACTTGGAATTGACAGGGGGTGGGGTGGGAGGTGGGGAGTGGTAGAGATCCTTGATACTTTATGGTCTGATTTTTGGTATTGACTCTCCCATTCGTTCTGGCACTCCATCTTCAAAGCTATGTTTTCTAGCATAAGGTGTTTTACAATTTCTAGATAATGTAAGGTTGAAGTCCTTCGTAGAACAAGTTGGGAATGTGCACAGAATAGACCTTATTTCTCCAGACTTCCCAAAGTGGGTGGGAAATTGATTGGAAGAACCTACCTCCCCCCCCCCCCCCACACATATATACACCCCACCACTTTACTTTTTTTTCCTTTCACACTCTTATGTTTTGTCTACTCCTAATTCATCCAATATCATTCATTCTTCTGTAATTTTTGCTTCTCATTAGAACTTTCTCTGAAGTTTATAAATTGTAGCTATGTCTATTGTAGTTGCTAGGAACAGGGCTTGTGGAAGCAGATGGTTGGAATTTGAATTCTGGCTTTCCAGTTTACAAGTAATATGACCAATGGTCGCATGACCATTTCCCAATTCTGTAATCTCCATGTTCCTCAGGCTCCTTCCCTATAGTAAGGAAGTAACTGTAGTATTTACCTCATAGGGTTGTTATAATAATAAAAACACATTTTGAGTATTTTGAGGTGTTTCTGGCACATAGTTTTTAAAATACGTTATTGATGATGATAACTGCTTATTTAACTTTGTGGGTAGTACTTGCAGCTAGGTGCTGTCTAAATGAGTAAACTTTTCCTGACAAATCATTACTTTGACTGAATTATACTGTCTTAGAGTAAGTCAGTGACTTACAAAGAATGACCTTGAAAATCCCAGGTGTCTAGGCTGGATTTAGTTAGATCCTTTTTTTTTTTCTTTTAATTTGCTATAGGGTGAATGCTCGAGAGAGAGAGAGAGAGAGAGAGAGAGAGAGAGAGAGAACGAGTGAGAGGAGAGAGGAGAGAGAGAGAAAGAGAAGCGAGAAAGCATCTCCTTCCCAGGGGGATGGATATGCTGTAATTCTTTCTCATCTATTCTCTTGGAGTTTTGGGTATGCACACACTGGTGTCTCACGTGTTTTTCAAGCTGCCAGTTATGGGACTTGTACCCTCACACTGAGGGATTCAGCCACCTTAACCATCACATCACCTACTGGGCTGATTAGTATATATATATTTTTTTCTCTTTACATCTTAGCTTAAATTTCTCTTCCTTCTTCCTTCCTTCCTTCCTTCCTTCCTTCCTTCCTTCCTTCCTTCCTTTTCTTTCTTTCTTTCTTTCTTTCTTTCTTCTTTTTTTTGGCTGTAGGGTGTGTGCATTTGCCAGAAAGACAGAGAGAGACAGAGAGACAGAAAGCGAGAAATCACCTTCCAGAGAGGATGGCCACGCCACAATCCCTTCTCCTCCATTCTCCTCTCGGGATCTTGGGCACACATGCACATGCGCCCGGCATGAGTTTAGGCCACTGGGTCCAGGACTCAAACCGTGGTTGTCTACCTGGGAGTCCAGCAATATAGCCATTATGCTAACTGCTGGTTCCTTAGCTTAAGTTTCTTAATTTATCTTTAAGATGCTTAGTCTTGTTTTGTAATCGGTTATTGTTTTCTATTATCTTTTTGGCTATTTTGTCACATTATGAAAATAAAATATATTTACAGTATTTTGTCACTGTAAAAATAGTGGCAATATTTGTATTTTACTCTGCTGTAAGTGAGTTGTATTCTGGGAGGTCTACAAGGTCCCTGAAACTACGTTTTTCTATCTTCTTCTCTGATTACATAAACATAACTATAGTGTGGCCCTTTCTTGCTCCAAACTAAATCATTCACAGGAAAAAAAACTTAGAACATCTTAAGTATCCATCTTGTATATATACTTTTGGGATAGCTCCCAGTTTGGGGGAACACATCTGAGCGTGTATCATTTGGAACTGGGAGAAAGTAAGGAAGGGAGGTACAAGGAGTCTGGTGAGAAAGGCCGTTTTCTCACATTTTTGTGTCAGGTAAATTGTAAAGGTCTGGGGCTTGGTTAATAGATACTTGTCTGTTTTCTATAGAAACAAAACTCAGAAAGAAGAGGTTCCTCGATGTCCTCGATATTGTCTCTTCTCATTTTACACCTCCCTGTACTTAAAATCCATTGTAGCAGGACATTTTGGCCATATGATGGGTTTGCTCCATGGGAAAAGTGTTTAAAATGCTAGATTGAAGCTTGCCAAGCAAATAAACGAAAGAATAAGATTTGAGACTTTAAAAAAATAGGGTTTTTAAGTTAAAAAAAAAAAAAAGATTTCCCCAATGGGATGCCCAAAGGATTGTGACTTACTGTTTCCTGGGGTAGACTGAAACTCACTAATTAACATCTTTAGCAAAGGATGTAGAATCATTTCTTTCTCAGCTCATAGTGAAAAGTTGAGTCCTACTTCTTTTGTGTGGGTCTCCAAAGGGCGAAAAACATTGAGAAGAGATTTCCAAATGTTTCCAGGATGTAGTGGAGTCAGGGAGCTCTGTGTAATCTTTCCTTTGGGCATGCACCTCAAGCTAACTGCACGGATGTGACTATAAGGTGTAAACGGGTTGAAAGCGGTCCTCTGCTGATTTAGAGGGATTCATTATCAGTGTGGATGGAGACAAGAACAGTTTGTTCCTCATTCCAAGTGTCAAACCGCTGACCTCTGATCATCACAATACCTTCCCTGATGACCTCTAGCTGGCCTGTTTGTTGGGAGGAATGAACCATGTCAGGAAACTTTTAGTCATGTCAGTGGATTCAATTTTATGGCACTGGCTCTCAAAAGGTAGAAGGAGAAAAACAAGAACTCCACCCAGCGCATTATCCCAGATCCCTCAGATGTGTAATAATCACCTTAATATGAGGTGGTCACAGGAGAAGCCCAAATACATTTTCCTCCTGACAAGTAACTTATCTATTCTAAAGAAAAGGGCCTTGAAGATTTTTTTTTTTCTCCTGCTTGCTGTTGCTTTTAAAAGGCTTGCTAACACACTGAGTGCAGGAGCTATCTAATATGTGGGGGTGGGAATTGTCTTCACTTGGCCTTTGCATCTCTTGAAGGGGAGAACGAGTAAACAGAGTTGTGTGACCCGTTTGAAGGTACATTTACAAAGTGTACCGTATCGACGATGATATAGTATCAAAGACAGCAATAATTAGCTAAGCATAGACTCATTTTTGGACTATTAAAAATAAAATAAAATTCAGAAAACAATGACAATGTTAATCAACTATTTAAAAAGACTTTCATTATATTATATATATATATATATATATATATATGATTGGCTGTATGTAATGTTAGCAGTTTAGATATTTAAGGACTCTTTGTAGGGTGGTTTTGAACTTCAGGAGATGAGAAGACTTAGGCTTATTCCTTCACTATATAAAAAGTGGAAAAACACTTGAGAGTTCTTTTTTTTTTTTTTCAAGTGTGAGTTGTTAACATGAGTGATGCTTAATACAGTTTGAGCATGAATTTTGTGTCCTGCTTAAACTTAAAAAGATTTTGGGACTATCTAAAGAATTATCTGAAGTATCTTTATAGTCTATAAAATCTAAGTTTGGCTCTTAGTTGCCAATATGAAACTCAAAGTGGGACTGTGCTTTCTGGTCTTTGAAATCTTGACTAAGACATACTTTTTCCTTTGTTAAAGAGAAATCTGAAGAAAATCTGAGGATCAGTATGAAAATAATCTTTTATGAAAAAGATAGAACAAGGAAGATAGCACATTTCTAAGCAGGAGGATATTCAAAGTTAGACTCGTGCTTGCCAAGCAAATAAACCAAAGAATCAGAGTTGAGATAAAAAAAAAAAAAAAAAAAAAGGATTTTTTTTTTTTTTTTGGAGAGGTTTTCGCTATAGGGCACGTGCGCTCGCCAGACAGAGAGAAACATAGAGACAGAAAGCGAGAAATCTCCCCCCAGAGGGGATGGTCACGCCACAATCCCTTCTCCTCCATTCTCCTCTTGGGATCTTGGGCACGCACGCACACGTGCCTGGTGTGAGTTTTAAGCCACCAGGTCCGGGACGCAAACCCCGGTCGACTACGTGGGAGTCCAGTGACATAGCCATTACGCCAACTGCTGGTTCCCAAAATAGGATTTTTTGATTAAGAAAAAACAAGATCTGCCCAATGGGATGCTCCAAGGATTGTGACTTCCTGTTTCCTGGGATAAATTGAAACTGGATAATTAACATCTTTAGCAAGGAAAGTAAAATCTGATGATTTCTTCCTTAGCTCAGTGTGAACAATTTGGACCTATTTCTTTTGTGTGAGTCTCCAAAGGGTGAAAATCACTGGAAAGAGATTTTCAAACATTTCCAGGATGTAGTAGAACGCAGGAGCTCTGTGTAGTCTTTCACATGGGTGTACACCTCAGACTAACAGCATGGACGAGACCAGAAGGTGTGCACATGTTGAGAGTGGGCCTCTGCTGATTGAGAGGGATTCATTATCAGTGCAGATGGAGACAAGAAAGGCAGAAGGTCAAGAAGTTGTTTAACGGAAATGTTGTCCTGTGATAAATAATTCAGTGGCAATATTGAGTATTTTCTAAACACAATGAGTAATGCCTCAGTTTGTATAACAAGTGTCATAGATTCTAAAATGAGTAAGACAGGGTCCTTGATCTCATGGGGTTTTGTTGTGTCAGAGGAAACAGATGCACATCCCATAGTTAAGATTCATGAAGAACACGTGTTCCTAGCCTGGGAAGCATGGAGGAGAGATAGACAGTATGTTATTCCTGCAAGGGACATCATGATTCTACTGTGATCTAAAAAAACCAGAAGTCCAGGCCCGGCAACTGGTTACTAGCAGTGAGGTGACCATGTGTTCCTAACCTGGCAATAATAATTTGTGTTCATAGAGCACATTATCCTTTTCAAAGAGCTTTACTAGACATGATCTCTTTTGATCCCCTAGTCTGTGCAGTATATTTTCAAACATGTGTCTAAGGAAGTAGTGGCACAGAGAAGATAAGCAGCTTGGATAAGCCTAACTAGCTACTGAGTGGTGCCCTGGGCTCAGGCCCCAGGTCTCCTTGCTTTCTCCAGTCCTCTAGTGGGAGAAAAATTGCCCTTCACTTCCCAAAACCTGTGTAGTGCTATCTTGGTTTCCTGGGATATTTATTTGTAGTATGTAAAAAGGAGGTTTTGAACCAAGTTAGATTATTTTCTCATTCTTCAACTCTCAGCCATAACTCGTCACTTCTTCAGAGACTTCCCTGGGCCACCAAACCCCATAGTGTGCAGTCTTGAAATCCTCTGTACTTTCAACATCAGCAAAAGTTTGTCATTTGCCCTTTGTGTCATTATTTGGTTAATGTCTCTGTCCCCTATCTAACTGTAATCTCCCTGAGACAAGGGACCTTGTCCATGTCTCAATATTTATGCTCAGCAGTTAGTGCCTAGCAAACAATAGCCACCAAAGAACTTTCCTGAAGGAATGATTATATTTAGGGTTTGTTCCTTATTTTCATTCTTCTTTTTGTTGTTGTTGTTATAGGCTACCCAGCATGTGAGCAACTTACTTGTGCCAGTGGAGCCTGCTATAACACTAGTCAGAAGTGTGATGGGAAAGCTGATTGCAGGGACTTTTCTGATGAAGTCAACTGTAGTAAGTAATGTGCACAAGATGTGCAGTGGTAAGCTAAAACTGGTTTACACTGGCTTGAGAGAGAGCCAATTATGTTTGTCTTTTCCCAAGTCTGTGTTCAGTGGACTCATGCTGGTAGTTTGAAGTTAGCGACCGGTGGGAGTATTTACACTATGGAAATTGGCAAACACCACAATCAAGCTGTTTTGTTCCTGAAGAACTTGTTGTTACACATTCACCAGCATATATTGCCAATAAGAATATTTTTTAAACTTAAGATAGAATCTTCCTATGGCTACAATGGAATTTAAATTCTCTCTTTTCTTTCCCTTCTTAACCTTTTTTCCAGGTGCGATATGCATGCACAACGAGTTTCGGTGTGGCAGTGGAGAATGTATTCCTCGCTCTTATGTCTGTGACCATGCCAGTGATTGTGAAGACAACAGTGATGAACATTCTTGCAGTACGGTGATTTCCTTATGATGGGATATATTGTTGGGAGTGATTTATTTGTTTGTTAGTTCTCCCACCAATGTACCACTTTTTTCCAAATAAAAGTCACTATGTTTGATGGCAGATGGAGCCAGAAGATCATTTAGAGGCCAAGTTATGAGCCTTGGCAATATTGCTGCATCTGAGCTCCTTTATCTGCCAAGGATCTGTGTAGGAGTTGAAGGGTGGTTGACGGACACTTTGCATTCTTTCCTAAGGCTACCAGGGTACAGTGTATATTGTATCGCTGGACTCTCAGATTACCCATACCTCAGGAATGGATCTGATAACCTTGATAGAGTGAGAGAAGGACTTGAAAGGGAAGGTAGTTCCCTAATAGCAATGATTCTAATTTGCCTCTTTGCTTTGAAATTCCTACCACATTAAAGTTGAAAGGTCTGGAAAATTTCAACATGGTATCAGTGGCTTTTGTTGACTCCACTTCTTCACTCTGACCTTAATTTTATTTCCATTTTGTTGAAGGCAATATAAACTACCTCTCTTTTGTTGCCATCTCTCAACTCAGTTTTTTGAATGTGTAAAGTTAGATGACTCCAGGACAGAGTTTTACTAATTCCAATAAGCTAGTGGCTTTTTGTGGTCATTTATCTACTGGAGTGTATGATTTTTCTCCACATCTATTTTCTATTTTGATAGATTGGTACCCATGCAATAGGGATTGTTAAATATTTTCAGTATCACTGTATTTTTTATGAGCTGTGCCTGGGGATTTCCTTTCTAGAATTTGAGCTTATAGCAGCAAACTGTATTAAAGGAAATGTGATATATCATGGAGTGGCTGATTTTGAATCATGTGGCCCCAGACAATGATGACAATGTTTCTAGTAAAGTAAAAGTAAGAGAATGTTGGACACTGACATGTGTATAGCATCTTTTATAAAAAAGAATTATTTTATTTAACTATTTATTTTTATTTATTCATTTATTTTAATTTGACCAGAGGAACAGAGTGAGAGAGAGAGAGAGTGAGACAGAGCGAAAGAGAGAGAGAAAGTGAGAAAGCAAGCCGCCAGGTCCTGGACTTGAACCGCAGCCAGCCATGTGGGAGTCCAGCACCCCTACCCACCATGCCACCTGCCAGCCTCTGCCTATAGCATCTTTTTTTTTTTTTTGGAGAGATTTTTCGCCATAGGGCGTGTGCGCTCGCCAGATAGAGAGAGACATAGAGACAGAAAGCGAGAAATCACCCCCCAGGAAGGATGGTCACGCCGCAATCCCTTCTCCTCTATTCTCCTCTCGGGATCTTGGGCACGCACGCACACGCACCCGGCGTGAGTTTTAAGCCACCAGGTCTGGGACGCAAACTGCGGTCGACTACGTGGGAGTCCAGTGACATAGCCATTACGCTAACTGCTGGTTCCCTGCCTATAGCATCTTTATCAGCCTGCATTCTCTATTCTGCGTCAGCCTAGCACATGCCATCTTTTTAAATTTTTCCATGTTTCTGTATTAGCACCTGTTTACAGACTATAATTTAATTAAAAAAGACTTCCTCTATTCCAAAGGATCCAAGCTCACCCCTGAGGAAGAAGGGGGAAGGGAATAAACTCATCCCCCAGCAGAGCCAGTCGCACTGCAGTCTTTTCTCCTCCAGTTCTCCATCCTGTCAGGATCTTTCCGGACATGCATGTTTTTCTAAAGCTGTTGGGGCCGGGACTGAAACCTTGGTTGGTCACATGGGATCTGGCTTCTATGGCACGGTGCCTAACTGTGTACTATGGGGCCGCCCCCATCTTGTTTTTAATTTTGAGTAACAGAGACTACCACCAAAACATTTCCTGAATCCAAAGCCTCTATTAGTCTTATCCTCCTTCTGCTCTTTCTCATTTTCCTCTTCTTTTTAAATGTTTTTGTCAAGATACTTAAGGGATTAAATTGTTATAGATGATTCAGTTAGTTTTAGATAGTGAGGTGAGCACTTTGATTTTTTGCAAGTGATTTGTGTCTTTGGAGTGCAGCTGTTGTTTTCTTCCAGACTATCAGTCCTGCAAAGGGGAACAGTTCACTTGTCCCAGTGGCCAGTGCATTCATCAGAACTGGGTTTGTGATGGAGAGAATGACTGTAGAGATAATGGAGACGAAAAAGGATGTGGTAAGAAGGGGAGCAGATTCCTATTGAAAACCATTTTCTAAAACTGTGTTTGAGAATTTCTTTTTCCCTTGTTAGAAATGTTCTGTATGGGATTGGCTGGTTTAGGGAGCTTTTTAGGGACTTGGTGGGGAAGAAGAAAGTGACTCTATTTGCTTTTCCTAAAACGATTCAGAACGCAAATGTAACATAATTTATAACCTCCTCCTTCCTGTTGTTAAGGCTAAATAGGTAGGACAGTTCATATCCCACTCTGGTTCTTTCCCTTCGAGACTATTTTAACTGCATTTGCCTCTATGAGAGGAAGTTGGGGCAGGAGGGAAAATATGGTTTGTCTTAAACCTTACAATCTTACAATGGCATTTAGTTTTGGTAACACTTTATTATTTTTTTTGCCAATTCTGATTTCCATATGAGTCACTGACATCCAGTGGTAAAAGAGAGGCCATGTCAGGAACATGAGGGGTGGAGTTAGGGACCAGCAAGTGCAGGGCAGCCTACTACCGGGGGAAGTGTTTTGAAGATTATGTGAGAAAGAAATCACATGTAGATTCACCCCTTCATGCTGCTGTCGTTAACAGTACCTCCAACAGTTCAGAAGTTCCTTATACCCACATCATAAAACAAGTCACCTGCACTGTTCAGTCCCAGATATAATAAGGACGATGCTTATTCTGGAACTGTCAACTGGTTTTATGACCTGTGTTCCAGGAAATGGTCTTCCTATGTTGGGGTAACAAACATTTTGCCAAATAAACAAAACAAATCAACCAACCAAACCCCAAACTGAGGAGTCCTGGAGTTAACTTGATGGCCCTAGTTCTGTAATACATGATTTTTTTTTTTTTTAATTTGCTAGAGGACACATGCTTTTGCCAAAGAAAGACAGAGAAAGAGAAGGAAAGTGAGAAAGCAACCCCCATGGAGGATGTTCACTCATGATCTCTCTTCTCCATTTCTCCTGCTGAGATTTTCGGCATGGAAAAACACACACCTGAGGTGTTTCTCAAGCTGCGGGGCTTGGGTCTCAAACCGTGCGATTGGCTATGTGGGATTCTGCCACCTTAACCACCATGCCACCATCTGGCCCAGTGATTGATGATTTAAATAACTGAATCCTCTCCAAGGGGTTATAAATCTAGTAATCTAGTAGTTGTTAATTTAGGCCCGTATCTGCTCGAATGGCAGCTGCTTCATGTAAAAGGAATGGAACTTAAGTCATTCAATTTTACCTCTCCTTAGAATATCAGTAAAAGGTTAGTCATAGAGTTAGAAGCTACTAATTTATAGGAAAATATGAAGTCATTTAGATTTCTGGTGTATACCTGGTCAATATTCTCTCTTAACCATGGATTAAAAAAGAGCTGACTCCACCTCTTATATGACCTGTAAATTTTTCTTTTTCTCCCCACAGAAAGCAGTTCTCATCATTTTCATAATTGTTACCCAAGGGAATGGGCATGTCCAGAGTCTGGCCAATGCATCTTAATATCTAAAGTTTGTGATGGGATTTTGGATTGTCCAGATGGAGACGATGAAAACAGTACCACTGCTGGAAAATATTGTGGTGAGCATAAAAATGTATCTGGTTAGCTTTTAGATAAAGGTACTTCTATTTTTTTCCAGAAGAGACTCTCAAATACAGATAGATCAGTTGGTGCTTTTAAAACAAACTATTCCAAGACCTTGTGGCTTAATCCAACCTACATTTATTATTTTTTATGGTTCTGTAGATTGACTATACTCACATTTCAGGATGTTGCATCTGGAATCTCTTGATGGGAGGAGCTTAAAAATATTTGTGCCCCACCCTTCTTCCTCCAGCAAACAAATACAGAAAGAACTGTTTTAATGGCAATTTTGGTGACTCTAAAAGTACTCTGGAGACATAATGGAAATATTATTCCCTGGCTTACATTTCTGGAATAAGTTGTTATTTGGCTGTCTTAAAGGAGAAAAAACTTCTGCTTCCTGGGTTGTGTACTTTGAGTTATTTTTCAATGGCAAAATTAAATTTCTCATGCATAGTTTTATTTGAAAATGTCTTGTATGACCGCTCTCATATGTGAGTAGACCGACTGGACTTAGGTTATTTTCTTTTTTGTGACTATAGAATATTCCCCTAACCATTGACTCATCAATAGCTGATAGATGAAGGATTGTAGTATATGACTGATTTCCTCTATAGTGGACTCTAAATTAGTAGTTGCCCATATAGCTTTAATTCCAAATTTATTCCCCTCCCTGGAAAATCTTTTAATATTTAAATATGCAGACTTTTTTTTTTCTTCACACTTTGCCAGAGAGTGCATGTGTCTGCCTGAGAGAGACAGAGAGGGAGAAGAGAAAGCACCCCCTAATCGGCATGGCAATGCCACAATACCTTCTCCTCCATTTTTTCATCCTATCGGGGTTTTGGGCACTCACATACCCACTCATGGCATTGTGTTTTAAGCTACTGGGGCCAGAATTTTTTTTTTTAAGAATTATTTTATTTATCATTTGTTTGTTTCAATTTGACCAGAGAGGGACAGAATGAGAGAGAGAAAGTGAGAAAGCAAGCCACCAGGTGTGGGACTCGAACCATAGTCGGCCATGTGGGAATCCAGCGCCCCCAACCACCACGCCACTTGCTGGCACCAGGGGCCAGAATTTGAACCAGGCATTTGGCCATGTGGGATCTAGCTCACCTAATGGCTAGGCCACAGATGGGCTGGCTCCCAAATATAGAGACTTGTATTGCATTCTTTTTTAAAAAAAATTCATTTGAGAGCAACTTTAAAAAGAAGCTTAAAAATTAACATGAGATATTTAGCAAAAGTACAAAGGTTAGAAAATAAAAATTAACAGAAAGAAAATAGATCACCTGAACTCCTACCACTTGAAGCTGGTCATGGTTCCTTTTTTTTTTTTTTTAGATAGGATCTCACTGTCTCCCACTGCTTTGATCCTCCTGTCTCAGCCTCCCAACTGGAACCACAAGTGCGCACACCATGCTTGGTTCTTTTTAAATTCTAGACGGTGTCTCACCATGTTCCCTAGACCAGCCTAGAGCTTGCAGTCTTCCCACCTCTGCCCCTTGAATCTGGGCTCGCAGGTGCATGCCACCATGCTGGGGTTTAAGTTGGATCAAGAATAGTTCCTGGGCCTCTCATGTGGTCCCAGCTTACATAGCACAGCTTCTGCACAATGTCTGCATAGTCAGTATGTACCACTGAGGCTGGCCAGGCCATGGCTGCACTTTTAGGGTATATTCCCAGGCCAGTAACTTGGAAGTTCCTAGCCTCTTCTACGATGTGGACATAAAGGAATGTATAACCTGTTTTTTTCCATAAATTGATCTGGTAATGACTTGCACACAGTTATAACTTTGAAAAAGTTGAGTTTTATTGTGGTAAGGTTTGAGTGGTGGCAGATTTTTCTGTATCTCTATACTTATATTTTACTGGTGGAAAAAGAAGCGATTAGGTAAATCAGTCTTGTCCAGGGGTCACCATTCATTTAACCAAGTCCCCCCCTCATCCCCCCGTCTAGGTCTGACCATGTGTTCTGCCTTGAACTGTGAGTATGAATGCCACAAGACGCCAGGTGGAGGGGCATGTGTATGCCCCCCCGGTTATATCATCAACAAGAATGACAGCCGTACCTGTGTTGGTAAGTGACAGGTGGGAGCCCCTGGGTTTTCTTCACAGTGCACTGATGAATTCCATGATCTTTGACATCAGAAAGTTTGTACTTGTGGGTCAGAGTCTGTTCCTCAGTGTTACTGAGAACTAGAATAGTGGGGCTCATTTACCTATCCATAGGCCAACTGCCCCCCGCCCTGGATTTTCTTATCTAGTAAAACAATCCAATTGAGGTTGTCCTTGTGGTGTTCAGAAAAGGTAATTTACGTTTTAATATCAGGGTCATGTCCCAAGCTCATGATCCAATTGCTCCTGTATCTGACAAGAAATGTTAAGATCGAATGATTTATGCCACTCAACGTGAGAGATCCTGGAGACAGGATCTGAATTATTTAAGCTCCCAATTTCTAATCATTTCAAAATATTTTAGAAATAAGACATGACTGACATTGTTTATGAATATCCTCATTTGTCAGGTGGCCCTCTGACTCAGGGGCACAGGCACTGGCATCCCTGCCAGTGCTTCCTCGTGTTCCTTCCAGGGTAGTAGCCCCTGTTCCTCCCAGTGAGGTGTCTCTGTGGGTGTGAGGCTGTTCCTTTGTCTTTGGCAAATGTCAAGCTTTTCTAGCACCCCCCCCATCCCCACCCCCTGTGCCTTTTACTGCCATCAGCTGGCAATCCAGTTTCCAGTCTTTAGTTCTCTAGGCATTTCCCATTTTTCTTCCTAGAAAAAGATTTCCAGTAGAAATACCAGAAGCGACAATCTCAGTATTACATCAGTTTTTCTCTTTTCTTCCTTTCTCAACACGAAGGAGGCTCTGGGGCTGAGCTGCCTTGCGATCAAAACTTGTTAGGCCGTGAAGTCTTTTTAGTGTAAGTGACCTGTTCTTTCAGTAGCCCTAGTTCGGCCTTGTGATGCCCCATGAGCTACTCTCAGTCTTTTTTCTCACCCTAGAGTTCAGAGAGCATATTTCCCAACATTTCCAACAAGTAAGTCTGTGATGAGCCTTGGGTTATATCTTTAAGTATCTAGAGCTCTTTAAATGTCAGAGGTTTGCAGCTCCTTAAGAAATGAAAAGGTGTTATAACACAGTTCTTGTGCTCTAAAATTTTATGATTAACTTCGTGGCGTGGTGGTTAAGATGCTGGACTCCCACATGTGGTTTGAGTCCCGGACCTGGTGGCTTGCTTTCTCACTTTCTGTCTCTCTCTGGCGAATTAAAATAAATAAATAAATAAAATTAAAAAAATAAATATTTAACATATCAATGAAGACAATAAAAAAGTTGCATTATTAACTTGTGCACAAGACAGTTTTAGGATTTATTGAACACATTCAGTTCATAGCACACTAGAAGTAGTGTTCAATACTGGACATTAGATTAAAAAATGTTTTTTTAAATGTTGCTTGAGGTCATGTATGTTCACTGTTGAGAGGGCAGGGGAGAGAGAGAGAGAGAGAGAGAGAGAGAGAGAGAGAGAGAGAGAGAGAATGAGAAAGCACCCCTTAGGGGATGGTCATGCTGCATCCCCTCTCCTCTCTTTCTTCATTCGAGATTTTGCACACACATGTGCAAGTGCTCAGCGTGTTTGTCAATCTGCTAGGTTTTAGATTTGAACCACACAGTTGGCCATGTGGGATCCAACTACTTTTTTTTTTTTTTTTTTTTTTTGAGAGGTTTTTGCTATAGGGCGCGTGCGCTCGCCAGACAGACAGAGAGAGACAGAGAGACAGAAAGCAGGAAATCACCCCCCCAGGGGGATGGCCACGCCGCAACCTTTTCTCCTCCATTCTCCTCTCGGGATCTTGGGCATGCACGAACACGCGCCTGGCGTGAGTTTAAGCCACCGGGTCCGGGACTCGACCGCGGTCGACTACGTGGGAGTCCAGCGACATAGCCATTACACTAACTGCTGGTCCCAGATCCAACTACTTTTATCACCAGACCACTAACTGGTCCTGGGATGCTACTTTTAAGTTCTGTAAAAGACATCTTCTTTCTTTCTTTGAGCGATTTTTGTTATAGGGCATGTGTGCTTGCTGGAGTGAAAGAGAGACAGAACGTGAGAAATCACCACCCAGGGAGGTTGGCCATGCCGCAATCCCCTCTTTTCCATTCTCCTCTCAGGATCTTGAGCACGCATCTACTTGCACCCAGCATGAGTTTTAAGTTGTTGGGATTTGAGCTGTGGTTGACTACTTGGGAGTCCAGCGACGTAACCATTATGCCATGTGCCGGCCCCAAAGACATCTTTCAGTCCTTGCAGTCTGTTACTGAAACTTCAGTGTAGACAACCTCATTTGGCGATAAGCTCAAAAGTCCACATTTAAGGGACCAGCAGTTAGTGTAATGGCTATGTCGCTGGACTCTCATGTAGTTGTCCGCGGTTTGAGTCCTGGACTCGTTGGCTTAAAACTCATGCTGGGCACTTGTGTGTGCATGCCCAAGATCCCGAGAGGAGAATGGAGGAGAAGGGATTGTGGTGTGGCCATCCCCCCTGGGGGGTGATTTCTCGCTTTCTGTCTCTCTGTCTCTCTCTCTCTGTCTGGTTAGTGCATGCGCCCTATAGAAAAAAAAAAAAAAAAAAAAAAAAAAAAGTCCACATTTAAGGGCCCTTGTGAATGTGAGGCCCCTGCCAACTGCAGAGACCTTTTCTGTGACCTTCCCTGTCCTTCAAGAATGTGTCATTTGGCCCTGAGAGTTGAAGCTGGGTTAACATTTTTTGCACGTTTGTTTCAAAGAAGACTGCATTTTTATCTCTTGTAAAGAAGACTCTAGTTTAAATATAGGACATTATGAAACGAGTTAGTTTGCATAAGCTGAAGTGAAAAACTAGTTACATTTGCTTAAGCCGAAGTGAAATTTTAGGGGAATTGTTTTGATTTGTTCTCTCAAACATTTTAATTCAACAAATACTCTTGGTAAGGCTGTAACCTTGTGATAAGTTGCCTCACAAAAACTTCAGGAGTTGGAAACCTAATGCTACATTTCTCATCTTAGACTTGACTTCTCAGAGCAGCCCTCAGTAGTACTCAATAATAAAATTGAATAATCCTGGCACAGAATCTTGTGTCTTTCAACCATTTATCTGCCCTAGTAGTCCTGACCTGGCAGTGGAACCTCTGAGGCATACTGAAGCAGTTTGCTGGGCTTATTGTCTCTGATTGACAGGACATGCTGTTTGTTGACAGAATGACATCATGGTACAGAGTCAGGGTGGGAAGGTCATTCAACATGGCGGGCTTTCACACAGTTAGCTGGATCAGAGGGTGTCTAAGGGAGTTCAAGCTAAAAAAGGGGTTTTGAATTATTTTCAAAGCATTATATTTTGGTAGGAGGGGAAAAAGAATAAAAGTGAAGGAAAAATAAAAGTAATGGGGTTGGGGGGAATTTGTTACAGTAGTGTTTCAGAGTTTTGTATAGTTTCCACTACCCTACTCTCGTGAAAAGCTTCAATTCTACTTTGATTTTTCTGTCTTCACTTTGGCTGATCATGGGTATTAATGTCTTCATTTATCTCTGTAGCAGCCAAGAGGATACAGTTGTATTCAGTCAGTGAAAGTGATAGCAATTTTATACTCATTGGAAGCTTTAAAGCACTTGTAAGGCAGGTGATTGGAAGGGTGCATTTGCCTTGGGTGTGGCGTTTCCACCTTTGGTTCCCTTCTGGTAGAGATTAGAACTCCTTTGTCCAGAGGGACTCCAGATCCTGTCTCATGTGTCTTGTATTAAAAATGCGGTCATGATATCTAGGATTTGAGGGCAGATGTCCTGAATTTTCATTCCTACTGGGGTGATGCCTCAGGTGGAGCTTTCTCAGAGCTGAGGTGAGGACACAGGAGTCTTGCATATTTACTACATGAATTTTTACTTTGTCATGTCCAGATTAGATTGATTCCCCCCACCCCCATTTGGTTAGTTACACCTCTTGAAAAGAACGATATATTGACTCATGTTCTTATGTTTGATCTGAAGGGACAACTAAAGCCACTCATTTGATTCCAGAGCCAGTCTGGGCTTTTTCTTTTTTTTTTTTTTGAGAGGTTTTTTTTTTTTTTTTTTTTTTTTTTTTTTTTTTTTTTTTTGTATATAAACTATTTATTAACAGACAAGGCCTACACAGACTTATTTCTTCTTGGACACACCCACGGTACGGCCACGACGGCCAGTTGTCTTAGTGTGCTGGCCTTGGACCCGAAGGCCGCAGAAGTGGCACAGCCCTCTATGGGCCCGTATCTTCTTCAGTCTCTCCAGGTCTTCACACAGCTTGTTGTCCAGACCGTTGGCCAGAACCTGGCTGTATTTTCCATCCTTTACATCTTTCTGCCTGTTCAAGAACCAGTCTGGGATCTTGTACTGGCGTGGATTCTGCATAATAGTGATCACACGTTCCACGTCCTCCTCAGGGAGCTCTCCTGCCCTCTTAGTGAGGTCAATGTCTGCTTTCCTCAACACCACATGAGCATATCTTCGCCCCACACCCTTAATGGCAGTGATGGCAAAGGCTATTTTCCGCCGCCCATCGATGTTGGTATTGAGTCCTCGCAAAATGTGCTGGAACTTCTCAGGGATCACTAGAGACATGGCGGCGGCACAAGCGGTGGCGTGTAGGCCTCCTGTGGAAGAGCGAGAGGTTTTTGCTTGTGTGTGCTCACCAGAAAGACAGAGAGAAACAGAGAGACAGAAAGTGAGAAATCACCCCCCAGGAAATATGGCCATGCCACATTCTCTTCTTCTTCATTCTCCTCTTGAGATCTTGGGCATGCACGCACACACACGTGGCATGAGTTTAAGCCATTGAGTCTGGGACTCGAACCACGGTCGACTACATGGGAGTCCAGTGACATAGCCATTAC
Organism: Tupaia tana; assembly: GCA_026018925.1. Lineage (NCBI taxonomy): Eukaryota > Metazoa > Chordata > Mammalia > Scandentia > Tupaiidae > Tupaia > Tupaia tana. Next base: position 75,532,862 of record JAKSZU010000001.1, read on the forward strand.
ACCAATTGCTGGTCCCCAGTCTGGGCTTTTCTAGTTGGGGAGACATGAGACGGTGGGCCATCTAGCAAGTGCGATAGAGTCCAATTCACAGCTCTGATATTTGCTGCAAATGTAATTTGGTCCTATTAGGCTGGAGAATTCTAGACTTGAGGATATAATAGTTTCAGAAATTGTAAGCTATTTGAGAATTTTTTAAAGCCAGAGAGCATGGGAACCCCATTAGGGGTGTAGAGGTCATTCCTTCAGGGAAGAGAGTAGAGTGAAGGATGATGCAGAGCCGATGTGGTCTTGGAGGGTCAAATGAAAGATATTTGACACCAGTCTGCCAAGGACAGGGCAACATACGTACTCCTCAAGCTCTCCAGTCTTTTTTTTTTTTTTTTTTTTTTTTTTTTTTTTTTTGAGAGAGATTTTTGCTATGGGGCGCGTGTGCTCGCCAGACACAGAGACAGAGAGATAGAAAGTGAGAAATCACCCCCCAGGGGGGATGGCCACGCCGCAATCCCTTTTCCTCCATTTTCCTCTTGGGATCTTGGGCACACAAGCACACATACCTGTCATGAGTTTTAAGCCACTGGGTCCAGGACGTGAACCACGGTCAACTACATGGGAGTTCAGTGACATAGCCATTACGCTAACTGCTGGTCCCAAGCTCTCCAGTCTTAAGGGAGATGCTTTTAAAATGTTGTTCTCTCAGGACCAGCAGTTGACATAATGACTGTGTCGCTGGACTCCCACTTAGTTGACCGCAGTTCCAGTCCTGGACCTGGGGGCTTAAACTCATGCCAGGCACATGTGCGTGTGTGCCCAAAATCCTGAGAGGAGAATGGAGGAAAAGGGATTGTGGCATGGCCATCCCCACGGGGGGTGGAGGGAGGGGTCGATTTCTTGCTTTTCTCTCTCTCTCTCTCTCTCTCTCTCTCTGTCTTTCTGGCAAACGCACACACCCTATAGCAAAAATCTCTCCAAAAATAAAAAATAAAAAAATCTGATGTAGGGCACATGTTGTCATCAGAGAGAGAAAGTGAGAAAGCAACTCCCAAAGGGGATGGCCACACCTCAATTCTTTTTCCTTCATTATCCTCTTAGGATTCAGGGGGCATGCAAGCACATAACACTTGGTGTGTTTTTTAAAACCACTGGTCTGGGACTTGAACCACAGTGGCCATGTGGGATCCAGTCACCTTAACCAGCTGGCTCTATATTGAAACTTTTTATGCAGTAGAACAGAGGCTTCTGTGGCAACCAACACAGCTCTTATTAAACAAATGAATATTAAGTTAATGAATAAGTAGAAGAGAAAGAAATTTTTATGTCTTGAAGACAATTTTAATTTTGATTTTTTGACATCAGAGGAGAGATGGTGGGGCAAACAGACCTTTTCAAACATTCTATGGCAGATATAGAATTTGTGTCTTCTTTTTTTTTTGGAGAGATTTTCGCTATAGGGCGCATGCGCTCACCAGACAGACAGGGAGAGACATAGAGACAGAAAGTGAGAAATCACCCCCGGGGGGGATGGCCACATCGCAATCCCTTCTCCTCCATTCTCCTCTCAGGATCTTGGGCATGCACGCACACATGCCCGGCGTGAGTTTTAAGCCACCGGGTCCGGGACACGAACCGCGGTCGGCTACATGGGAGTCCAGCGACATAGCCATTATGCTAACTGCTGGTTCCCAGAATTTGTGTCTTCTTGAGGGGAAGGATATATGCACATGTACTGAATTCTGAAATTGTGCTGTCCAACAGAACTTTCTGAAATGATGTAAATGTTTCATATCGTCCCTCTTTACTATGGAAACCCATAGCCAGGTATGACTATTAAGCACTCGAAATGTTGCAATTGTGACTTTAGAACTGAAGTATTTGTTTTTTAAATTTAATTAATCTAAAAATAAATTTAGATGGCCACTGTGGGCTAGTGGCTATCATTGGAAAGTACAATTTTAAAAAAACTGGGAGCTGGACAATGGCAGAGGTAAAATGTAGTGCTCATGTAAGAAGAGTATAAGGCTTTAGGTTTGTGTTGGGAGACCTCTCTAAGTAACCTGGCATGGCCCATGATCTAGGGGCGGCTAAGGCTGGAGGTGGATAATGGTATCAGACCCCATCAGGGATACTATCTCTCTTTCTCTCTATCTTTGTCTTTCTCACTCATGGGAGAAATAAATACACTTTTTTAAAAAAGGAAGCATTTATACTGAAATTCATATTTTCATACCCACATTAATAAATGACATACAATGCCATGGGTTTATGGATCAAGCCATGTTATGCATCTTCTATGGTTACCCTTCATGTAGATTCTTAAAATTGATCTAATTGTTCTAGAGCTTTCCCTTGGATGAAGGTGCCTATTCTGAATTCCTGTTTATCGTATGTGTAGAACCAGTGTCTAGCTCCAGGGCATGCTTATATGGAAACAGGCACCACCATGTTCCTGGACATCCTGTCTGGATTTTTGTCAGAGTACTAAGGAAATGCTGGTAAACATGATTACAAATGTGTGTTTTTTTGTGTGTGGCAGCGTTTGATGACTGTCAGATATGGGGAATTTGTGACCAGAAGTGTGAGGATCGAGGTGACCATCACCAGTGCCTCTGTGAGGAAGGGTACATCCTGGAGCACGGGCGGCATTGCAAAGCTAATGAGTCCTGTGAGTAAATTGTAGATACTTCCATCGCTACACCATAACTTCTAATAGATTCCTTCCCTGCCAAAGGCGAAAGGCGTATTAATGCTGGTGGGAAGGCATGCTCCCTACTGCCAGGACGAGTGGGTCAATGTTAATTTCATACTTTGATTACTAGTGGTCAATTTGTGGATTAATGGGATCATTATTTATGTATTTTTTATTAGTTGTGTGTTCACTTCAGCCTAGGCTATTACATCACCCACCATATGTAATGGTAGAATAAATTTTATGCTTATATTTGACTGACTTGGACATTTAACTTTAATTAAATTATGTATTACAAATGTAGGTGACAGCTATCTATAGAAATCATTTTGGCATTGTTCATGCAAAATTCAGGGATCTTTCAAAATGGATGCTAACTTTGGATTATACTTTGTGCGAGTCCCTTCTTTCTGCTCTGTTGGAACTGGTCTCAGAGTACTATCATAGGGGAAAGTCATGGAAGAAATCTGCTCAAATATGATGAGCCCTTCAGAGCAGTTTGTATTATGAAATTTCTAGATCAGAAGGTTTCAATCTAAACTCCTTCTTTTCAGTTATTATTTCACACTTGGTTTTGAAATGTCATCAGTGCCTTCTAAAATTTAACTGCTCACATGAAGGATGAGTGGTCCATTTTTTAGTTGATTTTATATATAAATACCTGATTTGCTGTGTAGTGACTTTTATGTAAAGCTGACATCTAACAATTCAATTTATTTTTGAATAGGTAATATATTCATATGTTGAAAAATATTAAATTATAAGAAAATGTGTGAGTAGGAAAATATGTCCCTCCATCCTTGTTGCCTTCTTGCCTGTTTACCACTTTAGCTCTCTTACAGGTGTTGGCTGTTTTAAAATTTCAGTTCTAGGCTTTTAAATGAGAAAAAAGAATGTACAAATATAGATATTTAACTCTGTATATGGAAAAATATATTCATTATGCATCTGTAAAAATGGGTAGAATGATAGCTCTGCCTCAGAGGCTGAAATCAAATAAGTTGACATAGAAGGTGTTGAGAAAGTGAGGAAGAGCACCCGTAGTAAGTTATTGCACCATCTTTGCTCATCTCTTTCCCCCCTTTTCCACCTTTAGCTGGCAAACCCTCCATTCTCTTTTCCAATGGTTGGGATTTGCTAATTGGCGATATTCATGGAAGGAACTTCCAGTTCCTAGCAGAGTCTCAAAATCGTGGAGTGGTTGTGGGTATAGATTTTCACTATCAGCTGCGGAAAGTCTTTTGGACAGACACTGTGCAAAATAAGGTAAGTAGAAATTTCAGGAGCATAGCTTGGGAGCTGACAAGCACCAAGTGTTGATAGATTTTCATTTTTGGGGAGTAGAGAGGAAAGTTTCTTTGTTACCTAACAAAAAAGGCCCTTGAGATATTTTATGTTAATCAGCACCTTTTCCATGCTATACAATTACATGTGACCTATTAAACAAAGCAGTCTATTATATGGATTAGCCTTGAGCAACTTTTAATTTTATTCGAAATGGAGTCCAAAAGCCTAATTAAAAGAAATAGTAGACATTCTTTCAAAACTGGATAGATATTTGTAGTAATTTTTGAAACTTGAGCATTTAAAATGTAAAAAGTACTCTGCTTTCCTTGATGATAAAAATCAGATTTTTACCTGCATCTTTTAAATGGAACTGTAATTGAGGATTGGGTAACAAATATTGACAACATTTTGTTCAATAGCCAAAATTTTGTTATATTGTCTTATTTGGAAAAAAGTGATGGATTTAATTTTGACTTAGAGACTCCTGAGGAGTTATGAAAATTTTTCTCTTTCTTTTTCATTTTTTGTACTATTAATAAAATTCTAATTCATTTAAATGATCACTTGCATAAACTTTGAAATATTAGCAATTTTGGTTAGGTTATAGCAAAAACCCAAACTAACCACCACACCTCCAAAATATCCACATGCTTTGGTAGCTATTGAGGATGGAAAATACAGCCTTTTTGTTTTGTTTTGTTAAGCGAACTCTTATCACATAAATTTATATGTATAAATTACATGGACATATATACACATATGAACACACGCTCAAACACACACACACACACACACACACACACACATTAAGGTTTTTGCTGTAGGGTGTGTGGGCTCACCAGAGAGAGACAGAGAGAGAAGGAAAGTAAGAAATCACCTCCCGGGGGGATGGCCATGCCACAATCCCTTCTGCTCCATTCTCCTCTTAGAATTTGGGCATGTACGCACATACGCTCAGTGTGATTTTCAAGCCTCCAGGTCCAGGACTCGAAACGCGGTTGGCCATGTGAGGATCCAGTACCTTAATCACCACACCACCTGCTGGCCCCCTTATCACATACGCTTTTAAAGTAAACCACTTTACCTTTATGGATGGAAAAAATAGCAAACTTCTAGTGAAAAGCATTTTTAAAGATCCAGGTGATTTGCACAAAATAGCTAATGAACAAAGCGTAGAAAAACAGTGCCTGGAGTTCGTTACGCTTAAGAAGTATAATAATTTTGGTTCTTATTTCAGGTTTTTTCAGTTGACATGAATAACTTAAAAATCCAAGAAATTTTCAATATTTCTGTTGACGCTCCAGAGAACCTGGCTGTGGACTGGGTTAGTAACAAACTTTATCTGGTAGAGACCAAGGTCAGCCGCATAGATATGGCAAATTTGGATGGAAGCTATCCAGTGACCCTTATAACTGAAGACTTGGGGCATCCCAGAGGAATTGCCCTGGACCCCACTGTTGGGTGAGTGAGGGGAAAACATACTGATTCCTGTATTTTTAGTTTTATCTCTTTCCTGTACATCAACATAACTTGGATTAATCAAAGGTTAATTCTGATTTCTTTTAGGCTCTGTACACTAGAACCCAGGTTTATTTTGTGTCTCTGTTCATAGAAGCTCTAGAGAAGTTGACTAAATATAACCTCATTTGAAGATTTGTACTGGTGTACTAAAAATACTTTGTTTTGGGGGTATGAATTTTATACTTAGTATTTGTCACATGTGCCTAGATGAGATTTCTCTGTTATAACTCAATCTAATATTATTATGACTAAACATGACTTATGTTTCACCATTGTTATGATGATCACTCTAACATGAATTAAGTGTGAAGTTTGTTGGTTTGTCTTAATTGCCAGCGTGTGTGTGCACTTGTCAGAGAGAGACAGAAAAAGAGGGAGAGAGAAAGGGAGAAAAAGTATCCACTGAGGTTTGGTCACTCTGCAGTCCTTTTCCCTCCATCTCTCCATCCCATTTTGGCACACATGCACATGCGTCTGGTATTTTTTTTTTTTTTTTTTTTTTTTGGAGAGGTTTTTCGCTATAGGGTGCGTGTGCTCGCCAGACAGACAGAGAGAGACAGAGAGACAGAAAGCAAGAAATCACCCCCCAGGGGGGATGGCCACGCCACAATCCCTTCTCCTCCATTCTCCTCTTGGGATCTTGGGCACACATGCACACGCGCCCGGTGTGTTTTAAGCCACCGGGTCCGGGACGCGAACCACGGTCGACTACGTGGGAGTCCAGTGACATAGCCATTATGCTAACTGCTGGTCCCCGTCTGGTATGTTTTTCATGAGGCCAGGATTAGAACCATGCTCAACCATGTGGGATCCAGCTCCCTCCACACAAGGCTTAAACACTCTGCTACAAGGCTGGCCCGTACTACTATTTGGAGTTGTTGACTCTCCTGATTGGCCTTCACAGTCGCTGTTTTAGAGAAATACTTTTTTTTTTTTTCCCTTCTGTTACTTTATGTCCCAATTGTTCTCTAATCAGCTGGAGGAAATTTCCATTGATTCAAAAAATTTTTCTTTTCTATCTAAAAATACGTTTTCTAGGTAAAGTTGTAAAATCACAGAATTTTTCTTTTGTTATTTTCTTTTGCAGTTATTTATTTTTCTCAGATTGGGCGAGCCTTTCTGGAGAACCTAAGGTGGAAAGGGCTTTCATGGACGGCAGCAACCGTAAAGTGTTGGTCAAGACAAAGCTGGGATGGCCTTCTGGGATAACTCTGGATCTGACCTCAAAGCGTGTTTACTGGCTTGACTGCCGATTTGATTACATTGAAACTGTAACTTACGATGGAATTGAAAGGTAGGCAGTATTTTTATGGTTTTTTAAGATTGGGAGAAAGTTCATGTGAGGGAAGGAGAGGGATAGCAAATGGTCAAAATTAAAATATTGCTTTGTTGTTTGACATGATAGCTTGAATGACCTTTGTGTTCACATTAGCATGAAGTGATCTGCTTTGAGTTCTGTTCACTTTTCTTGTGTTCCGTAATAACATGTATTAGATATTACCTAGAGCTTCTGTTCCTTGATTTTCCAGTTCAACCCTTCCCCCAGCCCTTGATGAAGCACACTATTTTTACTCACTCCTGAGTCATTTCTTTGGGTCCATTACGCTTTTTTTCCCCAAGATCACTTTACCTTTTAGTTTTCTAACTTTCCTCCAGTAAATAAACTAGTTGTATTATTTATTTAACTTTATCCAATGAGAATTAACTGGATATACTTCAAATTAAAAAAAAAATATTTGTATTTTTACCTGATATCCTCAAAGATACTTAAACAATAATTTTTGAATGTAGAGCATGGCATACTTTTTTCTTCATATTTTTAGTTTGATTAGCATTAACTACAGATTATTTAAATGATTAATTATTGAGTTGTTGGAAAAGTCATGACTATTTTTCTGTTTTACTGTGAAAAATGTGTCATGACTTTTCCGATGACCCATTATTTTAGATCTTCTCCTTCTGGTATTTTTAAAGGTAAAATATGTTTTTCAAATTTTGACTAGAAAAAAAAATTACTTTTTGTGGGTTTAGCAAATAGGCTAAATCCATTTAGTTTTTTCCAAATGACTAGATTTTATTATTTTTCAGTGAATAAAGTTATGATTTTTTCTCTTGTACCTCTGTTTTAGAACGATGGTACCATAAATGGCCATTGTATTGTATGTTCTTAGAACCATCTTTGACTAATTAAATGAAGTGATTAAGTATTAATACTATGACTGCTGTCACTGAAACTGGTTCTCATGTTGAGAATATGAATTAATTTTATGAAAAAAATTAGTCAACCTAAGTCATGTAAAAACAATTGTGAAGTTTAAATTATTTTCTCTTCTAATGGGGGCATTTAAGGGGCTATATAGTCTCAATATTTTTATACTAAAGTTAATGTACAACATAAAAGATAAAAATCAATGAAGTCTTAGAAAGATTTGAGTGGCTTGCTGTCTGAAGGAACACCAAAAACATATTAAGCTCATGACGATAGCTAAAATCATAAAGTCATTGCCTCTTGCTTTGCCAGCAGGTGGCATTCAGGGTTTTCGAATTTGCTGTCAAAAAAGAAAGCCATTCTCTAATCTTTTTAAAAAAGAATTATTTTATTTAATTTCAGTTATTATTATTATTATTTAATTTGACCAGAGAGAGAGAGAGAGAAAGTGAGAAAAGCCGCCAGGTCCAGGACTTGAACCATGGTAGGCCATGTGGGAGTCCAGGACCTTTAACTACCATGCCACCCGCTGGCCCCTTATTCTCTAATCTTAATGTACCATATCATTATTGAGCATTACAAAGTCTGCACTAACTTGCCACCTTACGTTTCTTGACTTTTTTTCTTTTTAGTGTATTTCATAGCTGTAGTGTCTTCAAGTCTTTTAGAATTCTACCATGCTTCTTAGTTTTTAGGGGCCGTTACGATTTTTCTGTGAGGTCTTCCTGTTGTGCACAAACCATTTCTTCCTGTCTTTATTCATGTGTCTAACTGAATCACTATTGGTGTACATGCAGTTGTGGGAGGTGCTGTGTGTTTTCTCTTGTTTATACCTTTTACTTCTGCTTCCTTCCCTTTTAAGTAGCTGTAGGCTGTCTCTGCCTCCACTCCATGTCTGACCAGTTGACAATGCCATCAAGCAGCTGAATAACTGGGACAGCAGTGCTTACAGTGACATCAAGAACAGGTCTGGGTGTTCAGTGCAGGTTGAGTTCTACCACTCACTGTCATGCTTCCTAATTGCTGAGAAGTGGTCAGTGGGAAATAACCGTTAAAGGCATCTCCGCCAGACTTCTAGACCTTTCTTACACTCTTCCATCTTTGGAAATCAAAATACCATTTTACAAGTTAGCCTTTTATAAATGGGGCAACCTTAAAGGAATGAAGAGCAAATGAGAAAACAGTAAATTTCCACTACAATTTAGAACAAGATAGTGGATTCAACGAGGCTATAATTTAAGTCTCAAAAATCTTTTCTAAGAAACCACATGAAAACCTTCGTTCAAATGTAGATGGAAATACACATGCATCTTAAAAGTTAACTTTTGTGTGTACTCTGTAACAAATTATGTATTTTTTAGGTATTTAATTCAAATAACTATATCTTTAATCAAAAATGGAGTAAAACGAAGAAAAATTGTATGATATTCATGTATCTTTTGTAACAGGAAGACAGTGGTCAGTGGAGGCTCCCTCATTCCTCATCCCTTTGAAATCAGTTTGTTTGAAGACACACTGTTTTTTACTGACTGGACAATGATGTCAGTGATGACGGCAAACAAATTTGTGGACACCAATCCACAAGTGTACTACCATTCTTCTGTAAGGCCCTATGGAGTGACTGTTTTCCATTCCCTCAGACAACCTTATGGTAAGTCCCAGAACAATGAATACCCTGTTTGGTACGGATTTGGTAGAAAGGTTTTCTTAAAGCTATGTACATTAATGATGAGGGGGATCTCATGAGTTTTGGGTATTATTCTAAAATAAATGAAAGGTTATCTACAGTGTTAAGTCCTCTGAAATTGGCTTTGCAGATTTGGGGCATTCTGGAAAAAGTAATGTATTCTTAAGACAGAAATTAGAGATTAATTTCATAGATAACAGTGATATTTTAGTATCCTTCCATGTGCCAGATCCCATAATGATAAAACAGTATCCAGAAATACAAGGTTCCATTTAGAGCCAGGGATATAGAAGCAAGAATCCAACCCAAAATACATAGTAGCCTCATTCTACTGTGTAAATCTCCCACTTCACACCTCTAATATTACAGTTAAGGAAACAGATCCAGTAGAGTAAATGACATGTCCAAGTGCTTGTATTGGGGAGTGTCAGAGCCATTTTCTTCTCTGTTGCATATATATGGTTCCTGTTCTTTGGTTTATGTTACCTTTGTTCTGAGCCAACTGCGTTTAGTGTCTCTTTGGTCACTTATTAAAGAAAACAAATGTTTTGATTCAGACACTGTCTTTTATTTCCTGTGTTTTTACAGTATGTTTGTTTGTTTTTCAAGATTTTAAATTGAGGTTTAAATATGTCTATCTGAACTATATGTGACTTTTTTCTGTATTTGCTTGTGGATCAAAGAAAATAAATACAATAAACTTTACTATGGTTTTAATAGAAGGGTTACTATTGATGAAAAGTAACTTAGAGAAAGACACATTGGCTTAAAAAATGATAGATCTGTTGCAGCTAGAGATAAATTATGAAGTAATTAGGTCAATTAAAGAAAATCAACCATTAGAGTGGATATATTCAAATGAATATCCCTTAATGTTGTCATCCTGGAAAATCACATATACTGATGAAAGTATATACTGTATCTGAAAACTTATTTTTAAAAATAATAAATTCTTTATTTAATTCCATTTGTTATTATTACTTTTTAATTTGACCAGAGAGAGACAGAGAGAGAGAAAGGGAAAATGAGAAAGTAAGCCACCAAGTCCGGGACTCAAACTGTGGTCATCCATGTGGGAATCCAGCGCCTTTAGCCACCACGCCACTGCAAGTCCCTGTGAAAACCTTTTGGAAATTTCTGTTTGAAATAGTTTTCAAACTCAATTTATGAGCTACAAAATTCACACGTGCCCTTACTCAGCTTGATTGTTCAATAATAATTCAAATTATTCCCTATTTGGCTCAGAATAACTTCTGTATGTGGTTTCCCCAAATCTATCCACTTGAGAATGTAAAGAGGATTATTTATTTATTTATTCATTTATTTATTTTTTAAACTTTATTTTAAATTTTGATCAGAGAAGGACAGAGTGAGAGAGAGAAAGTGAGAAAGAAAGCTGCCAGATCCAGGACTCAAACTGAGGTTGGCCATGTGTGAGTCCATCATACTTAACTGCCATACCACCTGCTGGCCCTGAATTTATTTATTTATTTATTTATTTATTTATTTATTTATTTATTTATTTATTTATTTATTTGATAGAGTCTGCATGCACCAGTATGTGAGAGATAGATAAAGAGAGAGGGAGGGAAAAAAGGAAAGACGCATTCACAATAGGGTCCACCATGATCCCCTTTCCCCAGCTGTCCAACTTCTCAGGACTCTGGGCTCCCTTGAAGGGCACTTGTGTTGTCACTGTGCTAAGACAGTATTTTGAAGGATAAGTCAATGGTGAAGATGCAAATTTCAAATGTAGATATAAATTTTTTAGCTGTGTCAGTCTTGTGTACAGTGGACAGTGAGCCTCCCGATGTCACTCCTGTGAGGGTGGCTTGTGGACGTATAAACTAGTTTGTCTTGCAGACATGTAGGATTTTGGAATCAATGTGCATTTGAATCCCGGTTTATCCGTTTACCTGCTAAATAATTTTTGGAGCCTTAGATTCCTTTTCTGTAAAATTGGGATAGTAATACTTCTTCGAGCCATTAGTTGCTAGTTGGCTTACTTACCAAGTAAGTGTGTGGTGAGTGAGAGTTATTATATCTTATGAATAGTAAGATACAACTAAAGCTCTGTTTTTGTTTTGGGCAGTTATTTCTAATCACGGAGGCTAGCAGACAGACTCTACCATAATTATCAGGAAGAAACACATCCCACAGTTATCCAGTTGTGGTGAGGCTGTGCTTGGTCACCACCAGTTTGAGTCTGAATAGGAGAGCAGCAAACGACAGTGAGAGGGCTAGTGCCGCCAGGCACGGATGTACACAGTGATAACAGGTAGTGAGGTCTCAAGCGAGGTGCAAACCCATGGCACTGAAAGTGGCTCCGCATGTTCTGGGTAATGATACATTTCAAATTGGGATTTCACCCCCTGCATTTTTTTCCCACCAGCTAGAAACCCATGTGCAGACAACAATGGGGGCTGTGAGCAGATCTGTGTCCTCAGCCACAGAACAGATAACGGGGGTTTGGGTTACCGCTGCAAGTGCACGTTCGGCTTCAACCTGGATACTGATGAGCGCCACTGCGTGGGTAAGAATTCTGTTTTGGACTGTCCCTCTGGTGGGCAGCACAGGGTGCAAGTGTGCATGCCTCTGCCCAGACAACCACTGCTCTCAGGCTGGGCCTGATTCCTGTCTGACTTCTTCACTGCCGATAAGCTTACCGCAGCCCACAGGGCATTCCCCTCGGTAAACACGCCTTCCTTCTTACACAGCTCTTTGAAGATGCAAATTTCTGTCCTTTGGAAATTTCCTTTAATCCCACACCTAGAATTTCCCTTTCCATTTGTTTCCTGAAAACTTTGTCTCCTTTTGTTAACATGATCTTGAAATTCCATATGATTTTGAGTTCTTTCCTGTACCAAGCCTACCTTTTCCGCTTCAGATGTTAGCCTTAACTTGGGTGGGAACTGCTTCTCATCAATTTCACTGACTTCTGGACCATCACTTAGGATCCTCTGAACCAGGTAATCACATTGTAATACTGGGTGGCCCTTTTGTATATTAGAAGGTAAATGTCTAAACATTGGATTGGCCCGATTCCTCTGATTATGTTCACCTTTCAGTTCCACTTTCTATCCTCCAGTATGCTCCTGGTTCCTTTCTTACCTTGAAGATTTCCTTCTTTCTCTTTGGCTACCTATACATTTCCTCTTACATAGGCCATTACCTGGGCCCCTGCTGATGGCATGCACTCCTTCGATATTTGTTTCTCTTATTCCCACTTTTACAATTCTCCTTAGATAAATTCTTGCTCCCAGATAATACTGCGTCTGGCTTAGTACATAGTTCTCTTAGTATGTAAGTTCTAACGCAGACAAATTCATTAACTTTATAAGTAATACTAGATTCAGATAAAAGTCCCCGTCTTAAAAATGTTTGTAATGATTATATCAATACTTCATTGTCTAATAATTTTGCTTTTAAATTTCTTCCACAATTTTTATCTTTGTCTTAGGTATACCTCCTTGATCTCTCTCTCTCTCTTTATTTCATTTTATTTATTTATAATTTATTATTGACATTTAATTGTTGTACATATTTGTGGAACAATATGGTTTTTCAAAGCATGATTTGATTATCAGTGTGTGATAATCAAATTGAGGATATTATCATACGTCTTTATGACTTCCTGACATATTGTCAGTCTCTTCTTTGATTTTTTTGAAGAAGAATTATTAACTTAATTTTAGTTATTGTCATTATTATTCTAAAAAATTTGCTATAGGGCATGCATACAACCAGAGAGTAACAGAGAGAGGGAGATGGAAAGTGAGAAAGCAAGCCACCAGGTCTGGGACTCAAACTGCTGTGAGCCAGTTGGGAGTCCAGCACCTTAACCACCATGCCACCTGCTGGCCCCTCTTCTTTGATTTTTTTGAAAAAGGTATTTATTTTAACTCCTGCCCCCACTCCCCCACTAGTTTGCCATAGTTCCTATGCACTTGCTGGGGAGATAGAAAGAGAGAAATAGAGAAGGAAAGTGAGAAATAGGAAACACTATAATATCTTTTCTTCCATTCTCTTCTTGGAGAGAATGGAAGAAAAGACATGCACATGTGCGTGCGTTTTTCAAATCTCCAATACAGGGACACTAACTGCCTAATTGACCGTGTGGGATCCAGCTGCTTTAACCTCTGCCACCTACTCGTCCATTAAAATATTATTTCTTCAGAGACCAGTAGATGGTGTCATGGTTACACAGTTTGAGTCCTCGACCTGGACGCTTGATACTCACTTCGGACATGTGTGCGTGTGTGCTCAAGATCCTAAGAGGAGAATGGAGGAGATGGAATTATGGCATGGCCATCCCCCCTGGGGAGTGATTTCTCACTTTCTGTCTTTCTTGCTCTCTCTCTTTTTCTCTCTGGCGAGTGCACACACCCTATAGCAAAAATCTCTAGGGAGAAAAAATTTCTTCTATGAGAGAGAGAGACAGATAAGCAGAAAGACAGGTACCTCTGACAATGTCTTCATGCCACAATGCACTCCCACCCTCAGTCAACCTGGACATAGCTGTGCACATCTGGATACACTCAGAGGCTGTGGGATACTAACTGGACCTTCCCAGTTACTGCTGTGCTGTTGTCTGGCCCCTACTTTTTGGATTTTAAGCATTGTTCCTTAATAATTTCCTTCATTTCATCCTATTCCTTTCTTCTTTTACGTTTTTCTAAATAACTTAGCTGGCTGCAGTTAATTCTTCTCGTCTCTTTTCCTGGTCTTGATACCACACATACTGCGGAAGGATCCTTGGTGTAGATTTCTATACCAAAGTTAATCTAACTCGGGCATTTTCCTGGATATACCATGGAGTTTAGTTAGTATTACTTCAGAAATTATGTGTACAGACACTATTTTTTCCCCTTTTTAGGGGGAAGAGATTTTTTGCTATAGAGCATGTGCACTCACTGGAGAGACAGAAAGTGAGAAATCACTTCCTCCCAAGGGGGGCATAGCCATGCTGCAGTCTTTTCTCTTCCATTCTCCTCTCAGATCTTGGGCACATGTGCACATGCGCCCAGCATGAGTTTTAAGCCTCTAGGTCTGGGACTCAAATCCCTGTGGGCCATGTGGGAGTCCAGTGCCTCAACCACTATGCCACCTGCTGGTCTCACCATTGTTTATTTATTTATTTTTTTGAGAGGTCTTTGATGTAGGGCTCATGCGCTTGCCAGAAAGACAGAGACAGAGACAGAAAGCGAGAAATCACCCCCAGGGAGGATGGCCACACTGCAATCTCTTCTCTCCTCTTAGGATCTGGGGCATGCACCCACATGCACCCGGCGTGAGTTTAAGCCACTAGGTCTGGGACTTGAATCGTAGTTGACTACATGGGAGTCCAGTGACATAGCCATTGCGCCAATTGCTGGTCCCCATCACTTTTAATATAAATAAATTCATGGGATAAATTTCTCAAGAAGTGGTAAAATTCTAATACTTGTAGAAGGCCGTATATTAGATCTTGCACATGAACAACTGTTTGTCCATTTTGTTCCCTTACCCTTACATGTCTGTCTGCTTCTGTAAACCTCTTTGCTCTTCCCATGAGAAAATAGCTTGTGCTAGCCATACAGAAAAGCATATCCGGTTGACATCCTGTACCTGCTACTGTCTTTGCTAACTAGCCCCAAACCCTTTTGTTTAGCAATATAACTGTTTGCATGAAAACCCCACTCCCCTCAGAAATAATTAACCTGCTTGATTCAGCTTCTATAACTACTTGCATAGAAACCCCTGGTAATTGACCTCCTATAAAAAGACTGCTCAAGCTTTGGTTGGGGCTACAGTTTTGACTCTTGGCCCACAAGCCTCAGGCTGTAGTCACTGGCCAGCTAATAAAGACTCCCTTTAAACTTAATCTGGCTTTGGTGGTCGGTGCCACTCTACAACAGTATCACATTCAGAGTTGATTAACTCTTCTCTTTCTTCCTTATTTCCAGCTATGTTTTCCACAAATTAATTTTTTTGTTTTATTTCAGAGTTCTATTATATAGTTATAAGGTGTGCTTTATGGGTGAATAATTTCTCTGGAATTTGGGAAGGGCAAGAACCCTGCTGTGGCTAACTGCTCTGTCCCTCTTCCTACAGCTGTTGAGAAGTTCCTGCTCTTTTCATCCCAGTTGGCTGTTCGTGGGATCCCCTTCACCTTCTCTACTCAGGAAGATGTGATGGTTCCAGTGACAGGCCATCTTTCTTTCTTTGTTGGGATAGATTTTGATGCCCAGGAGAACACTATCTTTTTTTCAGATACATCAAAAGACATGATTTATAAGCAAAAGATCAATGGCACAGGTGAGAAAGGTTTGTGTGTGTACATGTTTTGTCTGTTTTCAATAATAATACTAATAATTTGCTCAATAAAACTTGTATCCACTTCTTAAGTAGTTCATGGGGTCACTAAATGTTTTTGGATTAGGAAAAGAAATCTATTTTTTTAAATGAATTAATTTAAAACAAACACCTTTTCTTTATTTTCAAGACAAGTCGTGAGGATGTATAGTCACTTGCAGCTTGATGAGAAGGATACTTTCTGAGAAATGGGTCATTAGGTGGTGGTATCATTGTTTGAACAACACGGGGTGCTCTTACCTAGCTTACTACAAACTCAGGGGGTGTAGCTTACCACACACCCAGGCTATGTGGTATAGCCTACTGTTTCACTGTCATGTACACGCAGTCCATTGTTAACAAACCGTCATTATGTATTGTATGACTGTATTTATTTACGTATTTATTTGTTCATTTTAGTTTGCCATAGAGCATGTGTGATCCCCATAGAGAGAGAGAGAGAGAGAAAGAGTAAGAGAGAGGGAAAGTGAGAAATCACCATGCACATGTGCCCAGTGTGATTTTCAAGCTGCTAGGTCTAGGACTTGAACCACACAACTAGCCATGGGCTTTAACCTTCACGCCATCTGCTGGCCCCTGATAGAAGCTATTATTAGTAGTACTATTATTAGTAATGTAATGCTTCCAAAATATGAGGGTGGGATCTTCAAAAAATTTGTGAAAATGCACATTATGAAAAGAACTATGCATATATTTCAAAGTTATTTTTCACCAAAATAAGCTTGTTTGTTTTTATTTTTTTTCTGTTTTAGAGTTTTGCCATAGGGCATAGGCACTCACCAGAGAGAGAGAGAGAGGGAAAGTGAGAAATCACATCCCAGAGTGGATGCCTACTCTGCAATCCCCTGTCCTACACTCTCCTCTTGGGATTTTGGGCACACAAACAAATGTGTCTGGAGTGTTTTTTAAGTTACCAGGTCTGGGACTTGAACCATGGAACTGACCATGTGGGATCTAATACCTTAACCACCAGGTTACTTGCTGGTCCTAAACTCATCATTTTAATTCTACTTTTCTATGAACTTTTTGCAGTACTCTAGTGTCTAGTATGTTGTCTAGCACATAGAGGATTTTCTTTTTACAATTAGCTGAATAAATAAATGGAAAAAATACTAGAATTTTTTTCCTACTACAAAGAAAGAGGTGTGATTATTTTTTCTTTTCTGTCTTTTTTTTTTTTTTTTTTTTTCTTTTTTCTGAAACAGAAAGGAAAAAGGCATAAACATTTCACTGAGAAGAAAGTGGTCTTTTTTCTCCTGTACCAGTTCTGTTTTCCTTTTGGTATCTTTGCTGGTCTTTTCCAGACTTGGCAATTTTGTGGCTGTGAAAGACGGTTGATGAGAGGGCTGGGCAGTCATACCTCAGGGTTAGCCTTTGGTCGTACCTGGTGGTGTCAGCTTATCAGAGCCGTCTGGGGGTGGTGGTAGATGAACTCAGGTATCTCTTCTTCAGATGTTCCGCAATGAGAATTTTTTTTAGAAGACTGAACAAGGGAGTAAATCCAGGCCATACCACTCCTGGCTCTATTTATCAGTATCATATCTATTCTTTGAGATCCAGACTTTGGGGAATGGTTTAGATTGTAGGTTTATCTCATGTTGTTGCTCAGTAGTTTACAGTTACTTTTTAAAGAAAAATTCCACATGTTACTGAAATATGCTCTAAAATCTGACTGAAATTTCAATATGCAGTAGTAGAAAATGTAAGTTTTATAAACTATGCCTGGTTTAAACCATGTCTGTATTTTAACTTTTAGGAAGAGAAATTCTCACAGCAAACAGAGTGGAAAATGTTGAAAGTTTGACTTTTGACTGGATTTCTAAGAATCTGTATTGGACAGACCCTACTCACAAGAGTATCAGTGTCATGAGGCTTGCTGATAAATCGAGACGTGCAATACTCAACAATTTGAATAGCCCACGAGCAATTGTGGTTCACCCTGTTGCTGGGTATGTGTGTTCATGTTTTCTGAAGGGCTTGAAACTATGTTTTTTATGTCCTCTTTTTAAAAAATATTTTATTTAACTTTATTTATTTATTCATGTATTTATTTCAATTTGACCAGAGAGGGATAGAGTGAGAGAAAGAGAGAGAAAGCAAGTCACTAGGTCTGGGACTCGAACTGCAGTCAGTCATGTGGGAGTCCAGCACCCTTAACCAGCAAGCCACCTGCTGGCTCCTATTTTATGTACTCTTATTTTGTTTTAAAGAATTATTTATTTGGTTTTATTTATTTATTTATTTTTCTAATTTGCCATAGGGCACACACACTCACCAGAGAGAAACAAGGAGAGAGCGAGAGAGAAAGGAAGTGAGAATGCAAGCCACCAGATCTGTAACTCAAACCATGGTTGACTGTATGGGAGTTCAGTGCCTTAACCACCACACCACCTGCTGGCCCTCATGTACTCTTACTTTAAAATTTGCCATAGTACATGTGCACTTGCCAGAGAGAAACAGAGAGAGGGTGAGGGAAAAAGCACCTCCCAGTGGGATGTGGTCACCCTGCAATTCCCTCTGCGTTTCTCTATCCGGTTGGGATTTGGGGCATGCACCCACATGCTCCAGGTAGTTTTCCAAGCCTCTGGGGCTGGGATTCCAACTGCGTGGTTGACTCCCTTAACCACTAAGCCACAAGGCTGGCCCCAAAGTGTGTATCTTTTACATTTACTGAAAAGTGATGCCAAAGAGATTTGGCAAGTCCAAGGAAACATGAGATTGAACTGTATAATTTGAAATCACCATAAATTTTATGCCTTTAGTATAGCTTAAGTGACCACTTTATCTCCTTCAAAAAACTTTCTTCTAAGTTTCAGCTTCAGCAAACTGTGGTTTTATTCATAGCTGCAGAAGACCAAATGATATGATATAAATTCAGTAGGGAAGGAATGAATATGGAGAGAAATTATCATGGAAGACTCAAATTGTTTTCCTGCTTTAATGTATTGATACAAAGTTTAGATCTTGCTTAATCATTCAGTTGTTTGCAGAGTAAAAAATTTTCAGACCATGAAGTTTAATGTTTTACCATTCTACAATTGGTGATGTTGGATAAGAAAAAACAGAACAATTTGTAATATTTCTTTTTGGTTCTTATATATCTTATTTAAATATGTCAAATAGTTGGCATGCTTGTTCAGAGCAAGGCTGAGCTTTGCAGTTGTCTTTGAATGGAATAGGAAGAAACATGGCTGAGTGTCATTCACTAAATTCACTGAGTGATTCATTCACTCGGGGTGAATGAGGCATCGAAAAGGGAACTTCAAAAAGTTAGTGCGTGAATTGAATTAAAGTATGAGTTCATTTTGGGGCAAGAAAAATTTGTAATCCTTGCCTAGTTTCTTCATAGTAAACATTGTCCATTAACTTTTTGAAGACTATTGTTTCAGAGAGAACAAATCTAAGGCTTAGTGAGATAAAGCTACTTGCCGAAAGACCCTAAACTATTATGTGGCAGTATTCAAATGCCAGACCTGCTCTACTGCAGAGTTTATGTGCCTAATAATGTCTGATCGCTGTGTCTAGTGTATATTTATTATTATTATTTTTTAGGGTTTTGCTCTAGGGGATGGGTGCTTTCTAGAGAGAGACAGAGAGTGACACAGAGAGAGAAAGTGAGAACTTAGCCCTCAGGGAGGATGTCCATGTGCAATCTTTTCTCCTCCTCCTCTCTTCTCTCAGGGTTTCAGACACACACACACACACACACACACACACACACACACATGTCCAGCATGATTTTCAGGCTGCTGGATCTGGGACTTGAACCACAGAGTCAGCTATGTGGGATTCAGCACTTTCACCACCATGCCACCTGCTGGCCTCCTCTAGTGTATATTTAAATATAGATATATATATATGTTTAAAGTTTTAGTTAGTTGCTTTTTCTCCATGAGGGAGACAGAGAGACACAGAGATAGAGATAGGCAGCCCCAGTAGGGTCCTCACACTATTGTATGCTCCCTGGTCTTAACTGGTCTGGATCATGGGCATGTGCACCTGCTGTGCTCAGGGAGGACAGTAAGCCCAGTACCTTTCCTACATGGGTCCAGTTGCATTACTGTCGGGCCACTTCCTGTTCCCTATGTTTTAATTTTTACATTGTAAATTAATATGAAAAACATTTTAAAATTGATGATATTATTAAGAAATGTTATTGCCCCATGAAAAATTAAACAATTGATTTTCTTTTTAAAAATTAAAAAAAATTATTATTATATATATTTTTAGAGGGATTTTTCTGTAAGGTGTGTGTGCTCACTGGAGACACAGAGAGACAGAAAGAGAGAAAGTGAGAAGCAACCCCCTAGCGGAGATGGCCATGATGCAATCCATTCTCCTCCATTCTGCTCTCAGGATTTTGGGCACACATGTACACATGCCCAGAATGAGTTTCAAGCCGCAGGGTCTGGGACCTGAACCACAGCTGACCATGTAGGAGGAGTCTAGCGCCTTAAGCACTATGCCACCTACTGGACCCAACAGCTGATTTTTTTAAAAAGAGATTTTTGCTATAGGGAGTGTGCACTTGCCAGAAAGAGAGAGAGACGAGAGACAGAAAGTGAGAAATCACCTTCCCGCCCAGGGGGAATGGCCACAACGCAATCCTTTCTCCTCCATTCTCCTCTTGGAATTTTAGGCATGCATGCACATGCAAGTGTGAATTTCAAGCTGCCAGGTCTGGGACATGAACCATGGTTGACTATGTGGGAGTCTAGCTATGTAACCATTATACCATCTACTGGTCCCAACAATTGATTTTCTAATGAATTGGTCTTAACTGAAGTCTCGCCAGACAGACAGAGAGAGACATAGAGACAGAAAGCGAGAAATCACCCCCCAGGGGGGATTGGTGTTTGGTTTTGAAAAGCTGTTAAGTACCTTTCTTAATGACTGCTTCATGCAAATGATATTTCAGGATAAAGGATTTTTCTTTCCTTAGACTTAGCTTTTTGCCACTACTTAGAACAGAAAGGATACCTTGGGTAAGATTGTTGAAGAATTCTCTTAATGTGATGTTTTCTTCACCCAAGATGAATTGTCTTCTGCAAACTAATCAACTCCTTTTAAAGTAATGAGTCGAGTGATGTAGAGGATCCTGGATGTTTAATCCAGAGTGAGAGAATACTGTTTTCTCATTTGTGATTTATTATTTTAACAGTATTTAATATGCAATATGATGTGTCTTTAATAAGTTGGGTGACACTAGTTTTTGGTCCTAAAGTCTAGGACAGAAGATCTCCGCTCTGGATGTCCATTTTCAAGCCATTTGTATTTGCGATTTTGGTGACATATCGATAACTGAACTTTTGATTGAGAATTTGATCAGTTGTACGCTATATCTGCTAAACCCAGTGGCCATTGAAATATGTAGGAAATGAAATTAATTGCAACAAGTCCCTAGGGAATATCCATTTTTGCTAATTCTCTAAGTCATGTGGCTTGTCTCAATGTTTGATTTATTACTTTATTTTCTAGGTATATATTCTTTACTGACTGGTTCCGTCCTGCTAAAATTATGAGAGCGTGGAGTGATGGGTCTCACCTATTGCCTATCGTGAACACTACTCTTGGATGGCCCAATGGATTGGCCATTGACTGGAGGTCAGTAGGAATCACCATGAATTACTGAGTTTCTACTTTCTGGGCAACACATCAGGCCTAAGTGGGGTAATATGATCGAGTAAGGGCAATTACTGCTTGCCCTCAGAAATTTTTAAATCACTAATCAGCAATAGGAGAGCAATGTTGAATGATATAAGAATAGAAAGAACACAAACCTAGTTGATCAGCTGCTGCTGGGGTGAATGAAGCTAATGTATTTGTGCATATTTTGAATAAATCGCTAGAATGGTAGGACTTAGTGAAAGGTCAAGATGGAGAAAGTGAGTCTCAAACTCCATTAGAAGTCTGATAAGGATTCTATGAAATGCAGATCTAGTGTAATTTCTTACAGGGGGCATCTTGAGGATAGAAAATCTTTGAGGTTAATCAACAAACATGCATTTGCTTATATGTGCTTTGGGAGACTCTTTAAAGTATAAGATGCAGTTCTCAAGAAACTGATAATCTATCTAGAAATATAGGAAATGGATTAGTGTAAATAAGTTTATAGATGTGAAATGTCAATGTAGTTTATGGAAGAGCAAAAGGAAAAAAATGCATATAACTTTTTAAATGTAGATTCCTACCAATAGTTTTCTTTCTCTCTTTTTTTAAGAATTATTTTATTTAACTTTATTTACTTATTTACTTTAATTTGACCAGAGAGGGACAGAGTGAAAGAGAGAGAGGGAAAGCGAGAAAACAAGCCGCCAGATCCGGGACTCAAACTGTGGTTGGCCATGTGGGAGTCCAGCGCCCCTAGACACCACACCACCTGCTGCCCCCAACTACCATTAGTTTTCTTAACTTGTTGATTTCACAATGAGAAAAATTGAATTACTAAATCAAAGATAGCAATAATTTAAGTTTCCTAAGATAATTGAAAGCCTCTTTATGAAGATAGCTGTATGTGGGAACCAGCAGTTAGCGTAATGGCTATGTCGCTGGACTCCCACGTAGTCGACCGTGGTTCGCGTCCCGGACCCGGTGGCTTAAAACTCACGCCGGGCGCGTGTGCGTGCGTGCCCAAGATCCCAAGAGGAGAATGGAGGAGAAGGGATTGTGGCATGGCCATCCCCCCTGGGGGGTGATTTCTCGCTTTCTGTCTCTCTGTCTCTCTCTGTCTGTCTGGCGAGCGCACACGCCCTATAGCGAAAATCTCTCCAAAAAAAAAAAAAAAGATAGCTGTATGTCTTTGAAGGGCAGAAAACTGTCAAATTTGTAATGAATATATTTAAACAATTTTTTTGGGGAGAGGTTTTTGCTATAGGGCGCATGCGCTCGCCAGAAAGACCGAGAGAGACAGAGAGACAGAAAGCGAAAAATCACACTCCCAGGGGCGATGGTGACATATCGATAACTGAACTTTTGAGAATTAGATCACTTGTATGCTGTATCTGCTAAACCCGGTGGATCCCTTCTCCATTCTCTTGGGATCTTGGGCATGCACACACATGTGCCTGGCATGAGTTTAAGCCACTGGGTCTGAGATTTGAACTGCGGTCCACTACAGAGGAGTCCAGTGACATAGTCATTATGCCATCTGCTGGTCTCATATGTTAAGTTTTATAAACTTGTCAATTAAGCATACTGTCTCTGAATACCCTCATGAAAAGAGTGCTCTGCTAGGTTCTGAATAACAGATAACTATTTTCCTATTTTAGTGCTTTACGATTGTACTGGGTCGATGCCTTTTTTAATAAAATTGAGCACAGCACCTTCGATGGTGTAGACAGAAGAAAACTGGATCATATACAGCAGATGACACATCCCTTTGGACTCACTGTCTTTGGAGGTACGTTTTGAAGTAATAAAAGTATGTATTGTTTTGTATTTTGCAAGTTATAACAGTAATTTAACCTCATCTGCCAATTTTCACAATGCCACAAAAGCTGGTCACCCTAAAACAGAAAAAATGTAAATGGTGCTATTATATAGAGAGGAATCATTTGGTTTGTTGTTGGACTATTTCACCTTTAGAATATATTTTTTGTTTTGGAGGCATGTAGATAATAATATTGTCAAATTACATGGGTATAAAATTTTGTGAATTATTGATACATGTATTATACAATTCAGCATCTCAAGTACGTCGTTATGTAGTAGCACACAAGGAAATAGTAAATTACTGTTTTCATCATTTTCAAGAATAAAACAGCATCAGTTGTGTGTAGTAACTATTGTGGACTTAGCTTTTAAAAGCCCCAACCCGTGTCTCCATCTGAAGACCTGGTAAGGAATGGGTGTGGCCGCCACCCCGCCTGCCCCGCCTGGGAAGCCATCACAGCTCATCTGTGCCCGTGCTGCGTGAGGACAGCAAGGATTTTTCTTCAGAGTCTATTTTTTCAGCAACAAGGACCCAAGTCTTCCTGCTGCTGCCAGGAAGAATCGGGAGAGTGCCGCGTGCGAGATGAGCCCAAGCACTGCCCGCCTTACTTCCCCAAAGCGGGCGTTGCCGCCAGCACCACCACCACTCCGTGGGCACCGGGAAGGCCGGGGCCAGGAGGGCGCTGTCCGAGAGAAGGCAGAGACCGCCCTTGGCTAGCCTGTGCCCCCAGGTTCTGCCCTCTGCCTCCACCGCGAGGTGCTGACCTGCGCCAGGCAGCTACCACGGTGGCCGGGCACGCCCTTGGCCTCCTGGGAACACGAGCCGCTTGACCAGTCAGTTCGGCTAACATGGTTCCTTTCCTTTTTGGGACTGAGGCTGCAGCATTGGAACAAAACACAGCATTATATCACTTTTTCTTTGTTTTTGTTTCGTTTGTTCATTGAAACATATATTTAGAACTGTGCTTTGTCAAAAATCTTCCCTTTTCTTTTTATCCCCCAGTTAACTGAGGTTTTTACTGATTTATAGAGCAGTTCAAACCCTAGGTGCTTGAGTGCTTAGAAATCCCCTCTGGTGCTTGGTTGAGCAGGGGAATCACAAGAAAACGAAAATGCAAAAACTGAACTTCGGGGGTCGTTCTGTGCCTTCCAGCATCTTGTACAGCAAATCCTGATTCATGTCTTTTTACCCCCAAAATATCTGTCTTCAGTAGCGATTGAATCTGCCACTGTCAAAATAAGTTACTTGCATTTATTCCAAATAATCTCGGTTACTCTCAACTGTTTATGCAAATTGTATAAGGTTTCTTCTATGCCCAAGCTTGAAAAATGATTTCCCAGTAGATAAGAGGTGGCTACCCACCCTAAAATTATGGTGTTTATTTACATAAGAAAGATCTTATGGGAATTCTTTGCTTGAGTCCGTTCTAACACCCATGGCAGCTGCGAGCACTAACAGGAGGTGGAGATCGCTTGCGCAGGTACAAAGGACCTCGGCAGCGACAAGCAAAGATCAGAGACTGCTAGACCCTCACGGGTCATGGAATCATCTGCAGGGTTTTGCCCTTAGTTTACTTTTCTTTGTCCTCCATTTTTATTTATTTATTTTTAAAATATTTTTTAAATTTACGTTCATTCACTGTACATCATTACAGCATACAAAGTGAGATTTTCCATCCAGAGTACACTGTATATTGTCTCAATCAAGCACATCAACATACATGTTATGGTCAACAAGTAATTTTCCATTTCTTGTTTCCTGTATGTTTTGTCCCCCCCCCCCCCCCCCCCCATCCTTGATTCCCTATCTCTTTACTGAGGAGGGGCCCGGTGGCTACCGGAACCCTCCTCATTCTAAAGTGCAATGCGAAAGGGACATCATATATATGCAGCGATTGTTTGGAAATTTTTTCTTTTGCTTTTGTTTTTCTTTTGCAGTTATTCAATTTGTATGCATGGGATTTTACACCTCTGCCATAGGTAGATCCATGGATGGATATTATTACTGTGTCTTGTGAGGGGTCGATTTTGTTATGTAACACTCAGAATGCTGTTTTTAGCCTTGCTCTTCCAGTTGTGGTTTTTCAGTCATTTTTTTTAAGGGAAACAAAATGATTTAGTTGGAGCAAGAAAAAGAAAAAGAAAAAACCAAAAAACAAAACAAAACTATTGTGGCATTTCATTATTCTCTGGTGTTTATAAAATCACCAAAATCCTTTTGGAAAACAAAGGAACAGTGATATATATACTGTGTTCATCAACTGTACACTCATTGTATGACTAAACCTTTGTGATCTAAATGTTCGGTCAATGAATTATCTTTGTTTTATAGATGTGTTAGAATATGGCGTATGAAGAATAACAAGACATGATTATTTATTTCACCAATCTTTCAAGATAGTTTCTAGCCACCAGAGCAGGGAATTCTCGGAAACTGCACCCACGGCGATCACAGGCGTGCATTTAGCTTTCCTCCCCCCAGCTCTCTTGGGTGCAGGCATACCATTGTGAATCGAGTTGCTTGTTTAGTGTGGAAAACAGGTCTCTGTGAGTGGTTGTGTAACTTGTGTCCTGTACAGAGTACTAGGCTAAGAGGGTGAGGTGAGACTTAAAATCCACCCTGGTTGTGTTGACAAAGCATCATTAGTCCTGTTAGAGGGGAGACGTTTTATATAGGGCTACCAAAGGCCCTACGTACATACCACTTGTGTCTTTGGTCAAAACTTCCTATTTTGAATAATTAGCATAGTGTTTTTAAAAACTAGACGCTGACTAGAAATCACAGCCTTTCTTACACACAGAGTGTGAAATGAATAGTTAGTAAATGTATTTGTATTCTCTTCTATTGTCTGTTTATTTGTGGAAGAATATATGGTATTTGGTATTTGAAAATAGTTTTAAAATGCGCTTGTGAGATTTTTTTTTGACTTTTTTTTTTTGGAGAGGTTTTTGCTATAGGGCGCGTGCACTTGCTGGAAAGACAGAGACAGAGAAACAAAAAGTGAGAAATCACCCCCCGGGGGAATGGCCACGCCATGATCCTGTCTCCTCCATTCTCTCAGGATCTTGGGCACGTATGCACATGTGCCCGGTGTGAGTCTAAGCCACCGGGTTCAGGACTTAAACCGCGGTTGACTACATGGTAGTCCAGTGACATAGTCATTACACCAACTGCTGGTCCCACCCTTGTGAGATTTTTGATGATATGAGCCAATTATAAATACTCAGTCTCTCTTCTCCCCATGCATTTACTCCCTTTTCCTTAGTGATGTCAGATATACCCTGTTTGCTGTCACACAAAAAGATTTTGAGAATGTTACATTTTCTTTGCTTCTTGCTGGAATGTTTTGGGGGTGAATAAAAATGCAGCTTTAGTATCTTTTGAATTCATCAGTAAGAAAAAAATCTGAATGCATACCCATGAGAGCAACGTAACATTCCCCAAATTACTATAATTAGTTTTTTGCAACACTGCCTTTCATTGTGAATTCCTAATGGAAAATTCTTTTATTGGGCAATACCATAAAAATTACCTTTTAACCAAAAGACTAGCTCTACCCAGATTTCAGTCTATTTAGATCCCTTCCTGGGTTGGACTAAGATTGCCAGTCAGTAGAGATAAAATTTAGTGAGTTCAGTGACTGTTTAGTCATTGATTAGGTCACAGATAAGGAAAAACTGGTCTAATGATAACATTGTGAAATTTTAAGCATTTTCTGGTTAATTGGGATTTCTAGTTAATTTATTGTTAAAGAAAAAAAACCCACCTTGATTTAATTCTTTCTTTCAAAATCTGTTGAAATGTGTATGTATACACCTCTGCTTGAGTAGCTACAGTAAAAATGATGAAATTTTTGTTGTTCTGAATCTTAAATTGCCAATCTTTCACCATTCCAAGCATCGTGGAGCGTTAACATTAGTTGTAGATGTTTATGTACTGCTGTTGATATTTTTATTGATTCCCAAATGTATACTGAGAATTCCTTTTTGAATTAGATATGTACTCTTCAACTTTTCCTATTAAAGTTGAGCATAAAAATATTAAGTATTCTCATTAAGACATAGGATATGGAATGTTGGACTTGGAAGCAATTTTTCAGATGATTCACAATTTCCTTCACACAGTTCAGTATTTACCTACAAGCATTCAGCAGTTCAAGTGCAAGCTACTTTTTAGTCTGAAAATTGTTCTGGATCCCAAAAATGTTTGTTCCTCCTCGGTTAGTGCTTTGATGAGATAGGAGCTCAGTTTTTTGAGGCCTTATCTAATACCCTACAAAAGAATTCTGCAGAAGAATCCTGAGACTTTTTATAATCCTTTTTACCTATGGAAGTCTACACGTAACTGCTATTAAATGCCATCATAAAACTATACACAGGCTTGCCTGGACCTGAACTCTGGGATTCTTAAAGTATAGGCTTCCAAAGAGCATTTCAAGAGAGTAAGAGTCACGGGAAGTGGTTACAAGGACACATGACAGATATTGACGGGAGAAGATTTTCACATTTGCAAGAAGTGTAAGGCTGTTGCATTTTTTTTCTCAAGTGATAAAGTAAGGTGTGAGCAAAAATACTAATCACATGTGTTTCTTCTTAGAACATGTATATTTTACGGACTGGAGACTGGGTGCTATTGTTCAAGTCAGGAAAAGAGATGGCGGTGATATGACAGTTATCCGAAGAGGCATCCGTAACATAATGCATGTGAAATCATATGACAGCAGCATACAGACCGGTGAGTGAGACTGCCAAGCTCTGCAGTGGTTTTAAAGGCAGGGTTACAGTCCTCCTCCCTCAGCCTCCCCAGTAGGTGGGGGTTGCAGGCACTCATCGCTGCACCTGGCTTTTTAGCGTGGGTCTGGAAATGAACCTGGGCGTCTCCAGCATCAGCCCGTGTGTGCTACTGCTACTAGTCAACCAAGCATTTTTATGTGGATGATTGATGTGGTGGCTCCTTTTCTCTTGAAGTACTTATTTACTAATTGTTATTAATTTTGTATTCCTGTCACCAACATAATTTAATAGCGTAAGACTTTAAATCTCTGTTCAACTCTGTGAACCCTAAAAATTGCACTCAGAAAAAACACATTCTAGCACTTTTTAAAACATCTTTAAATGGAATGTTATATTCGGCAGGTTGATGTTCAAGTGGAAGCTACTTTTTAGTCTGAAAATTGTTCTGGGTCCCAAAAATGTTCTTTCCTCTTTGATTTTCTTCACAAATCAAACCTGTGGTCAACCTAGTAGGGATGTGTGGGAGCAGGCATAACTTACTAGCTCAGGGCTTTGCTTTTTTGCAGGTAGTAACTACTGCAATCGACCCGTCCATCCTAATGGCGATTGTAGTCACTTCTGCTTCCCAGTGCCAAATTTCCAGCGGGTCTGTGGGTGCCCCTATGGCATGAGGCTGTCTTCCAACCAGTTGACATGTGAGGGAGACCCAGCCCGTGAACCACCCACGGAACAGTGTGGCTCCTTTTCTTTCCCCTGCAACAACGGTAGATGTGTGCCCAGTCACTACCGATGCGATGGCTTCGATGACTGTCATGATAACAGCGATGAGCATCTCTGTGGGACATCTAGTAAGTAGCTATGCACGGGGGGGGGGGGGGGGGGGGGGGAGGGGGGGTGAATGGAGCAGAGAGAGGTGGGCTTTATAAACAAATAATAAAAGCTTGGGTTACTTACATGGAAAAATATATCTTTTAATATTTCAGATTCTTAACATGTACTCTAATGGCTTTTAGGAAACTAAGCAGTAAATTTCATTCTTATCATAGATAATGTTACAAATGGTTTCTAGGATTGATTTAGACTATCTTAAAACATTTTATTTTTGACATTTACTATTTGGATCAATGCAGAATCTCTACATCTTGGCAAGTTCCTTAAAAAGTCAAATAAAAATAAACTGGACATAGTCTTTAGTATCTGAGAGAATAGTTTCACAGAATAGGTTATTGTAATCATAGTCTTTGAATTTCTTATGTACTATGTTCATACTTACCTCCCTTTTGGAGCGAAGTGAATTAGGGCAGTTTTGCTATAGGGCATGTGTGCTTGCTTGAGAGAGGCAGAGAGGGAGAGAGAGAGAGAGAGAGAGAGAGAGAGAGAGAGAGAGAGAGAGAGAGAGAGAGAGAGAGAGAGAGAGAGAGAGAGAGAGAAATCACCCCTTCGGGAGGATTACCACACTGCAATCACTTCTCCTCCATTCACCTCTTGGAATTTTGGGTACACACGCACATGCACCTAATGTGTTTTTCAAACTGCTAGGTCTGGAACTCAGACTGTGCAGTTTGCCATGTGGGACTCCACATCATCTGCTTGCCCAGTATTTTATTATTTTTTTAATAGTAATCTAGTCTCTAAAGTGGAGGCCTAAAAAATATAATAGAAGGAGGCAGAATTATTCCATTATAATTTTTTTAAATATAGAGAACATTTGACATCACAATCAGTATTAAGGTGCAGTTAATGGTATGATAACCTGTCTTCTTGGAGAGAAAGAAGAGTGATGGATTTGAAAAACAGAAGTCTTGACTTGTACACTTTTCAGAATCTCTAAAATGTTCATTTCCAGCATATTATCTTCTTGTTCTAAGTATTATCTGAATATTTTATCCGTTTGACTGTTTCATATGACAGTTTCAAGGTTTCTGTAGACCGTGTTTGAAATTGTTGTTTGAAGAAGTATAGCTTAGAGGTTAAACAAGGCACACTGTTAGAGCTTGAATCTTGGACAGATTCCTAAGTCTCTCACACTTACTATAAAATGCAGATGATTATATGTACTTTATAATATTTTTGTGAGGATCAAAAGATAAAGAAAGATAGTTCTTATAAAAGTGCCTGATATACGTGAAAAACTGAGTAAGTATGATGATGGTGGTATCACTCGATGCATGTTTCTCCTTATTTCGGATAACACCCCCACTGAAATAAGAGAACGAGATCTCTACAATGCAAGAAGTCATTTACAAGTTGCAAAAACAAATCTCTTTATGACCAGTTTGTTGCTGTTGTAGATACTTCCTGTTCATCTTCATCCTTCACCTGTGCCCATGGAGGACAGTGTATCCCTGCAAGATGGCGCTGTGACAACCACTTCGATTGCATGGATGAGAGTGACGAACAGAACTGCCCTACCCGTGCACCTGCTTCTTGTGCCGAATCCTACTTTACCTGTGATAATAATGTGTGCATCTCAAGAGACTGGGTCTGTGACACGGACAATGATTGCGGGGATGGATCTGATGAAAAGAACTGCAGTAAGTTTTGAAATGGTTTCTCTTGGTTAGTTGCCACTAGTCAACAGAGCAGTCAATAGGCTTTGCACTCTTTCCTCTAAAGCTCAGTTCCCATGATGGCAACTTTTGCATCTTAGGAGACCTGTTCCATCTATCAATCTCTGTATTCCTAAACTGTAAGAACAAAGGCACGTGCCTACACATGAGAAGCTTGGGGCCCCCACAGATACAGAGTTCTATGGAAGCAAAACACTGATGGTCTCTGATGCCAAACATCCAGATAGAAACAGGAAAAACAAAACCCCCCTCAACTAACCATCAGATACTTAAATAGTTTGTTTTTCTTTTCTTCTTTAAATCATAATACATAGCCAGACATTTGACTATTAGTTTTTCTTTACATTTGAGACAGGCAGAAAGATAACAGAATAAAGGAGCACAGAAAGTTTAAATTTCCATTAGTCTCACCTAGTTGATTTTTATTTGGTCGGTTCTGATTTATTTCTTTAGGTTGTTTATTTTCATGTCTTTAATAATAGTTTAAGGCGGAGCAAAGTTTCTTGTACTTAGTTCTAGACTTGGTTGCTGAGGAGGGAAGTCTCTTTTTTTCTGGAGTGGATGAATTTTTTTTTCTTTTTTGGAGAGGTTTTTTTTTTTTTTTTTGCTATAGGGCGCGTGCGCTTGCCAGACAGACAGAGACAGACAGAGAGATAGAAAGCGAGAAATCACCCCCCAGGGGGGATGGCCACGCCGCAATCCCTTCTCCTCCATTCTCCTCTTGGGATCTTGGGCACGCACGCACACGCGCCCGGCATGAGTTTGAGCCACTGGGTCCGGGACTCGAACCGCAGTTGACTACGTGGGAGTCCAGCGACATAGCCATTATGCTAACTGCTGGTCCCTGGAGTGGATGAATTTTAAGATGCCTTTTGTTTTCCCAATTTATATGTAATATAACTTTATGTTGATATTGGGGCAGCCAGCACACTGAATTCCAAGGGTATGTATATATTTTTTTTTTTTAGAGAGAGATTTTTGCTCTAAGGCATGTGCACTCACCAAAGAGACACAGAGAGATAGAGAAACAGAAAGCAAGAAATCACCTTCTGGAGGGATGGCCACGCCAGAATCCTTTCTCTTCCATTCGCGTCTTGGGATTCTGGGCATGCACACAAATGCACTCAGCATCAATTTTAAGCAGCCTGGTCTGGGACTCAAACCATGGTTGACTACAGGGAAGTCCAGCAATGTGACTACTATGCCATCTGCTGGTCTCTCAAAGCTATGTCTTAACAGCAAGGCAGGCCTCTGATTTATAGAATTACCCTATTTAGACTTTGTATTAAATCCAGTCATCATGATGCATCTGCACACTGTTGCTATAGGATCAGGTGGGGAAGAATTTTCAATACATGTAACAACTGAGATGACTTACATAGTTATTTAGCATTTTTCAGTATGACTCTGATACACTTTGGTCAAGAAATAAACTTACTTGGTTTTGTTTTTGGATGACATTAGAATCAGGGACCTGCCGACCTAGTCAGTTTCAGTGCTCTGACCATCGATGCATTGACCCATTGTATGTGTGTGATGGGGACAAGGACTGTGCAGATGGATCTGATGAGGCTGGCTGTGGTAAGTGGTTTGCCTTATTTTTATTCCTGATATTTAGAAATATCTCAGCGTTTAGTCATTTTCTCTCTAATTTTTGGTGCCTTTTTTCTTTAATTTTTAGTTTATAATTGCACTGCTTCTCAATTTAAGTGTGCCAATGGGGAAGGCTGCATTAACAACATGTATCGTTGTGATGGTGTTTTTGACTGCAATGACAACTCTGATGAGGCAGGCTGTCGTAAGTACCGTACACTTAGCATGTTTCAGACGAAGGGTCGTTTAATTTTTACCAGGACAGTTTGAGTATTCCATATCTGAAATGCTTGGATTTGGAAGTGTTTTTGGATTTCAGACTTTTTTTGTATTTTGGAGTATTTATAGACATAATGAGGTATCTTAGGGATGGGGCACTAAGTATAAAGACAAAATTCATTCAAGTTACATATAAGCCTTATGCATTTATCCTGGAGCTAATTTTATATCATATTTTAAATGATTTTTGTACATGAATCAAAATTTGTATATACTGAGTTATCAGAGGTCAGGTGTGGAATTTTCCAATTGTAGCATCATGCTGGTACTCAAAAGGTTTCAGATTTTGGATTTCAGATTTTCAGACTGAGGTATTCAAACTGTATTGATGTTATTGCAAATTTTCTTTCACCCACACAAACCAGGAGGAAGAAAGTAGCCTGAACTATATTCTCAAAGGAATGTAGTATTGAGCATACAATAGAATTGACTAGGTGTTACCAAATTATGATTTATAATTAGTAAATCAAGTGGTTATATAAATAGATACTTCACAGAGTCTCTTAGGTAGGTTAATTATTTCCTAGATATTTTTGTTTTCAATTTTTTAATGGATTTTTGCTGTAGGGCACGTGTGCTTGCTGAAAAGACAGATGGAGTCAGAGAGACAGAAAGCCAGAAATCACTCCCCTGGGGGGATGACCTAGGCACAGTCTCTTCTCCTCCATTCTCCTCTTGGGATCTTTGGCACGCATGCAAACTCACCCCGCTTGAGTTTAAGCTGCTGGGTCCAGGACTAGAACTGTGGTTAATGACGTGGGAGTCCAGTGATATAACTATTATGCCATCTGCTGGTTCCTTGTTTTCAGGGGTCTTTTTAGAGGGGTTTTTTGCTATAGGGTGTGTGCGCTCGCCAGAAAGACAGAGACAGACAGGGAGACAGAAAGCAAGAACTCACGCCCCAGGGGGGATGGCCACGCCACAATCCCTTTTCCTCCATTCTCCTCTCAGGATCTTGGGCATACACGCAGATGTGCCTGGCGTGAATTTAAGCCATTGGGTCCAGGACTCGAACTGTGGTTGACTACATGGGATTCCAGTGACATAGCCATTACGCCAAGTGCTGATCCCCCTTGTTTTCAATTTTAAGTCAAATTAATGGGGTTCAACTTTTGAGGCTTTATTGTATGTAAAGATATTTATATGTAAATAAATGATCATATATTTTTTTATCTTTCTTTCTGCTAATATGGTGTTTTATGTTTATGGTTTTGCGTATGTTGAACCACCCTTGCATATCTGGAATAAAGCTTATCTGGTTGTGATGAATAATCTTTTTTATATGTTGTTGGATACAATTCACAAGTATCTTGTTGAGAATTTTTGCATGTATATTCATCAGAGATACTGGTCTGTAGTTTTCCTTTTTTGTCATGTCTTTGTTTTGGGAATGAGGATGATGGAGGCTTCATAAAATGAATTTGAGAGGATTCTTTCCTTTTGGATCTTTAGAAATAATTTGAGTAGAATGGGGTTAACTCTTGTTTAAAGTTTTATAGAATTTAGAAATGAAGCCATCAGGACCTGGGTTTTTCTTTCTTGGGAGACTATTTATTACTCATTTAATCTCGTGGCTTGTTATGGGTCTATTCAGGCTTTTTGTGTCCTCCTGATTCAATCTTGGTAGGTTATATGCATCCAGAAATTTGTCCATCTTCTTCATGTTCTCTTGTTTGTTGGCATATAGTTGCTCATAGTATACTTTAATGATGTTTTGTATTTCTCTTGTGTCTGTTGTAATATTGCCTGATTCATTACATATTTTATTTATCTGGCTTCTTTATCTCTTTTTCTTAAAATCAGTCTAACTAATGAATGATGTGTCAGTCTTGTTAACCTTTTCAAAGAACCAGCTCTTGCTTCCATTTATTTACTTTATTTTCTATTTCATTTATTTCTGCTCAAGTATTTATTATTTCTTTTGACCTGGCTTTTGTTTTGTTTTGTTTTGTTTTTCTTTTTCTTTTTTTTTTTTTTGTTGTTGTTGCTTTTCCAATTCCCTGAGGCATGATGTTAGGTCGTCTATTTGCCACCTTTCCATCTTTTTCTTATGTGCACTAATTGCTATGAATTTCCCTTTCATGACTGTTTTTGAGGTGTCCCATAGATTATGAAGCTTGTGTACTCATTATCATTTGTTTCCATAAATCTTTTGATTTCAGACTTAATATCTTCAATAGTTGAGAAGTCATTCAGGAGTAGATTGTTAAGTTTTCATGTATTTGTGTATTTTTTGAGGATTTTTTCCCTGAAATTAATACCAAATTTAATGTCATCATGGTCAGAGAAGATACTGGATATAGTTTCTATGACTTTGAATGCATAAAGGCTTGATTTGTGCCCTATCATATGGTCAGTCTTTGAAAAGGTTCCATGAGAGGGTGATAAAAACGTATGTTTCACGGTCTTAGGGTGGAAAGTTCTATAGATATCTGTCAAGTCCATTTGATTTACAGTATTGTTTAGGTCCTGTATCTGCTTATTTTTTTCCCTAGAAGATCTGTCTAAAGGAGATAATGGGGTGTTGAGATTCCCAACAATTATAGTGTTGCAACCTCTCTTCTCCTTTTAGCTCTAGCAGTCTTTCCTTCACATATTTAGGTGCTCCTGAGCTGGGTGCATAGATATTTATAAATGTTATATCTTCTTGATGAATTTGCCCTTTGACTACTATATAATGCTCTTCTTTGTCATTTCTTACAGTTTTTGTCTTAAAGCCTATTTTGCCTAAAATCAGTATCATGACTCCAGCCCTTTTTTGATTTCTGTTTGCATGGAATACTTTTTTCCAGTCCTTCATTTTAAGTCTATGTATGTCTTTATTCATAATGTGTGTTTCTTGTAAGCAATAGGTAGAGGGTTTCTGTTTTTTTTTTGAATTTTTTTTTTTTTTTTTTTTTGAGAGAGATTTTCGCTATAGGGCGCATGCGCTCACCAGACAGACTGAGAGAGACATAGAGACAGAAAGCGAGAAATCACCCCCCAGGGGGGATGGTCACGCCGCAATGCCTTCTCCTCCATTCTCCTTTTGGGATCTTGGGCACGCACGCACACGCGCCCGGCGTGAGTTTTAAGCCACCGGGTCCGGGACGCGAACCGCGGTCGACTACGTGGGAGTCCAGCGACATAGCCATTACGCTAACTGCTGGTTCCCCATAGGGTTTCTGTTTTTTAACCCATTCAGCCAGTCTGTGTCTCTTGATCGGTGAATTTAATACATTAACATTCAATGTTATTATTGATATTTCTGGACCTGTTCCTATCATTAAGTGAGCCATTTTCTTGGTTGTTTTATGTTCTATTATATCTGTCTGTCTGACTTTAGTTTTCTTGGTACAGCACTTTCTTCAGAACTTCTTGAAGAGCTGGTCTGGGGACCAGCAGTTACCCTAATGGCTATGTCGCTGGACTCCCACGTAGTTGACCGTGGTTCGCGTCCCGGACCCGGTGGCTTAAAACTCACGCCGGGAGCGTGTGCGTGCGTGTCCAAGATCCTGAGAGGAGAATGGAGGAGAAGGGATTGCGGCGTGGCCATCCCCCCGGGGGGTGATTTGATTTTTCACTTTCTGTCTCTCTGTTTCTCTCTGTCTGTCTGGTGCGCGCACACGCCCTATAGCAAAAACCTCCCCCGCCCCCCAAAAAAAAAAAAAAAAAAAAAAGAGCTGGTCTGGAGCTGGTAAATTCTTTTCAGGTTTTGTTTATCTGAGAATGTTCTTACCTTTTTTTCCCCGTATGGATAGTCTTGTCAGGCATAGTAAACTTGGTTGAAATTGTTTTCCTTTAACGCTTTGAGTTTATTTTCCCATTCTTTCCTTGTCTACATTGTTTCTGATGAGAGGTCCAATGTTAACCTGATGGGATAACCTTTGTAAGTAATTTGATGTTTCTCTCTTGCTAATTTTAGTATTTCTTCTTTGTCTGTGGTTTTGGCCAATCTGGCTATAAGGTGTCTTGGAGGAGATCTCCTTGGGCTGATTCTATTTGGGTTCTTTTGTATTTCTTGGGTCTGGACCTTTGCATGCCTCTCTAGGTTTGGAAAGTTTTGTTCCAGTATTTCATGCAATAGATTATCAATGTCCTTATTATCTTCTTTACCCTCTGGGATACCAGTTATCTGGATGTTTGGACATTTAATGGTATCTAATATTTCTCTTATATTGTCCTCATTTTTCTTGGTTATTTTCTCTTTTTTATGATGATTTTTTTCTAGATCAGAGGTTTTGTCTTCTACATTTGAGATTTGATCTTCTGCATGATCTAATCTGCTTTTAATACTTTCAAGGGAGTTTTTAATTTCCTATATCAGTTTTCATCTCTAACAATTGTTTGATTCTTTTTTATGGTGTCTAGTTCTTCTTTCAAATTGTGAAAGGTCTTTCTCATCTCCTGGAGCTTGTTGTCTCTTTTCTCTTGCATCTCATTTAGTTTGGTCACTATAAATATTCTGAATTGTTTATCTGACATTTCCACAAGTTCCACTGTGTTGTCTGTAGATGATGAGGAATTAATGTTTTTCTTTGATGAAGAGACATTTTCTTGGTTGCTCATATTTCTCGTGCTTCTGCAATGGTTTCTAGTCATCTGTTGGTTTCTTCCTGAGTTCGTCCAGTTAATTCTGAGCATTCAGAGGTATGCAGGAGTAGTTAATTGGTGATCTTTCTGTTTCTCTACCTCGGTGATGCTCACCAGCAACCTGGACTGTTGTCACTAGACTTGGCTGATTCAATGTCCTCCCAGTCTTTAGAGAACAGGTGTGCCTGGGATTGAGCTGCTGAAATTCAGTTGAGGAATACAGAAGGAATCTGAAAATGCTGTGGTTTCAGAACTCAGAGGCAATGAGCCACAGTCTCTCTGTACCTCAGTCTCCCTGGTACTTTTGAGAGTTCAAAGGCAAGTGGGGGAGGGATGAGTCACAGTGTTCTGCAGTACAAACTTTAGGCCGAGGAAGCTTGCAGTATGGCACGGCCATCATTGGAATGGGTATCACGGAGGCATGCGTTGGTGGGGGGAAAGGCCTTCTCAAGTCCCAAATAATGCACCTGAGATTTCAAAGGTAAGTGGGGGAGGGGATGAGCCACGGGACACCCAGAAAATTTTAATCATCCATTTTGATGGTCTGAGGTTAAACTGCCAGTTGCCTCTGATTTGCTTCTGCTTTATGAGGTCCCCTGGGAGAGGGAGTTTGTGTTTACCTCTGTGAAATCGGAAAGCAATTTTTGTCTGTCTCTTTAGGATTACTTGATGGATTGTGAAAAGTTTGCAAAGAATTAGGAATTTACTGTCACCTTTAATTTACTTAATGTGTGCTGGATTTATTTGATATAGTTCATTGGAGGGAATTTTAAAAATTATTTAACTTTGTCAAATTATAAATAAAGTTAAGTGAAATAATTATTTAAAATAAAAAAACATTATTTAACTTTGTTAATAATTCTTCTTCTTCAATTTGGCCAGAGAGAGACAGATTGAGAGAGAGAGGGAAAGTGATAGTGAGAAAGCAAGCCAATGAGTCTGGGACTAGAACCATGGTTGGCCATGTGGGAATCCAGTGTCTGAACCACTACGCCACTTTCTGGCCCATTTGAGGGAAAATTTTAATATTCAAACATATTTAGCTCATGAAGTTCAAAGCAATTATAGCTGTTTTAGATCTGTTGAAATGCTCCGGTGGTTTTTTCTTTTTTTTTTTTTCTTTAGCTTTGCTGTAGAGCATGTGTACTCACCAGAGATGAGAGAGAGAGAGAGAGAGAGAGAGAGAGAGAGAGAGAGAGAGAGAGAGAAATAACCCCCTAGAGAGTATGGTCACATGCAGTCTCTTCTCCATTCTCTTCTTG
This sequence comes from Tupaia tana, assembly GCA_026018925.1. Taxonomy (NCBI): domain Eukaryota; kingdom Metazoa; phylum Chordata; class Mammalia; order Scandentia; family Tupaiidae; genus Tupaia; species Tupaia tana. The sequence continues at coordinate 75,571,044 of JAKSZU010000001.1, forward strand.
GGATTATTGGATTATGGGCATGCATGCACATGTGTCTGGCATGTTTTTCAAGCTGTCAGTTTAGGACTCAAACCATGCAGTCAGCCATGTAGGATCTAGCTCCCTTAAATGCCACAATACCTGGTTGGCCTTGGTGATTCTTTAATTGAGAGATAAGATAGATTTTATGATTGAATCTGTAATTAAATAAACATTACAAAAGCAGGAAGCAGAATGTACTTTAGGTACTTTATCTTTTATTTGTGGATTGTACATCCTGTACTATACTAATCAGTGTGGGAGAATAAGGCTCTGTATTATTTCGGCCTTTAATATTAATTTTGTCATAGTCAAGCCGGATTTCCCCATACTTTTCTTCTAGCAACCAGGCCTCCTGGTATGTGCCACTTAGATGAATTTCAGTGCCAAGGAGACGGTACCTGCATCCCGGATACCTGGGAGTGTGACGGGCATCCAGATTGCATCCAGGGATCAGATGAGCACCATGGCTGTGTCCCCAAGACCTGCCCATCCACTCATTTCTCCTGTGACAACGGACTCTGCATCTACAAAGAGTGGCTCTGTGATGGGGACAATGACTGCAGTGACATGAGCGATGAGAAGGACTGCCCTACTCAGCCCTTTTACTGTCCCAGTTGGCAGTGGCAGTGCCCTGGCCTTAGCATCTGTGTGAATCTGAGTTCAGTGTGTGATGGCGTCTCTGACTGCCCCAATGGGACTGATGAGTCCCCACTTTGCAGTAAGTTTCCTGACCACAGTTTACTAGCCATAGATTTATTCTGAGCCATAGCCAGGTATACATCACCATTCTCATAGTGACTGTGCAGTTTGTAGAAAGGGATTTCAGTTCCCCTATGAGTTCAAATCTGTGTAGGGGACCCCTAATTGATTTCCAATAAATCATCACTGGATAAGAGTTCTCATTAAATCCTCTGCACTTGGATATGCGTTTTTACTTTTCATGTAATTGTTTAGAAAAATGAAGTTAGATGAGGCCATTAGATTGTCAAGTTAAATTTGATTCTGTTGGTAATGTGCTCATGAATTTTTCTGACTATAATATTTTCTAATTTCAATCAGAACTTACCACAAAACAAGTGAAGTCCTGAAATTTGTGTTTGTTGTGATTAAAATGTGATTAAGATTGGCATGTTATCCTAATTACTGTCCTCTCTTTCTTCTTTAATCAATGCTCACTCTCAGATGAATCCCAGCCAGGTATGATTGTGAAGTATTACAGATTCTTTTGTATGCATTATGTTCATGCTGAAAATATCCTAGTTATTTTGCCTCTCTGGTACCTATTCTGTATTATGACTCTTAGCAATAGGTTAGCCTACATATGGCAATAGACAGTATTTTTTTTCCCCAGGTATGTAAACTGTCTTTGAGTGGCTTCAGGCATTACCATTTTTGACTAGAGTAAGAAATAATGGTTTGTTAGTGGATCTGTGTCCTTCACTGTTCCAATTACCTTTCCCCTTCCATTTATTCACTTTAATAAATCTTACTGTCTTTTCTCTTAAAAGTTCCAGTCTTCCATTTCTGTATAGTTAGAAAAAATTTCAGAGGAAGTAAGAAGTAATTTAGGTTTCTTCGTATGCTTTATCAGTGATAGTTTTGTTTCTTGATATCAGTATTTCTCCAAGGTTATCTCATTGCAATGGAAGGAATTATATAAGAGGGTTGTACTGAATAAGGTGGTCCAACTTTAATGGATGTATCCTTATCAGAGCACACACTGTACAACCTACAGAATTCACCCAAGCAAATGCTGCTCTTAGCTCTTACATGAGCATCACACTGAAGGTGCAAACATTATATCAGAGTGAAACAAGGAAGCAAGGATTCCTGACTTTTTTCTTTTGTGATTCTCTTTTTTTATTCTAGACCAGGACAGCTGCTCAGATGCTAATGGTGGCTGTACACACGAATGTATTCAAGGGCCCTTCGGGGCTCAGTGCCTATGTCCAGAGGGATACCGACTTGCCAATGATTCTAAAACCTGCGAAGACATAGATGAATGTGCTCTTCTAAGCTTTTGTAGCCAGCACTGTTACAATACCAGAGGTTCTTTCCGGTGCTGGTGTGATAAAGACTACAGGTTAGAAGGTGACGGAAGGACTTGCAAAGTTACAGGTAATTACTGAACTTAAAAGTGAATTATATACAAGTAGAGATTAATCTTTTTTGTTATTTACAGTAATACAAAATGCCCTTAGATTATTTAAAAATGATTTCTATATTCTATTTTACTATATGAAAGCGATGATTATACTATTTATTGCTTTGACTACTTTGAAAGAGACCCAAAAAAGGAAGCTAAAACAAAATAGAAAGTTTCTTCTAGAAGTAGGAGTCGACCTGATAGGCAGTCCAGGGTAGAGGTGATCTGTTATGCTCATCAAGTGCGTTTTTCTTCAGGAACCAATGTGATTGTACTAGTCTTTGCCTTCTTTTTGAAAGTAAGAAAAGGAATGAGAAGGTGAGTGACAATCAGTTTCTTTTTAAGGATGTGACCTGGAGTTTGACACACCATTTCCACTAATGTTTGGTTGGTCAAAATGTAGTCATGTGGTCACTGCAAGCCACCGTGGAGGCAGAGACATGTCTCTGGCTGATCCACCGTGTGCCAAGCTACACTTGGCGTGCTTTATGACTAAAATGGCCTAATGGAGTGTGGCCACTCTGCCACTGCCAAGTGTCTCAGGGAAAGCAGAAATCATTGACACAATTCCTGCTATCAAGAAGCCCATGAACTAGTTGGGACCAGCAGTTAGCATAATGGCTATGTCGCTGGACTCCCATGTAGTCGACCACAGTTTGAGTCCTGGACCCAGTGGCTTAAACTCATGCTGGGCGCGTGTGCGTGAGGAGAATGGAGGAGAAGGAATTGCAGCATGGCCATTCCCCCTGGGGGATGATTTCTCGCTTTCTGTCTCTGTCTCTGTCTTTCTGGTGAGCAGATGTGCCCTGTAGCAAAAACCTCTCCAAAAAAAAAAAAAAGAAGAAGCAACCTATGAACTAGTAAGGAAAATGTGCAAAGTAGGAAAATACATAAATACAGTGAAAGGACTCTAGGCTAGTATTTAGACATACATTGAAGTATAAAAGAAAGGTATTTCAGAAAGAGTGGATTTCAAATGCTCATGAAAATCAGTTAAATGTTAAGGTTAAAAGTAAATGATTAAAAGTATTCTTACAGAGCTTTCCCCCTTTTAGTATAGTTATGAGATTTACCTTTATTTTGTTACTGAAAATATTGCATTTAGTGTTTAAGAGATACTTTAATTCTGTTTTCTCTCAAAATAATTTACATGTTTTCCCCTCTTCTCTCTCACAGCATCTGAAAGTCTGCTGTTACTTGTGGCAAATCGGAACCAAATTGTTGCAGACAATATCACTGCCCAGGTCCACAATATCTATCCCTTGGTCCAGAATGGTTCTCACATTGTAGCTGTTGATTTTGATTCCATCAGTGGTCGTATTTTCTGGTCTGATTCAGGTCAGGGTAAAACCTGGAGTGCTTTTCAAAATGGAACAGACAGAAGATTGGTAAGTACGTTTCTGCTGACCTTTGGCCTGACTGGTTCTCTTGCCTTGGGTCTATCTGCTGTTTTTTCACCAGTGAGTGATGGCCCTACCTCAACCTGAGTAGTTCTCATAGGCTCTTCTGGGTCATGTCACACCGGAGATTTCTGGGTGTGTAGAACTCCTAGTGTTTTGAGTGTTTTAGAAGAGAGTGTGGGGACCAGCAGGTGGTGTAATGGTTATGTCGCTGGACTTCCATGTAGTCAACTGCAGTTAGAGTCTCAGACCTGGCATCTTAAAACTGATGCAGGGTGCTTGCGGGCCCAAAATCCTGAGAGGAGAATGGAGGAGAAGGGATTGTGGTGTGGTCATCCCCCTCTTGGAGGTAGTTTCTCGCTTTCTATCTCTCTGTCTCTCTCTCTCTATCGCGAGCACATGTGCCCTATAGCAAAAATCTGTCTACAAAAAAAGAAGAAAAAGAAGAAGAGAATGTGGTTTCTGATGTCAGAGCCATGATTCTGAATTCTAGGTCACGTGACACAGAGACTTTACATTGTCCTGAGATCTCTTTTGCAGTCTTCTATTGGATGAGAGCAAAGGAAAATACAGGAGAGTCAAAAGGTTGCTTTTCTTACCTTGAATTTAATAGTTACCATTTATTTATTTATTTGTCTGTTTATTTTTGAGAGAGATTTTTGCTACAGGGCATGTGCGCTTGCTGGAGAGACAGAGAGATAGAGTGCGGTGGCTGCAATCTCCCCTTCTCCATTCTCCTCCAGGGGTCTTAGGTGGACATGCTCACATGTGCCTGGTGGTTCTGAAACCACAGGGTCTAGACTTGAACTGTGGTCAGCCATGTGGGAGTCCAGCATGGTCAGCCATGTGGGAGTCCAACAGAGCCACCATGCTCTCTGCTGGTCCCAGTAGTTACATTTCTTTAATTCACCGCCTGGAATTTTGGTTTCTTGACTCCTGATAGTTGTGTTTCCTCTGCCCCTTAGAACTTTATTTTGTAATCGTTGGCACTTAATCAATAAAAATATTACTCTTGGCATGAAACATCATAAAGTTTCATAAGGTTGCCAACTTAGCAAATGATGTCGAGCTTTTTTTAAAATTTACAATATAGAGCTTTTTATAAAAGTTTTTTGCTGTAAGGCATTTGTGCTCTCCCAAGACAGAGAGAGGGAGGAGGAGAGAGAGCGAACAAGAGAAAGCACAAACCAGGGGCATGGCCAAGTTGCAATTCCTTCTTCTCCATTGTCCTCTTGGGATTTTGGGCAGACATGCACATGCATTCAGCATGGCTTTCAATCAAGCCACGGGGTCTGAGACTTAAATTGTGCTGTAGGTCATGTGGGATCTAGCTACCATAACAACCACACCACTAGCTAATTCTGGATAGAGCTTTTAAAGTTTTGAATTTTTGAAACCAGAATGATCACACACTAATAAAATAGAGTTATTATTTTCGAATATTCACCGCTAAAAATCTTGTGTATTTTTCCCAGAAAATCCCACTATTGATTTAGTGATTAGCTACATGGGAAGACAGAATCTTTTTTTCTTTTTTTTCCCTTCCTTCCTTCCTTCCTTCCTTCCTTCCTTCCTTCCTTCCTTCCTTCCTTCCTTTCCCTCCCTCCCTCCTTCCTTCCTTCCTTCCTTCCTTCCTTTCTTCCTCTCTCTCTCTCTCTCTCTCTCTCTTTTTCTTCTTTCTTTCTTTCTTTCTTTCTTTCTTTCTTTCTTTCTTTCTTTCTTTCTTTCTTTCCTCCCTCCCTCCCTCCCTCCCTCCCTCCCTCCCTCCCTCCCTCCCCTCCCTCCCTCCCTCCCTTCTTTCTTTCTTTCTTTCTTTCTTTCTTTCTTTCTTTCTTTCTTTCTTTCTTTCTTTCTTTCTTTCTCTTTCTTCCTCTCTCTTCCTTCCTCCCTTCCTTCCTCTCTCTCTTTCTTTTCTATAGGTTGTGTTTGCTTGCCAGAGAGAGACAGAGAGAGAGGGAGAAAGTGAGAAATCACTCCTAAGGGGGATGGCCATGCCACAGTACATTCTCCTTTAGTCTCCTCTTGGGATTTTGGGCATACATGTACATGGATTGGGTGTGATTTTTAAGCCTTTGGGTCTGAAACTCAAACCACGTGGTTGACCATGTGGGATCTAGCACCTTAACCTCCATACTCCCTGGTGGCGTGGGATGACAGAATTTTCTAATTCCTACAAGCAAACTCAGGATTAATTAGATGTCTTATTTAGGTTTCATATAATTTTCATGTTTGCATTTAATCATTCTCCTTAAAATTCACTCTTTATACACTTTTGTCTTTAGGTATTTGACAGTAGTATCACCATGACTGAAACTATTGCAATAGATTGGATAGGACGTAATCTTTACTGGACAGACTATGCTACGGAAACAATTGAAGTCTCCACAATTGATGGGAGCCACAGGACAGTGCTAATTAGTAAAAACCTAACAAATCCCAGGGGACTAGCATTAGATCCAAGAATGAAGTAAGCCTTTTTTGCCTTTTTTAAAAAAATGTTGCTTTGCATGGTTATAATGAGGACAAAACCACAAAAACTTGATGTAACTGGTTTGCTTACTGGAAAATTTTTAATGATCTCTTCTGTAAAAATGGTGCATCTGACTGTTTGTTACTGTCTTTCCTGTATCTGAATAGTCTTTTCTGTAAAGTACAGGAGAACAATTAGTTGTTCACTTTAAGATCCCATTGGTTTATTATTAGGTTGTTAGGAAAGTCGTGACATATTTTTCTATGTAAAAATGCATCATAACTTTCCCGATGACCCAATTGTTTAACAGTATAATTATCAAAAGGATTGTTGTATGGGTTTCTATTTAGTGCACATAGTTACGTTCTGCAGTTGGACAGTTTGTTGTAACATTGATACGGCATGATTATATAATAAAAATGTCAGATTTTTCTGCATCAGTTTCATGTCATTTATGAGAACTTCCTTTTAAGTTGTATAAGAAAGAAGTTTTTTTGCCTGCTGGGCCTAACGGGAGAAAAGAGAAATTCTCCAATGTGTTTAAACACTTTTGAGGTTTTCCTTCCTTGAATTTACTTAGATTCTATAACTTAGGTTCTTTTTTGTAGGATGATGAATTAGGAGAGTTATTTTCAATGTGACTCACTTTCCTAGATATTAGAAAATATTATACACTAGTGAAACTTATGACAAAACTCCAAGAAAGAATAAATTAATTCTCTTATCTATACCACGACAAGGTAGACGAACCAGGACAGATAGATTTTTCTAGGTCAACTTTTTGTGGATTATACACAAACATAAATTGGCATTAGACATTTCTTTTTTAAAAATTTTATTTATTTATATTAATTTCACATTTTATAGGAAAGTCCCCTCAGGATGTATACTATATGTATGTGTGTGTGTGTGTGTATGTATGTGTATATATATATGTGTGTGTGTGTGTGTGTGTATATATACATATGTATGTGTATGTGTGTATATATATATATATATATATATTTAACAGAGAACTTTACGGTTTTTCATCTGTCAAATGTATCTCATACCCACCCTCTACTACCTATTCTCTACCATCTTCTTTCCTCCCTTATGATCTCTAGCATTCACAATTATCTTCTTCACCATCCCATCATAAGATCTCTCAACCTCTGCCATAGAGTGCAGACACTTGGTATAAACAGAGTGGGGATATACAATATGTGTATACAATATGACATACTATACGTATCTTTTAATGTCTGTCTAATGTCACTCAACATTAAGTCTTTTATATTCATCCACTTTTTAAAAAAAGAATTATTTTATTTAACTTTATTTATTTATTTTAATTTGATCAGAGAGGGACAGAGAGAGAGAGAAAGTGAGAAAGCCAGCCGCCAGGTCTGGGAAATGAACTGCAATTGGCCACATGGGCGTCCATTGCCCTTGGGAGAGCATGCCACCTGCTGGCTCCTATATTCATCTGCTTTGAGTCAAATGATAGGATCTCATTTTTTCTTATGGCTGAGTAATATTTCATAGTATACTTGCCAATGTCATCATGTTCTGCATGTTTTATGAATGTTATAAAGGTGGCTTGTGATGGCATTATGATTACAGTTTAACTTTGTGACACTCAGAAGAATAAGCTCTCTGCATATATTCTGAACTGGAGAAGATTTATTTTAAGCTGCATTAACTGGATGTTGCATTATTTAAAATGATACAGAGTATTTTTCAGATTGAAATATGTACCCTTAGGAATGGCAGGTGGCATGGTCGTTGAGGTGCTTAACTCCCACATGGCTGACCATGGTTCAAGTCCTGGGCCCAGTGGCTTGAAAATCGCAACAAATAGATAGATAAATAAATAATAATTGTTAAAAAATGTCCCCTCTAATTGGTAACTAATTTAATTTCACAGTGAGCACGTAATGTTCTGGACTGACTGGGGCCGTCACCCTCGTATTGAGCGAGCCAGCATGGATGGCAGCTTGCGTACTGTCATTGTCCAAGAGAAGATCTACTGGCCCACTGGCTTAACTATCGACTACCCCAACAGACTAATTTACTTTATGGATTCCTACCTTGATTTCATAGACTTTTGTGATTATGATGGACAGCATCGGCGGCAGGTGATAGCCAGTGATTTGGTAAGTTGGTAATGAGAAGGACCAAATTAAAACCACAATAGTGGCTGGGTGGGAAGTATCAAGAAAACTAAGAAATTGTCTTGTGTATTATAGACATTGTCAGGTCAGTCTAGGAAATAATCAACAATATTGAAGGGCCATCCATCTTCTATTACCAACAGGAAAATAAACATGTGTATTCTGGGTCATGGTTCTATTGTGCTGTATCTAAGAAGTATGAATAGCTCATGTGATTTAGTTGATCTATAGATGCTCAACTGTTGCTTCTATACCTTTAAAAGTTGGGGGCAGCAGGTGACATGGTGGTTGGGGTGCTGGACTCCCACAGGGCTGGCCGTGGTTCGAGTCTCAGACCTGGCATCTTGCCTTCTCACTTTCCCTTTCTCTCACACTCTCTCTGTCTCTTTGGTCAAATTGAAAATAAATAAATAAATAAATAAATAATAATAACAAATAAAATTAGAATAAGCAAATAATTTAAAAAAATCTTTAAAAGTGGTATTAAGCAAAAATGAATAATTAGCCAAATTTACATTTCTCAATGAAATCATAGCCTGTTATATAGTTAGTATTTTTTATTCAATAAATTCTATAGAGTTTGTTTTTGCATGTTAAATGGGCAAATATAGAAGATACATATTTTGCCCAAGAGCTGTTATAGACTTGATTTAAGATTGCCATCATTTTTTTAGTTTCTTGAGGACACTGGAAGGGCCTCTTTCCTGTTGATAAATATGCTCCTAAGCCAAAAGATTGATGTTAATCAATGAGAGGTGGAAGAATGTGATGGAAATAACACCAGACAAGAGTGGGAAAAAATGGAGTGGAGGCTGGGACTGGACCCTTTGGAGATGAGGAACCTCTAAATAGGATTTTAAAGTCCTTGTCTCTCACTAGTAGGGACTCCAGATGTATCGCCTTATTCTCTGTTACTAAGCTTCATTTTCATTTGTAAAATGAATGCTTGGTACAATTATCAGAGTAAACTTGAAGAATAAATAACGCGTTGCGTCTGCAAGTATTTTGAGTGGTATAGTGGGATATAGAACAAATGGTATGTTTTTTTTTTTCCCCCTATCTCTTGCACCTATCTCTTCCTTGTGTCTTTATTAAATAATCAATGCTAAAAGGAACTAAAGGAAATTTTCTTGAGCAGATACCTTCTTCCACTTAGTCTGCCTTGGCTTTTGAAACTTTTTTTTTTAAGAGAGATTTTTGCTATAGGGCACGTGCACTAGCCAGAGAGACAGAGAAACAGAGACACAGAAAGGGAGAAATCACCCCCGAGAGGGGATGGCCACACTGCAATATCTTTTCCTCCCTTCTCCTTTTGGGTTTTTGGGCACTCACGCCCACGTGCCCGGTGTGAGTTTTAAGCCACCAGGTATGGGACTCAAACTGTGGTCGACTACATGGGAGTCCAGCAATGTAGCCATTACGCCACCTGCTGGTCCCAGAATATTTTTTTTCTTTTTAATTTCTCCAAAGTGTCTCTGTGCACGCGCCTTCTGGAGCATACCTGAGGAGCATGTTTCCTGACAGGAAGGAGAATCTCCCAGGGTCTCCCCAAGAAACTATAAAATAATGTCAAGAGAAGGAGAGAGAGAGAGAGAGAGAGAGAGAGAGAGAGAGAGAGAGAGAGAGAACCTTTTATTGGCACATGGTCATGCTCAATCCTTTTCTTCTTCCATTTCTCCATTCTGTTAGGATTTGGCCTATACACCCACATGCTCCTGGCATGTTTTTTCAAGCTGCTGGGATTGAGATTTGAACCATGGTCGGCCAAGTGGAATCGGGCTTCCTTAGCCACTGTGCTACAGGGCCAGCTCTGCCTTGACTTTTGTTTCTGGGTGAGATTTCATTGCTCTTTACTGCTTCACAGGTTATACGGCATCCCTATACGCTAACCCTCTTCGAAGATTCTGTATACTGGACGGATCGTGCGACTCATAGGGTTATGCAAGCCAACAAGTGGCATGGAGGAAATCGGTCAGTTGTGATGTTTAATATTCACTGGGCTCTGGGGCTTGCCGCCATTCATCCTGCGAAACAACCGAATAGTAAGTGATTCCGAGAAACCTGGCTGTGGAGAGCTTGGAAGTCAGTGATTCTGGGAATGCCGAATGCACACTCGCAGACCCATTTGTTGGGGCCATTACTGAGCGCCTCACTCCCCATTTTCCCCAGCCCTAGCCATGCCATTATTTTTAATTACCATGGGAAACTCAAGCTGCCAGATCTGGGACTTGAACCAGTCAGCCATGTGTGAATCCAGCCACCTTAACCACTAGGCTACCTGCCAGTCTCACTTCTGTAATCTCTATTTGAGTCTCAGTTTCCTGAGCTGACAAACATAGTCTAGACCAGATAAGACCTTAGGTACACTGTGGCTTAATATGGCTTATTTTTAGGGCTCATTTATTACGACAGCTTTGCTTTGTTGGTGCTCTGCTGTGGCCACTCCAAGTCACTCTGAAGTGTGTGGTATGGGTGCTGGGTGATCTGAAAATTTGGCTTTGGTGGCTGTTCTGGGAAGAGAGGATGTAAGTTACTTAATCATCAGTTCACCTCTTCTCAAAACCCTCTAGTGGTTTCTCATCACACTTCAGATTCTGGCCTCTTCTTCGACTTCCTCTTACCACACAGGGCTTCATTATGGCTGGAAGCACCAAGCTACTTTTCACCTCTGAACTTTTGCACTAGGGCTTTGTTCTTTTTACCTAGAATATCTCTCCTCCCATTTTTCCTTCAAGTCCTTTGGAGTTCTTGTCAAATGTCACTTTCTCGAAGATGCCCTCTTTTACTACCTGACCTTAAAATTCTTTTGCTCCTTATCCTTACATTCTAAAATCGTGTGTGCACACTCACACACACTTTATGAGTTTAGTTCTGTGTCTTGTTTCTAGAATATATGCTCCATTTATTGTATTCCCAGTGCTTAGAATGGTATTTGGGTGAATGAATGGATTAACAATCTGATGTGGTGTATGTAATAAGAACATAGAGGTCCCCAAATCCTGAGAGAATGAGATAGAAAAGATTTTCGCATGGCCATGCCCGCTGGAGAGTCATTTCTCACTTTCCTTCTCTCTGTCTCTCTCTGGAGAGTGCATGAGTCTCCTGGCAAAAACAAAACAAAAAAAACAAACAAGAAAACCAAGCAGACCTAAAATATCCTGTGAGCTTGTGATGCACACACGATCTATTTTTTCCAAGGAGCAGAGACACACAGATAGTATCAGTAGAAAAGTAGCAGAATATTATCTAGCCCAAACTTGGACAGCACTGGGTAAATGTCAAGGCCATAGAGGGAACACAAAGTCTGTTTTCACTTAATGCAAAAAAGATCTCTTTTAGGTCAGGGCAGGAGACATATTAGTCTCATATTTCTGTTACTAAAGTTCAGGTTATTCAGTAGTTGTTCATAATCGGGTTATAGATCAGATTTATTTGTGACCTTGGGTAAGTTTCTTTTCTCTCTTATGAATTTTATGCTGAAAGCACGATGCTAGGAAAGGGTAGTTTAGGAAAATAGGACAGAACAAAACAAAACAAAACACAGAGGTAACTTAGCGTACTTGTGTCCCCAAATCCCGGAGCCCTCTGGGAGGACAGTAGCATGAATCTGTGTACTCTGATGTGGGAGGTTTTCCATTCACTGATGTTTATTCTTTCTCTCTCACACAGGTACGAATCCGTGTGCCTCTGCCTCCTGCAGCCATCTTTGCCTGCTCTCCTCGCAGGGACCTCAGTTTTATTCCTGTGCCTGTTCTTCAGGATGGAGTCTCTCTGATGATTCTGTGAATTGTGTGAGAGGTAAACTATGCTTTTTAAGTGTGCTCTGAAGATGGAGCTTGTTGTCATTTGTACCGAGCCGTGGAAACGCTAAACCCATTTGCAACTGAACTTGCGTTCCTTTTGATTTGGCAGGTGTCCGCAGGGTGTGTGCTGTCTGGGCACTTCAGCTGAGGTGTACTTTCTGTGTATGGAGATGACATTATCTATGTGTATCAGTGAACAGTCTTTAAACTCCTATTTTTTCTCACTTGGCTACGGTTAGACTTTTCTATTAGCTAGGCCAGTGAGGAGTTCAAAATTCTGCTTATCAGAAATTAAAAAGTGTTGGACCAGCCAATGTCATGGTGGTTAAGGCAGCTGGATCCCACATGGCTGAATGTATGGTTTGAGTTATGGACCCAATGGCTTGGAAAACACATTGGGTGCATGTGTGTGTGTGTTCAAAATCCTGAAGGGAGGGAAAAATGGAGCAGAAGGGGTTGTACCATGACTATGCCCCAATGAGGGGAGGTGCTTTCTCACTTTCTCTCTCTCTGATGAGTATACACACCCACTAACAAAATAAAAAAATAAAAAGAAGTAAAAATGCTTGACATTTGAGTATGGCATCATTTGTTAGGTCCATTGTCTTTTTTTTTTTTTATAGCCAGTAGTTGAGTGTTTTAGTCTGGGTCTTCTGTTCTGACTCCTGCTTCAGTACTTTTACTGTTACTCTCTGATACTTTACAATATCTCTGTATGAAATACTCTAAGTGGCTATTTGAGCAATTTAATTTTCACCCAAGAGATATTTTCCTGTTTGATTGGAGTATATGTGCAGGAATGTATATGAAATATTTTAGGGAGTAAGAAAGAAAGAAAAAGATGCAGTCAGTTTACAAAAAGGATTTCTTCTGGCATGTATACTTGTGCATTATAAGCTATTATTTAAAAAAAATCACTCTCTAGTGCTTAAAAAATATAAAAAGTTACTCTAAAACAAAATTTCTTTCATTTCCTGTGAAGAGGAGTGAATATGTTTTGAAACTGATAAAAATTGCTCTGGACAAGTTGAAATGAAATATTTAATGATAACATATTCTTGAAGTAAGAGATCTAACCCCTGGGGAAATTTAGTTTTCAAATGGAAAATATATACTGAGCCCAGGAAATTTACAGTGTTTACAGATTATGTAGATACAGGCTTACCGAAAATCAAATTCCGTCTCATGTAATATTGGGCAATGATACTTTCATGATGAAAGATTTTAATTATTGGTAATGCGTACAAAGGGATTGGCATTAGCCATTTTTCTTCAGAGACTTATTATGCCCCTAATCCTTGTTGACACTGTTTAATTTAGTATGTCCTCAGAGTCTTTCAGGAGAAGATTAAACTGGGCTGTAGACGTTTTGGATACAAAGCATTCTTTCTTCGCACAAAGGTTTTTGAACTGTGCTTTGAGGATTGATGTAATCAATATTACTCTTTGATGGTGATTGATAAGTGTTATCTGTAAATAGTACTTTCTCTGTTGTTTCACAGATAATGCCACTGAATGTTTCCCCTGGGGTTGACTTGACGGAGATGGCACTTTGCAGTATTTCCCGAAGTTTCTGAGCACCAGTTAGGAAACGAGTGTCAGGGTACACTAGCTAAAACAAAGGCTGCACTTTTCTTACTGTTTTCCCAATAAGAAATTTGGAAGACATGAACATTTATAGATGAAAACATGGTATTAGACATAATTTTTCAATAACTTTTAAAATAGTGTTTATTGGGTGTCTGGAATATCTTTGGAGGGGCTTATGTGATACTGGCAAGTGAAAAAGCATCTTTATAAAAATGTGAATTAAGTCCATAAGGAAACACACATGAGTGCTAACAGTGATTACAATTGGAGAGGGGAATCTGGGATGTTTTTATTTTTCCTTATTTTATGTTATAAGGTTTTAAAATGAGAGCTTCTTCCGTATGCATGTGTTTTTTATTCCTTAGAAAATGTATTCCCAGGACCAGCAGATGGCGTAATAATTACATTACTGGACTCCTTCATGGCTGACTGTGGTTCGAGTCCTGGACCTGGCAGCTTAAAATTGACACTGGGAGCGTACGTGTGTGTGCCCAAAATCCTGAGAGGAGATTGGAGGAAAAGGGATTTTGGTGTGATCATCCTCCCAAGGAGTGATTTTTCACTTTCTCTCTCTCTCTCTTTGGCGAGTGCATGTGCCCTATAGCAAATCTCTCTCTCTCTCTCTCTCTCAAAAAAAAAATTGCATTTCCCACAATGCCAAAAATAAACAGAACTCAGGCCAAACATCTCCCAGCAACTCCTTCAAGTAACCTCAAATCCACAGTCAGCTTCTGTCTCAGTGTAAAGGGAATGAGGCCTTTGCATCAGTGATTATGTGCAAAATGATAGGAAGATACCCGTAGTCCTTCCTTCAGTAAAGGCTGTGGTGTGGAGCAGTTTGCCCAGGGTATGACAGAGGAGACCTGGGCGCAGGTGCCATAAATATCACCCTTTAGTCACCACACTTCTTTTCCATTCCTGGCTAGGTCTCTTCTCTTTTCTGCTCTGCTGACACTAACCTTAATGAGATGATGACATGAAAAATAGGAATAGAGATGGTTCTTAATTTTGAAAGACTCAGACACACTGATCTAGGACAGCTTAACTCTCATCCTGCTAAGCTTTGTTCCCGCCGCCTCTAGGCGCTTCTGTTCCTCCTCCTTCAGGCCATTATCGTAGTGAATTGAAGGGGCCTAGACTTGGTCTTGCCCTCTAGATGCCACATTGCTGGAGGGTAAATCCTCTGATTTGTAGATATGCACCCAATAAATGTTGAGTGAATAGCAAGTTCTTTAATATCCTTTGTTGCGCCTTCCCAGTCCTGTGTTTTTCACATGCCCTCCTGTGCTACCTGTTGTGTCACTAGTGACTTCCTTTTTGGTGTTGTTCTGGCATTGTCTCTCACTGCAGCTCTCATACTTCCAGCCAATGCAGAATTAAATGATATCCTATTTTTATGCCCAATTAAACAAAAAGAAAGATTACCCACTAAAAAAGACAATATTCTTTTTTTTTTAAATGTCAATGTGTATGTGTGTGTGTGTGTGAGAGAGAGAGAGAGAAAGAGAGAGAGAGCGATAGAGAGAGAGAGACATAAATGAGGGGAGAGAGAGAGAATCTCCCAATGATGTCTGGTCATGTCACAATCCTTCTTCCTCCAGTTTGGCATCCTGTCAGGATCCTGAGCATGTTGCCTCCAGGATTGGGATTTGAACCCTAGTCAGCATATGAAACCCAGCCTCCTCTGCCTAGTGCTTAACTGTTACACTACCAGGCCAACTCAGTTTTAAAATCCTTTGAAATTAAGATGAACCTATATTGTAATCCAGAAAAAGAGTTATCTTTGAATATTTACTACCAGAAAATCTTATGCATTTTATCCAGAAAACTCTACTGTTAATTTGGAGATTAGCTACAGGAAAGACATGCTCAATGTTTTCAAAGTTACAGAGGCTGGGACTCTCAAACCCTGGGTGGCCCTGTGTGAGCCGGTTTCCTCTGCATAATGCTTAACTGCTGCACTGTGGGGCTGGCCCCAGTCTCAGGTTTTAACGGATAAAGTTTGACATTTCCCTGTAAAACTGGGAAAGTTCTTGTTTTTACTGCAGCAATTGACATTTATAACATATAATCAGTATAACTAAATATCATCTCAATAGAATTTCAAAGTACATCTGAAACTCATGATATAGCTTTCAATTTTTATTGCAGTTGGAACAAATAAAACGAGTGGTGATTTGGTATTCAGTAAGTAGTATCTGGCTTGCACTTGTTGTGAAGTCGTGATGAAGAACAGATATTGGTGTCTGAGAAACCTGGTTGTGTGTCATTGGGTAAATTGCTTAATTTCTTTGTGTCTCATTCGTAAGTTGGGAGAGTTATCTTTAAAAACAAACAAACAAACAAATTACAAAGCTTCAGGGAGATACATTTAATGGGATAATGTGTGCTGTGTGGCACATATTAAAGATGGTCTTTGAGAGCCTCTCACTTCCAGCTTTCTCCCCTGTGGGGTGGCAGTGGCAGCCAATTCTCTCTGAGACCAGAGATTGCCTTGGGAACTTCACTGTCTCCTGACCACTTCTGGGAAACTGCTTTAGACCTCTAACTGCTTTTTTGCCCACTCAGGAATACTTTCAACTTCATAATTTCCTGAAGCTTCACAGCCCCCCCCCCTTTTTTTGGGGGGGGAGAGGTTTTCTCTATAGGGCGCGTGCGCTCGCCAGACAGACAGATAGAGACATAGAGACATAGAGAAAGCGAGAAATCACCCCCCAGAGGGGATGGTCATGCCGCAATCCCTTCTCCTCCATTCTCCTCTCGGGATCTTGGGCACGCACGCACACGCGCCTGGCGTGAGTTTTAAGCCACTGGGTCCAGGACGTGAACCGTGGTCGACTACTTGGGAGTCCAGCGACATAGCCATTATGCTAACTGCTGGTTCCCCACAGCCCCTTTTTTACTTAGCTGAAACCCTGCAGCTCAGCCCCAGGTGCACCTGTGCTCAAGAAACTGGGAGGCCATTGGAATATGCAGTTCCAGTGACAATAGTGCAGCTTGTAGGTTGAGCATCAGGAAGCTGGACCTACAGAGAGATTATGGTTCACCTCCTTCTGCACACCTTTTAACACTCAGAATTAACTCCATGAGATTAGGAAGAAATGAATAATTCATCAGATGACCAGGAATCAGTGCAAAAGGCAAAAGAAATATGAGAAACCAAGAAAATATCTGCCCCCCCCAAAGGGAAAGAACAATTCTTCGTCATCCACAGACAGTACAATGGAACTCGTAGAAATGTCAGATAAACAATTCAGAATATTTATAGTGACAAAACTAAATGAGATACAAGAGATGAGAGACAACAAATGCCAGATGGTGCAAGAGGAAAGAGACAATGAGTTTCAGGAAATGAGGAAGCTCCTTCCATGGTTTGAAAGAAGAATAAGCATAAAAAAGAATCAAATGGAATGGTTAGAGATGAAGACTGTAATACAGGTTATCACAACTTCCCTTAAAAGTATTAAAAGCAGATTAGATCATGCAGAAGATTGAATCTTGGATGTAGAAGACAAAACCTATGACCTAGAAAAAAAAAATCACCCCAAAGACTGAAAAAGTAACTCAAAAAAATGAGGACAATACATGAGAAATACTAGATACTATTAAATGCCCAAACATCTGAATAATTGGTATCCCAGAAGGTGAAGAAATTAATAAAGGCATTGATAATCTACTTCATGAAATCCTGGGAGAAAATGTTCCAAGTCTAGAGAAGCACTCAAGCATACAGACCCAAGAAATACAAAGGACCTCCAAATAGAATCAACCCAAGAAGATCTTCTCCATGGCACATCATAGCCAGACTGGCTAGAACCACAGATAAAGACAGGATACTAAGATTGGCAAGAGAGAAACAAAGATTATCCCATCTGGACTTCTTACCAGAAACAATGCAAAGAAGGAAAGAATGGGACAATATATTTCAAAGTGTTACTAGAGAAACAATTTCAACCAAGATTACTATACCCAACAAGATTATCCTTCAAATGGGAAGAATAGATAAAAACATTCTCAGATAAAGATGATCTTTAAATGGAGGGTGATTATTGTTATTTTAAAAAATATTTACTTAATTTCCTTTGTTATTATTATTTTTAATTTGACTAGAGAGAGAGAGAGAGAGAGAGAGAGAGAGAGAAAGGGGGAGGGGGGGCGGGGAGAGAGAGAGAGAGAGAGAGAGAGAGAGAGAGTGAGAAACCAAGCCACCACGTCCAGGACTCAAACCATGGTCAACCATGTGGGAATCCAGCGCCTTTCACCACTATGCCACCTGTTGGGCTTAATGGAGGGTGATTATTAAGGCCATTGCAGTTGTTTGGAAGAGAGGCAGTGTGGAACAGTGGAGGGAGCAAGATTGAAATAAAAATAGTCCAGGGTCCTTGTCTTATTATGTTGTTTCCTGCCCAAATTCCAGTTCCTGCAAGTATCATTTACTCCAGCTGAAAACAACTTGACAATCTTGTTGTGAAAGACGAAATCCTATATATGGCAGTACATTATAAATACAAGGCATTAAAATTGTAAAGTTTACATGAAACTAAATTTAAATTTGTACTAGAGTAACAAATGCATTTACCTTTATTTACTTTTATTGAGTTATTTCTCAGCAATAAAAATGACAGGAACAAGGAAAAGCTAATGAGCTACAAACACAAAGGAAAAAAATAAAAATAATTCTGCTGAAGATGCAAAGCTTCCTAGATCATCAAAATAATAGAAAACACTTTTTAGTTCATGAAAGCTGTGTAATGATTAGTCTTTTTTTTTTTTTTTTTATAGGGGTGTATGTATTTGCCAGAGAGAGAGACAGAGAGAGGGAAAGTGAGAAAGCATCCCTAAGAGGGAGATGGCCATGCCACAATCCCTTCTTTCTCTTCTCTGTGTTTTAGGCATGAATGTACATGTACCTGGAGTGTTTTTAAAATCTCTGGGTCTGGGGCTTGAACTGTATGATTGGTCATGTGGGATTCAGCTGCCTTAACCACCATACCACTGGTGTGGATACTTTGTATACAGTCATTGTATACTTTGTCTTAATATGTGATATATCTTATATATCTTATATCTTATATACCTCTCTTAACACAAAACTGTACATTAAAATTTTTTTTCTCAAAGAGAAATTTAAAAATTAAGCTCCACATTTGAATTTTATTAATTTAGTTTTTTTATGATACTTTAATCAGGATAAAGTTTACAATATTATTATTGTTTTTTAGAGAGAGATTTTTGCTGTAGGGCACACACGCTCACCCATCAGACAGAGACAGAGAGACAGAATATGAGAAAATCCTCCCTCCCCCAGGGTCGATGGCCATGCCCCAGTCCCTTCTCCTCCATTCTCCTCTCGGGATTTTGGTTATGCATGCACATGTGTCTGGCATGAGTTTTAAGACACCGGGTCCAGGACTTGAACCACAGTCAACTATATGGGAATCCAGGGCCTTAACCACTATGTTACCTGCTGGCCAAAAGTTTATGTTGTATTTTAAAAAAGAACTTTGGCTAGCTCTTGAGAATAAAGTGAACTAATAATATAAATAAGATATTATAGAGGTGTTTAAATTACAATGTTTAGATACTTCAGAAGACTATTTACTATATTTGCTTATGTATGCATTTGTTTTATTTTTTTTAGTCATGTGTTTATTCATTAACAACTATTTATTGGGCAACTATTTATGCCAGGCTCTGTACCAGACTCTGGGGTACAATAGTGAGCAAATCAGACACAATCACTGTCTTCTGGGAATTTGGATTTGGTGGGAAAGACACACTAGTCAAATAACAGTTGATGGCATTATCAGTATAATTTGTGGATTGATTTAAGTCCTTCATAAATAGTAGACAATACTGTAGTGTTGTTTTGTTTTCTGAACATGCTTAAAGCTAGTAAGCTGCCACTCACCAAGAACTGTCTAAAAGCTTTCCTTCACTTTGTTCTGTGCAGAACCCAAGTTGTCTTTTCCTGAGTTATTCAGTAATCGTGAGGTTGGCTTGTACGTAGAAATGGAAGAGCTTTCTTCATGTGAAGTTGATCAAACATGAATGGTTTATCAGCATAAGTGAGGAATTAATAAAGAGTAAAGCACATGCTAACCTGCTTGGAAAATTGTTACCTGGCAACCCACCATGACGTTCCAGAAAGCCCACGCGTGTCTGATGAATTATCTACTATGCTTTGTATTGCTCCAATGCTGCAATGGCACCTTAAGCCATAGGATGATACAATCCGCTGCCTTTCATTTCTGTCCTTTCTGTCTGGTAATAATGGGGTGTCATTTTGACGATGTTCTGCTATTTTCACAGATGAACAACCTTTCCTAATTACTGTAAGACGCCATACGGTTTACGGAATCTCCCTTGATCCCGAGGTGAAGAGCAGTGATGCTATGGTTCCCATAACAGGAATACAGAATGGTTTTGATGCTGACTTTGATGACTCAGAGCAATTCATCTATTGGGTTGAGAATGCAGTAAGTTCTGAATAACGTTCCAAAAATACAATTTATTCTCGAAGAGCATACCTGTACCAATTCCTTCTTATAGTCAAACCTTTGTTGGGTAGGTAAAAGGGAAATGGTCCAGAAATTAATTTATCACCCTTTTTGGACTCAGTGAGGGATGTCAGTATTAACTGGCCTGGAACAAAGATCAAAAAACTTAAAAAAAAAGAAAATTGCTTTAGAGCACATGTGTTTGCTGAGTGAGACAGAGAGAAGGAAAATGAGAAAGCACCTTCTTTCCCCAGGGGGATTGCCGTGACACAATCCTTTCTCCATTCTCTGAGGATTAGGATTTGGGATGTGTGTGTCCGGCATCTTTTTCAAAGCTACCAGGTCCGATACTTAAAACATGGAGTTGGCCAAGTGGGATCCATCCACCTTAACCACCATGCCACCTGGCTGGTCCCAAAAAACTGTTTAGTTTTAGAATAATTTATTAGGTATTATTCATTCACTTAGCAAATATTTATTAAGTGCCTATGGTTTGGCTTGCACTCAAATATGTGCTTCTAACTACTAAATAGTGAGTCATTGAAAAAGTCATGATGTATTTTTTCTATTACTTCTATGCAAAAATGCATTATGACTTTTCTGACCACCAAAAAGATGCCACAAAACTGCAGTCACAAAACTTACCCTACTGGAGCTTCATGGTAGTAGAAGATATTTGACTAACATAAAAATGATCATAATTAGAAAATAAACTAGTTATTCCCTAAAATAATTCCAGGAAAGCATTTAATGTATCCGGTCTTTCATTTAGAATCTTTGCTCCAGGGTAAGAACAATCTCTCGTGCAATTCCGTTTCCCTTGGAATCCTTTCTGAATCCTTCAGAAAATAATCTATGAGGGCTTGAAAAGGGCAAGGAAAATATAAAGAAGGAAGAGAGGAAAGTTTGTGCACTTGATGTTTGTCACCCTTGTATAAAATACGCTCTTGGCCTTCTGATCCACATGGGGGACTTGGATTTTTTTTTTTAAAGGTCTCTTACGTTAATGATAGTTAAGAAATACTTCTGTAGCTTGTACTAGATAGAACTAGACTGAATAGTAAGTCTTGTGTGTTCTTGTGATGTACTTAAAAATCAGTGTTTTTAAAGGGTGCTGGCATTAGTATTTCACACAGTAAGCCTTAGCAAGGGCACTGAACCTTTTCTTCATTTTATCTGAGTGTGAGGAGTGTTCAAGAAACAGTGACTGGCAGGTGGCCCCAGTGAAGAAAGTGCTCTTATGCAGAAACCGTGGCCTTGAGATGCCTCACCTCCCCTTTCTTTCATTCCAGGGTGAAATTCACAGAGTAAAGACAGATGGCACCAACAGGACAGTGTTAGCCCCTCTGTCTCTGTTGGGGTCTTCTATGGGCCTGGCCTTAGACTGGATATCAAGAAACCTTTATACCACCAATCCTGGAACTCAGTCAATCAAGGTAAAATATATTTTCAGAAAATATTCTCATAGATTTTGGAGTTTTTTTTGGGGGGGGGGGGAGAGAGAGGTTTTTGCTATAGGGCTTGTGCACTCACCAGAAAAAGAGAGACAGAGAAAGCGAGAAATCACCCCCCAGGGGGGATGGCCACGCCGCAATCCCTTCTTCTCCATTCTCCTCTTGGGATCTTGGGCACGTACGCACATGTGCCCGGCGTGAGTTTAAGCCACCGGGTCTGGGACTTGAACTATGGTCGGGTACATGGGAGTCCAGTGACATATCCATTACGCTAACTGCTGGTCCTGATTTTGGAATTATTTTTAAGCCAAAAGCAAAAGGGAAGAAATATCAATATTACCTATCAAATAGTCTCTGATACTAAAGAGGAAAACCATCTTAAAAATACTGCCCTATTGTTTCCTTAATATACCTTGTTCATATAAAAAGATTTAAGGTAATAAATACTATATAAGAAGATAAATAGGTCCAGCCATGATGGCACAAGTGGGCAGGGTGTGGCTACATGGTGGCTGGGTCTACATGGAATGCCTGGGTTTGGTTTCTGACCTGCCCACCTGTGGTTCTAGTTGACTAGAATGCTGGGGCAGGAAGGATGGTGATGTGTTGATACCCTGTCAAAAGCACCTATCTCCCTCTCTTTTCCTCTGACTTTATGTAAGGAATTTAGTATAAAGGGAAGGTTATGATAGGCAGGGAATTGTCACTATTTTTTCCTCATCTAATCATCTGTGCTATTTCAGTTCTCAAACAAATTCATAGGTTACCTCACTTTGTAGATGAAAATCTTTCTATGGCTCCAGTACAGTTTTTCTAACAGTGAAATGGAGTAGAAACTTGATTCTAATTCCTTCGATACTCTCCTCTTATAGAGAAATGTTCTTTTTTTTTTTTTTTTGAGAGGTTTTTGCTATAGGGCGCGTGCGCTCGCCAGACAGACAGAGAGAGACATAGAGACAGAAAGCGAGAAATCACCCCCCAAGGGGGATGGTCACGCCGCAATCCCTTTACCTCCATTCTCCTCTTGGGATCTTGGGCACGCACGCACACACACCCGGCGTGAGTTTTAAGCCACCGGGTCCTGGACGCGAACCGCGGTCGACTACGTGGGAGTCCAGCGACATGACCATTACGCTAACTGCTGGTTCCTGAGAAGTGTTCTTTTTAACCTTAATTCCCAGAAGAAATTCTAGAGGAGGTGCAGGTATTTTCACATGAAGTAAAATTGAGGTAACTTGACTACTATGCATTTGCTCCACTTCAAGACAAGGATAAAGCATGTAAAAGATTACTAATAATAATAATCTTGAAAGTGCAACTTCCTAAAGCACACTGAGGATTCGGTGAGAAGGACAGTAAACAGGGCCGTATAGAGCAACAGTCTACTGCTCTGGGTGGGGAACAGCTGGTGGGTTGGTGGCCCTTGGGAATAGTTAGGCAGATGCCGAAGATGAGAAAGTGCAGGTAGTTCAGTGGTTAGCCAAGTGGATTCCATAAGAGGAGGTCTCAGTGGAACAATGCCTTACAGTTACAAAGGTCTTTCACGAACATCATTTCATTTAAGCCTCACAACATGACTTCTCCAGCAGTGTTAGACACAGTGAAAAGACTGCCAGCTGGAAAATAACTCAGCCTTCCTGTGTGTGTATTGGCAAGCCATTTTAACCACAGAAACCTAAACATTGTAATCGTGCCCTATGCAGCGTGGTTTGGAGGAATGATAACTTGGTTTGGAATCCAAAATCCTGGCTTTGGGTCTGGATTGCTTGCTTGTCTTATTCATTCATTAGAAAAGCATGAGTCCATTTTTTTTTAAATGGATCAATCCCATGGTTGGTTTTGGATATTAAAAAATAAATAATTTTTTAAATAGCTCTTGTAACTGAGAGAAACATAAGCAAATGCTTTTGATCCAGTATGATAAGTGTGATAAAAAGGATGAATAATATAATGTACTGGTGAGGGGGTCAGAGATGAGAGAGTGGGGAGAGAGAGGATGACAGGCTTCCCATTAGCAGTTACTTGGGAACTGAGTCTAGAGGATGACCAATATTTATTTCTGCCACATAAAGAAATAGGGAATAGACGTCCCAGGCAGAAAGAGCACTTGAAGACAAGACTCAGAACTATGAAAATGCCTTTTGTGACTGGGCACAACACTGCATTTCTTCTGCTCAGGAGCACAAATGACTTAACTTATCTGAGCTTCTCTTCCTTTTCTGGACAACAGGGTTAGTACTCACAAGTAAAAGTACTTTGTAACAATAAGGTGTCCTGGGCAGAGGTCTGCTTCCCTCAAATGATCAATAAATTAAGAATAGCCACAGAAGGTCTAGTAGGAAAATAACCGAAGGGTAAATTGCCTTTTTGATGTTTTTATTGGTTTTTCCCTTCGGCCATAAAAACTATAAGCAATTCTTCTGGGTTTAGACAATAGAAAAAGTGCTTATTTACTGTTCACTTTCCTGCATAAGAGTAATTCACCTTTAATTGTGGCTTGAAAACAAGAGAAACATTGAAGAAATTACTTTCCACTAGGGGTAGCTGTGTGCCCATTCACTAAAAGAAATTTTATGACTGAAAAGCGAAGCCAACAGATTGTGAGAGAAAACAAGGAAAGAAACTTTTCTTTGAGTAAGAGATTCTTAAGGATCCCAGCAGAAAGAGGCAAATTGGAAAGAGAAAAGTTATTTTGGTCTGTGAAGGGAAAGAAGATACCAGACAGGAGAGAGAGAAAAGGAATTTTTAAAAATTTAAAAATTTTTTTGAGAGAATACAGGAGAGATGAAAGGGGTGTCTGTGTATGTGCGTGTATGTGTGTGTGCATGAGTGTGTGTGTGCGTGTGTGTGTATGGTTGTTTGAGAAGGACAGACACAGAAACTGAAATCATTTATTTGTATTGAAAAGCAATTTTATAGAAAATCCATAATGCAAATCAATAAACGTTTTCTAATTATTTGCTAATTATCTCTTAGACTGTCTCATTTTCTAATTCCTATAAGAAACTTGCTTCTAACCCAATAATCCATATTTCTATGTGCATATGAAGGTCCTGTTAACACTGTGATGATAATGAAAAATTTAAAGTAGGTAACATTGGGAAAGCCACTAAACTTATCTAGGTCTCTTTCATCCTTTATAGTATAGACACAATAATGGATCTGTCTTTCAGAGTTATTTGTGAGCATTAAATATGATAATGCTTAGATTTGAGCTTATGTGCCTTAATAACTAACTATTATCACTGACTTGGAACAAATTTAACTTTCTGTTTGATCAACTATGTTTGCAGTGACAGGCCACTAAGTGCCACGGCCCAGCCACTAGGGCAGGAAAGCTGTGGGATTCCCATTTGTCTTCCAGGGTTTTCTCTAAGCTATTTCTAAAGTTATTTCTGTAGACTTTTCAGACAGTGGTTCTTATGTTTACCCATTTGAATCTTTCTTGTACCCCCTATTAATTTTGTCTCCTTAAATTTTAGATCTGGGAGGTGATTTTGCTGTTCTTACTCTTATTTTCTGTTGAGCTGATTTCTCACAGCCCTGAAATGCATTTGGAGACTATCTGACTCTCACGCAAAATATTTGTTATTTATTCTTAATTATGCTTTGGAGTTTGTTGTGTATACGAATTTTCTATCATCTCAAATTCTTTGTTTCTTCATTCTGAAACAATTCTAATAGATGATTTTATACCATAGGTTTTGACACTCCGGGGAGATATCAGATATGGAAAGACACTGATTACCAATGATGGGACCCCTCTGGGAGTTGGTTCTCCAATTGGCATAGCTGTTGATCCTGTTCGTGGGTAAGTATTCATAAATGGACATACTTTTTACCAGTACCATTCTTGTTAAAGTCATAGTCTAATAACATGGAATATTTTAAAATTGTGCATTTTCTCATTTCATATGTCGGCATTTGGAAAATGTAGATCTGAGTGAAAGGTAGAATTTGTGTTTTGTTCTATGTTCTTCCAATCAATAACACTGGACTTAATTCCAAACAAGCAAGAATTTTAGGATTTCTACTCCAATCGACAGTGCGTGAGGATTCCCCTCTCTCTACAACCTTGTCAGCATTTATTATTTGCTTTTTTAAATAATAGTCATTCTGACTGGATTTAGATGATGTCTCATTGTGGTTTAGATTTGCATTTCCCCTATGAGGGCAATGTCAACATTTTTCATATGCTTCTTCAAAATTTAATATTTTGTGGGACCAGCAGTTAGCATAATGGCTTTGTCATTGGACTCCCATATAGTCGACTGCGGTTCGCGTCCCGGACCCGGTGGCTTAAAACTCACGCCGGGCGCGTGTGCGTGCGTGCGTGCCCAGGATCCCGAGAGGAGAATGGAGGAGAAGGGATTGTGGCGTGGCCATCCCCCTCGGGGGGTGATTTCTCACTTTCTGTCTCTGTCTGTCTGTCTGGCGAGTGCACGCACCCTATAGCAAAAAAAAACCAACCAAACAAAAAACAAAAAACCTCTCCAAAAAAAATTAATATTTTGTTTTAGTTCCTTTTATACATTCAATCACTATATGTCGCTTAGCTTGTGGCTATTTGTATGTCTTTCTTTAAGAGCTGTGTGTTCAGGTCAATTACACATTTTATAATTGGATTTTGCTAGGTGGGTGAGCTGTTTGAGTTGCTTATATATTCTGTATATCAATTCTTTTTCAGAAGTATAGCTTGCAAATATTTTGTCACTTTCTGTTGAATTGTCTCATTAGTCTATTGCTTCATTGTTGTACAGACAAGTGTCCTCACTCATAGTCAGAAGCTGAAGGGCTTGATATCATAGAAGTAGAAAGAGTAATGGTAGATACTAGAAGGTGCTTGGGGTGGGGACTGAGAGGAATTGATTAACAGACTCAAGAGTGCTTGTAAACAAGTAGAATAGATTATGGAACAGTATATGACAGTAGAGTGAAAAAGGTTTTTGATAACTTAATGTGTACTTTCCAAAACACCAGTAGAACGAATCTTGAATGTGCACAACGTAATGTAATCCTAATTGTTGAAGATGGTGAATATGCTTAATCCTTGATTTGAATATTACTCATTGTATATGTGCTTTAAAAACCATATGTACACCACGTAGTACAATAATTACATATAAGTCAGAAATTACAGCGCAGTAGCCTAATAAGAATAGGCAATATATCTGACTTTGAATGAACATGGAAATTTCTAAGGGAGTAGGTAGCATTTGTAATAGAACCTAACAGATGAAAAGGTTTCCAATAGGTGAAGAATGGGTTGCAACTAGGGACTGGTACTTCAGGCCACAGAAACTTGGTGGAATTTAGCATGATTTTGTCTAAACCAGAAGCTTAGAGTATAGGGTAGTTAGTTGACCAGATGGGAGATAGGGCAGATAAAGTCAATCAGGACTTTTTTTTTTTTTTTTTTTTTTTTGAGAGATTTTCGCTACAGGGCGTGTGCGCTCGCCAGACAGACAGAGAGAGACAGAGACAGAAAGCAAGAAATCACCCCCCCCCAGGGGGGATGGTCATGCCGCAATCCCTTCTCCTCCATTTTCCTCTCGGGATCTTGGGCACGCACGCACACGCGCCCGGCGTGAGTTTTAAGCCACCGGGTCCGGGACGCGAACTGCGGTCGACTACGTGGGAGTCCAGCGACATAGCCATTACGCTAACTGCTGGTTCCTGTCAATCAGGACTTTTAATGTCATGTTAAGGAGTTAGACTTTATGTTTTGAGTAATTGGGAGCCAGCAAGAAAATTTGTGAAAAACAGTGATAAAACCAAATCAGTGTTTCAGAAAGATTGGTCGGGACTGGGGTAGAAGTTATGTCTTCAGTGAAAAAGTAAACGGCTCTTCATTTATTATAATTAATTTTTGTGTTTCAGGACTAGGCAATACTGTGTGATAATTATGGTTCACATGTACAGTTGGCCCTCTGTATGAACCCACCTTAGAGTGAAAATATTTGAAAATCAAGGGACCAGCAAGTGGAGTGGTAGTTAAGGTGCTGGAGTCCCACATGGCTAACTGGGGTTCAAGTCCCAGACTTGGCAGCTTGAAAATTACACTAGGCTTGTGTGTGTGTGTACATACCCAAAATCACAGGAGGAGAATGGAAGACAAAGGATTGCAGCATGGGCATCCCTCTTGGGGGATAATTTATAGCTTTCCCTCTCTCTGTCTTTCTCTGAGAGTGCATGCATCCTATGACAAAAACCTTAAAAAAAGAAAAAAAGAAAAAAGATAAAATATTTGAAAAAAATTGGTTGCATCTACATTGAACATGTGCAGACCTTTTTCTTGTCATTGTTATCTAAATAATACAATATAACAGTTACTTACATAACGTTTGCATTATAATAGGTGTTATAAATAATCAAGAGAAGATTTAAAGTATTCAGTAGGATATACATAGGTTATATGAGAGTGCTATCCCATTTTATGTAAGTGACTTCAGTGTCTCAGATTTGGATGTCTGCAGGATCCTGGAGTCAGTTTCTGTAGATACTGAGGAATGACTGCATATTTACTTAGTACAGTTTATTGATATCACTATGAAATAGAAAATTTAAAAAAATCCATACATACACTTTGATCAGAATATTAATGGGATTCCATTCTCTCAGAAAAATGTAACTCATGGGGGACCAGCAGTTAGCGTAATGGCTATGTCGCTGGACTCCCATGTAGTCGACCGCAGTTCACGTCCCGGACCTGGTGGCTTAAAACTCATGCCAGGCGCGTGTGCGTGCGTGCCCAAGATCCTGAGAGGAGAATGGAAGAGAAGGGATTGCGGCGTGGCCATCACCCCGGGAGGCGATTTCTTGCTTTCTGTCTCTCTGTCTCTCTCTGTCTGTCTGGCGAGCGCATGCGCCCTATAGCAAAAACCTCTCCAAAAAAAAAAAAAAAGATTAAAAAAAAAGAGAAAAATGTAACCCATTAATTCTTTATTTTTGAGAGAGGTTTTTTTTTTTTTTTATTTTTTTTTTTTATTTATTTATTTTTTTTTTCTATAAGGTACATGTGCTTTCTAGAGAGACAGAGAGAGGCAGAGAGTCAGAAAGCAAGAAATCACCCTCCAGCAGGGATGGCCATGCCACAATCCCTTCTCCTTCATTCTCCGCTTGGGATTTTGGGCAAGCATGCACAAGTACCTGGTGTGAGTTCTAAGCCATCAGGTCAGGGACTTGAACCTCAGGCCACCACACGAGAGTTTAGTGCCTTAACCATTACACCACCTGCTGGTCTCTACTCATTAATTCTTCTATTTTCTGCACTGAAATTCAAAATTTCTAAAAAAAAATCGCCAGAGGGCATGTGTATTCCCTAGAGAGAGAACAAGAGAAAGAGAGAGAGAAGAGAGAGAAAGGAGGAAAGTGCCTTCTCCTGTGGAGAATGGTCATGCTACAATCCTGTCTCCCCCAGGTCTCCCTTTCTTGGTGATCCTGGGCACACATGTACATGTGCCCAGTTCTTTTTTTCAAGCCACCAGGTCAGGGACTTGAATTGCAAGGGTTGACCATGTGAGATCTCAGCTGCCTTAACTTAACCAGGGCATGGGTTGGGCTGAGATTCATTATTCCTTGCAATTTTCATCATGGAAATTATATTTGGTAAGAAATTAGCTGGTCTTGTGGTAGATGGTCATTTGCAGAAAAATTAAGAGAGCTGATAAATGAGCAGGAAGGTGCTCAGCAACTTTGGTTTTTGACTTTGGCCTTCTCAAGTGCTGGATAGTATGTGATTCTTTAAAGAAGAAGGATTGGTGTTTGATGTAGGCTACTTTATTTATTTATTTATTTTTGAGAGGTTTTTGCTATAGGGCACGTGCGCTCGCCAGACAGACAGACAGAGACAGAGAGACAGAAAGCGAGAAATCACCCCCCAGGGGGACGGCCATGCCGCAATCCCTTCTCCTCCATTCTCCTCTCAGGATCTTGGGCATGCATGCACACATATCCGGCATGAGTTTTAAGCCACCGGGTCCGGGACTCAAACCTCAGTCGACTACGCGGGAGTCCAGTGACATAGCCATTATGCTAACTGCTGGTCCCTATGTGGGCTACTTTTTGTCATAAGCTTCCCACCTATCTGACCACGCTCAACCACCAGTGGAAAACCCTAGTGTCTTAATTTAGACACTATTTTTAATGGCCTATACCACAATAATAACTAGGAAATTTATAGGCATTGATAAACACTGGTTAAGTATTCTTCCATATCATGTGCAACAAGATTTCGATATTTCAGACTTCCTCCATGAGACTGTGAGCATCTCGAGGTCCAGAAATACAAATTTTCATTTAAATATTTACAGTCTAGATGCAATTCATTCTAACGCAATTTCTCTGTTGTTAAATGCCAGTATTTTTCATGGTTGCAGGAAACTGTACTGGTCAGACCAAGGGACACAGAGTGGGGTTCCTGCCAAAATTGCAAGTGCAAACATGGATGGCACAGATTTAAAAATTCTCTTCACTGGGAACTTCGAACATCTGGAGTTTATCACTCTTGACATCAAGGAGCAGAAACTCTACTGGGCAGTCACCAGCCGAGGAGTGGTACGGGCACCCCTCTCGTCTTTTGATCTTTGCTGCTACTCTTGTGTAGCTGATGCTCAGTGTTTTGAGTTGTCAGGGCACAGTGGTTCCTGCACGATCTTACCTGGCATCTTGTACCGTGATTTATTGTCCTTTCTCCTAGTAACTCCTCTCACTTGAGCAAATCTTGTCCTAGTTGAAGTCCAGTTCTTTATAGAATGTGAATTATTCCCTATAGAATAATGTGTATTAACTTTTTCCCTAAACCTTTGCTTTTCTTTAGGATAAATTAATTCCATTTCTCATTTCTTGTACTTTCAGAACCATCTCTTCCATGTTTTAGTAATTTCAGTGCTTTTCTTGAAAGTACTCTGGGTTCTCTGATTGTAGAGATTAAGGAAAAAGTATATATTTAGTAGTTATATTGAGTGCTTGGAAAAGTCATGATGCATTTTTGCATAGGAAAGATGTCATGACTTTTTCAGTAACCCAATAGTATATACATAGGTTTATGCTTTTCTCTCATAATGTATTATACATTTATATTTATATATATAAATATGCATTGAGAGAGAGAGAGAGAGAGAGAGAGAGGAGAGAGAGAGAGATCTTGCAGGTGTCTGAGCTCCGCATCCTCTCATAGTTATCTGTTCTTCTCTAATGTCCCAACATGGTTAATGCACATGTCTAATTTTCTTTACTATTAATTTTAAACTCCAAGATTGGATTCATTATATTCTATAGTAAGAAGCCGGAACTATAATTTTTATTCATTCATTTAAATAATATTTCATCTTCCCTGCTGTACTTATGTTGCTAAGCTGGGGCAAGGTACATTGAAGATGCTCAATAATAATTATTGATCAATTAAACATTGCTTTGGATCTTGAATTGGATATGTGCTAATCGATTCCTTGCTTTTTACAGTAGTGATTCAGATCTTTGACACTGATGTTCTCCATAATCTTATGCAGTATGTTTGGTTCATTATTTGTTCAACAAGTACTAACTTTACTCCTATTATGGATAAGCTTTGGGAATTAGAAGGTAGTGACGTGTGTGAAAGCAGACTGGGGTGCTTGTGTACAGTGATGAGGAAGCTCTTGTCACACGGCGTGCTTTCTGTAAAAGTTCAGCAGGTTTCAGAAGGGACTCACAGCTCCTTTTCCTTATTTCCACATCTGCTCAGGCCTCCTGCATCTGTAAACTTGGTGGTGGGACTTTCTATCCTTTCTCCTTCATGCTCCTCATTCAGTTATCACAAATCCTGAAGTTCATCCTCAGCCTCTTCACTCATGTCCAGCCTTTCTGCTTCCTCCACCATTTTGAGCCATTTCTTTCTGGCCTTGCCTGAATGCTGTTTTCACGTTGGAGCCATGTTGTCTCCGATCACTGGCTTAGAACCCTGGAGTGGTGGCTCCTACTTCAGCTAGGCCTGGACAGCTAACTTGATGTGGTCATCCCTCCCTCAGCAGCTCTTTTCCAAACTCTAGCTTCCCATGCCCTAGTCTTCTGGACCTTTGTCGGTCTCCTGGGTGGCACAACCCACTTTATGATGGCTGAGTTCTCTTGTTCAGTGAGGCAGTGAGCTAGACCTCATTTGTTACTCATGCCAGTAGCCAACTCAGATCTTGGCACTTGAGAAAAATTTTTGGAATGAAAGTACACCAGCTACATCTACATTGTGGTTTTCTTCAAAAGGCAGCCTTGTTATTTCCCCTTAGGAACTTCAATCTTGTGAGTTCTTTTTCAGTTTACCAAAGCCTTTTTTTTTTTTTTTTTTTTTTTGAGAGATTTTTGTTATAGGTCATGTGCACTCACTGGAGAGACAAAGACAGACAGAAAGCAAGAAATTGCCCCTCCCCCTCCAGAAGGAATGGCCATGCCACAATCCCTTCTTCTCCATTCTCTCAGGATTTCTCACTGGTATTTATTTTGCTGCACACAGAAAAAGACCTTTTAAAGGGGCCAGCTAGGTGGCATAATAGATAAGGTGGCTGGATCCCACATGGCCAACTATGTGCTTCAAGTCTTGACCTGGTGGCTTGAAGAACATGCATGCCTCAAATTCCAAGAGGAGAATAGAGGAGAAGTGATTTGGTGTGGTCATTCCTCATGGGGGATGGTTTCTTATTTTCTCTCTCTGTCTGTCTCTCTCTGGTGAGCACACTTGCACTATAGCAAATTGAAAAACAAAACGACCCCTTAAATATTCTTATTTCATATACTTTAAAATAAATGTCTATCACATTGTTGATCATGAAATTAAACTGATAGTTTTGGGCATACACATACAAGTACCTGGTGTGAGTTTCAAGCCTCCTGATCCAGGACTCGAACCACAGTTGACCATGTGGGAGTCCAGTGACATAACTATTATGCCATCTGCTGGTCCCAGCCAAAACCTTTTTTTTTTTTTTTTGGGAGAGGTTTTTTTTTTTTTTTTTTTTTTTTTTTTTTTTTTTTTTTTTTTTTTTTTTGGCTATAGGGCGCATGCACTTGCCAGACAGACAGAGAGAGACAGAGAGGCAGAAAGTGAGAAATCCCCCCCCCCCCGCCCCCCAGGGGGGATAGCCTTCTCCTCCATTCTCCTCTCAGGATCTTGGGCACAACACACACACGTACCCAGCGTGAGTTTAAGCCACCAGGCCCGGGACCTGAACCGCGGTCGACTGCATGGGAGTCCAGCAACATAGCCATTATGCTAACTGCTGGTCCCACCACTTTTTGACTAAGGCTTGTTGCCTGCTCTAATAAAAGAGCACTATCTCTTTCCCTATCCATTCTTGCTGTCTTCTGTGATTGGATGGGGCACATTTCCTATCTCCCAGGGTCCATGATCTCTTGCTCCATGCCTCAGAATTAGGCATTTAATTGTCTCCTTAACAAGAATATTATATACAGAGTGTTCTTAAGAATATTACTAGTGGTTTAGTCCCTCTTCTTCATTAGGCTGTCTGAGAAAGCTGACTGACTGACCGGAGCTCTAGCTTCCTTATCAGTGAAATGGGCATCATGATGTT
Source organism: Tupaia tana (assembly GCA_026018925.1). NCBI lineage: Eukaryota > Metazoa > Chordata > Mammalia > Scandentia > Tupaiidae > Tupaia > Tupaia tana. The sequence goes on from JAKSZU010000001.1 coordinate 75,604,142, forward strand.
TGTCTGCACTACTGCTCAGTGTGGTTGTGATTTTTAAGTCAGAAAATAGCCAGGAAAAACCTCTGTAGAGGATAGAGTGATATGTAAATGTGAGGTGGTATTATTAGGAGAAAACTGATTATAAAGGTTCTCTCATTTCACTATGAGTCAATAACACGAAAGTTCTGACCCCTTAGATTGAAAGAGGAAATGTGGATGGTACAGAGCGAATGATCCTGGTACACCATCTTTCCCACCCCTGGGGAATCGCTGTCCATGATTCCTTCCTGTATTACTGTGATGAACAGTATGAGGTCATCGAAAGAGTTGACAAGGCCACTGGGGCCAACAAAGTCGTCTTGAGAGATAATGTTCTCAATCTGAGGACCCTTCGAATTTATCATCGACGCAGTAAGTATTTGTCACTGAAACACATTCATGGGTGTATGATGTATAGTCATACATCTGCACACTTACATCTATATGCTCATGCTCACACATAGACCTATCCACATACATGTGCACACAAATTAAAATGACCCCAAATATTTAAATTATGTAACCATGTCTTAAAGAGGGTTAAGTGTCAAAGGCTAATCTGGCATCTGATAGACCACCTTGGCTTCAGAGTGAGCTTATTTCTATTCTTTTCCCAAAACGTTTAACTTCTTCCTTTGCTTTTGCTTCATAACGATCCCTGACATATTTTCTGTATTCCATCTTAGAATATAAGCTTCATGAGGGCAGGCAAAATGCCTGCCTTGTTTACTGCTCTATACCCAGTAACCAGAATAGTGCCTGGCAGGGTAGAAATTTTAATTTTGAAGAAACACTCTTAGATATTGCCTGTTACATGTATTTTCTCAGAGACAATCTAAATTTTGATTTTCTCCTTAGCATTATGGATTAGCATTATGACATAAAGATTACTTTTTATAGTTTTGACATTTTACAGTTTGTAATCCTTAACCAAAGATTATCAAATAATTCATCTCCTCTCCCATGACCTAGGTTTCTCACTGGTATTTATTTTGCTGCACACAGAAAAAACCTTTTAAAGGGGCCAGCTAGGTGGCATAATAGATAAGGTGGCTGGATCCCACATGGTCAACTATGTGCTTCAAGTCTTGACCTGGTGGTTTGAGGAACATGCATGCCTAAAATTCCAAGAGGAGAATAGAGGAGAAGTGATTTGGTGTGGTCGTTCCTCATGGGGGATGGTTTCTTATTTTCTCTCTCTCACTGTCTGTCTCTCTCTGGTGAGCACACTTGCACCATAGCAAACTGAAAAACAAAACGACCCCTTAAATATTCTTATTTCATATACTTTAAAACAAATGTCCATCACATTGTTGATCATGAAATTAAACTGATAGAATTTTAAGTACCAGTGCATTGGTTGAGAGAGCAAAAAATGAACATATTTATATAATCACCTCCATAATCCTTGCATGATTTGTAGAAGGAAAACAATAAAGGCCCATTCCCTATTATATAATAGTTATAATACTGATATAATACATTTAGCTGTTATCATGTAAGCCCTAGTCTCTCCAATATTGTTTCCAGGTTGTTAACTCACTTATTATATGTTTGTTAATTTTTATAATGAATTGTTTTAAACTCTAATTTTAAGAATTTGAGATGGCAAGTAGGTAGGGTCAAAAGTTACACACTGGCCCAGCCATAGTAGCACAGCCATGATGCCATCTGTGCAATGCTGGAAGCCATATGGAAGATTGGGATTTGGTTCCTGGGTTGACCTCTACACAACCAGAGTGTGTGCATTAGCAAGTGAACCTGGTTGGCCAGGAAGGCTCAGGAGAGGACTACAGTTTAAGACCTTGTTGGGGGTGATTGTTTCTGTCTTCCACTCTTTCTCTCTTTGAAGAAAGGAATAATTTTTTTAATTTTATTTTATTTAGGCATTGCTGAATTTTCAAATGGCTGTAGCAACAACGTGAATGCCTGTGAGCAGATTTGCCTGCCTGTACCAGGAGGATTGTTCTCCTGTGCCTGTGCCACTGGATTTAAACTCAATCCTGATAATCGGACCTGTTCTTCATATAAGTCTTTCATTGTTGTTTCGATGATGTCTGTAGTCAGAGGCTATAGCTTGGAATTGTCAGATCATTCAGAAGCCATGGTGCCAGTGGCAGGCCAAGGTATGTTGATTCTAAAATAAGTAAGATTTGACTCCATCTGGTGCCAAGTACAAATCTTTGGTGCCATAAAAGCATTTTTTCATGTTTGGCTTTAGCACATATTGAAGCTTATCTCCCTTTAAATAAACTCAGCATAGAATTGTTCTCAAACTTGAGTGTTCATCAGAAACACTTGGAAGCCTATTAAACAGAGATCTTTCCCCCATCCACAGATTCTTCCATCTTCATAGTTTGGGGCAGGGACAGAGGACTTCATTACAAACAAATTCCCAGGACATGCTGATATTGCCGGCCTGTGGACTCCATTGAGAACCATAGGTTTAGAACAGAATAGGATGTAGTGGGACTTTGCAGGAAGTATTGCAGAGTTGGTATTCAGGAGAAATATTTCTGACTATTTGTGGATATTTAGGGCAGAGGGCATCCTACTTACTATTTAATATGGTACTAAAGAGTCCACAAATACGATTTCTTAATGTACATTTGATGAATTGAAGTGAAAGAGTTCATGCTATTAATCTGTCCTTACTACTTCTGCAATGCTTCATGGTTGCATACAGCGCTTGTAAAAATGATAACTTGCCTCTTAGCAAACCAAGGTTTTTAGGTGCTCATGGCTACAAGAGGACCTAAACGTTCAGTAGCAGCCAGAGCTGTTTGTTATGGGGAATAGTATACTATTTAGAAACCAAGGTCTGGGTTGTGCTGTGTTTATTGCAATGGGGAAACAAGAGTATTGTCTGGTAACAATGGGATGACCACAGCAAGGGATTGGAATGCGGGTTTGAGAGGAAGGACAGGCATTGAAAAGTTCTTAGAACATCCCATCTAGAACATTGTTTAATGATCTTTTCTTAAACATTCTAGGACGAAATGCACTGCATGTGGATGTTGATGTAGCCTCTGGCTTTATTTATTGGTGTGACTTTAGCAGCTCTGTGGCATCTCGTAATGCTATCCGTAGAATTAAACCAGATGGGTCTTCTTTTACAAACATAATTACATATGGAATTGGAGTAAACGGAATCCGTGGTATTGCAGTGGACTGGCTGGCAGGTATGTAAGCTATGTAGCCGTTTTATTGAAGAGACTTTTTGCATTTGTTTCTCTGTCATCTCATTTTATGTTAGAGAGTTTAGCCTAGCTATAGGTGCAACAAATTTGTTTTTGTAAACATTTATTGAGATCATTTGAGATAAATTGTGTTGTGCATTTAGATTAACCTATGTCTATTAGATAAATGAAAGGTATTTTGGTTGACAGATTCATAATAGATTAATCATCTCATTTTATTGTATTATTAACATAATAGAAATTATAGACAAAAATGGCTAGAAGATAATAAATTATGTGGATTTGCTTTATCACACTTAGATTCACACCTGATTTCTTAATTAGAGGTGTCTAAGTTTTCAGAGAAAGGGATACTAAAATGTAATGTGAGCCATAAAATAATATTTGTTTACTTGAAAGCTCTGAGCTCTTTTCATTGCCATATTTTTAGTTGCTTCCTCTTGCTGACATATAAAATTCCTTTTGTTCATTAAATACCTTCATATTACTAGTTATATTGAAATACCCGACCCAATTTTATATTAATTTAATTGTATTGATTCATACACTTCAGTGTGAATTACCATGCATTTTTAAATGATACACTAGAAAATAAATGTATTATAATTTTGGGGATGTAATCTAATTCTATACAAAATAGATATAATGTATACTTTCAAGCTTGGCATGTATATATTTACTAGAAATATTAATGTATATTATGAAAATCTAGGTACTATAGTAAGTTTATTGCATATAGCAAGTATAGTACTATGGTTAAATAAGACTTTGTTTGGGTTTCTAAATCTGATTATTGATTACAAATGTACTATTCTTAAGGATGCAGAGGTAAAGCAGAGGTTAGGAAACTATGCAGCTTAGAGTCTGTTTTAGCTGGGACCAGCAATTGGCATAATGGCTATGTCGCTGGACGCCCATGTAGTGGACTACGGTTCAAGTCCTGGACCCGGTGGCTTAAACTCACGCCCGGCGTATGTGCGTGCATGCCCAAGGTCCTGAGAGGAGAATGGAGGAGAAGGGATTGTGGCATGGCCATCTCCCTGGGGGGTGATTTCTTGCTTTCTGTCTGTTTCTGTCTTTCTGGTGAGCACACGCATCCTATAGCAAAAACTTCTCAAAAAAAAAAAAAAAAAAAAAGAGTCTGTTTTAGTTAATAAAGTTTTACTGGAACACAGCTATTCATTTGTGCATTATCTATGGCTGCTTTCATGTTACAATGGCCTTGTGAAAGAATGCATGCACTCTCAAAGGCCTAAAATATTTGCTGTCTGGCTTTTACAGAAAAAGTTTGCCAACTCTTTATTAAAGGATTGGATATATATAAAACAAATAGAGATAGATAATGAAAAAATATATCAGTAACATACTTTATATTGGCCTAATTTCTGTAGAGATTTTAGTCAGACACAGAAACAAAATATGTGTAGCAGTATTGATAATTCACTAACAGACTATCTACTATATGAAATCAGTAACTAGGATACTTTCTTTTTCTTTTTTTTTTTTTTTTTTGAGAGGTTTTTGCTATAGGGCACGTGCGCTCGCCAGACAGAGAGAGACACAGAGACAGAAAGCGAGAAATCACCCCCTGGGGGGATGGCCACGCCGCAATCCCTTCTCCTCCATTCTCCTCTTGGGATCTTGGGCATGCACGCACATGTGCCCGGCATGAGTTTTAAGCCACCGGGTCTGGGATGCAAACCGTGGTCGACTACATGGGAGTCCAGCGACATAGCCATTACGCTAACTGCTGGTTCCACTTAGGATACTTTCTATTCATTATACTATCGTTATAGCATTGTCTCTTTATTCTGGCTTTTATATTGTGTTGTAATGCCCAAAGGGAACGAAGTGTTTTGTGACTTTTAGGAAGTCCATGGAGGGAAATCTTAAGTAAAGAGAGTAAAGTAAAAAAATCTTAATCTTAAGTAAAAAGAGCACTTGATAAGGTTGTTATCTGGGATGTTGCTGGCTCTCTCTCTTTCCTACTTACATCATGTTGAAGTAGAAGTTGTAATGTCGTATATTTAGTCTTTGAAGCAGGTGTTAAACATTTAGTGCTTCAAGAAGAAAAGAAAGGAGATTCTGGAAATAGATCTTTCAGCTCTGATGTTTGCTATGACTTCTAATCTGCTTTAGAAGCTGAAGATAGACACATTCTCTCTAAATTTGAAGAATGAATCTCTTTAGTTCCTCAAAACAAATATTTTTCTAAGTGTAAACTGAGATTTATTAAGCCAAATATACAGACACAAACCAAAATTTTGTGCTCAATTTGAAAATGTGACCCTTTTGTCTGCTTGGTTTTCCATCAGTATGCTCTCTCATTTTCCTGTAGGAAATCTTTATTTCACCAATGCCTTTGCATCTGAAACTCTGATAGAAGTTCTGCGGATCAATACCACTTACCGCCGAGTTCTCCTTAAAGCCACAGTTGATATGCCTCGGCATATTGTTGTAGACCCCAGGAACAGATACCTCTTCTGGGCTGACTATGGGCAAAAACCAAAGATTGAGCGATCGTTTCTTGACTGTACCAATCGAACTGTGCTTGTATCAGAGGGCATCGTCACACCACGGGGCTTGGCAGTGGACCATAGCAATGACTACATTTATTGGGTCGATGATTCTTTAGATATAATTGCAAGGATCCGTTTTGATGGAGAGGAATCTCAAGTGATTCGTTATGGCAGTCGTTATCCAACTCCTTACGGCATCACTGTTTTTGGAAATTCTATCATATGGGTAGATAGGAATTTAAAAAAAATCTTCAAAGCTAGCAAGGAACCAGGAAACACAGAGCCACCAACAGTGGTAAGAGACAATCTCAATTGGCTAAGAGATGTGACCATCTTTGACGAGCAGGTCCAGCCTCGATCGCCAACAGAGGTCAACAACAACCCTTGTTTGGAAAATAATGGTGGATGCTCCCATCTCTGCTTTGCTCTGCCTGAATTGCACACCCCAAAATGTGGCTGTGCCTATGGAACCCTGGAAAGTGATGGCAAGAGCTGTGCCATTTCAACTGAAAATTTCCTTATCTTTGCCTTGGATAATTCCTTGAGAAGTTTACACTTGGACCCTACAGACCATAGTCTGCCTTTCCAAGCAATAACTGTGGAAAGAACTGCCATTGCTCTGGTCTATGACAACATAAATAATAGAATCTACTTCACACAAAATTTAGACTCTCAACATGGCCAGATTTCCTATGTCAGCCTGAATTCAGAGATCCATTCTCCAACTGTCATTGTTTCAGGTAAGTGTACTCCAGGTACAGTTTACCTTGGGAGTAGCTACATGGGGTCAACACACGTGGATGACTGTCTCTAGTACACCTTGAGACCCTAACACCTTTGTGTGTGTGTCCAGATATAGGGACTGCTGATGGCATTGCCTTTGACTGGATCAATAGGAGAATTTATTACAGTGACTACCGCAACCAGACAATTAATTCCATGGCTGAAGATGGTTCTATGCGCACCGTGATAGCCCGCGTCTCAAAGCCAAGAGCAATTGTGTTAGACCCCTGCCGAGGGTATGCCAAGGGTTTCTTTATTATTTCTGTCTGCTTGTTTTTGGAAGGAGTGGGGCCTGAAGTTATTTTATGTTCATAATATCAATATTTTAAGAGCTTTTAACACTATGGCCATAGATTCAAGGATGAAAGAGTATCAGGTGATTTTACCTGGGAGGGGGCAGGGTATAACTCTCTTTGATGATAAAGATTGTCAGTGTACTGGAAAGTCAACGGTCTGACTCAGTGTATCTCTTTTAAGCAAGTTGTGGAGGTAGAAATGGAGCAGGGTTTCCCCTCCCCCCATTTTGATGACAGTTGGCAATTAAAGAATGCTACCATTTGTTTTTAAGTAAAAAGGACTATGAATTAACTATGACTCCTTTTGGATAACTAGGTTCCTGTACTGGACAGACTGGGGAACTAATGCCAAAATCGAGAGAGCCACACTGGGAGGAAATTTCCGGGTGCCTATTGTGAACAGCAGTCTGGTCTGGCCCAGTGGGCTTGTTCTGGACCATGAGGATGACCTTCTGTACTGGGCGGATGCTAGTCTGTACGTGTCTTTGGTTATTATTTGGTTATTCATAAGAAGAGTTCTTTTTCCACTTCCAAAGAAGAGGGATTTGTGCAACGTGATGAAACATAATATGCCAGATAGAAGTTGTTAAATGTTGAATCATAGTTTTAGGAACTGTATTGTATTCTATCTTGGTGAACATACATGTAAAAATGAATTTATGTAATGAGATTGAGTAATTTTGAACTAAACAACATCTAAAGATCCATGCTATATACATCTATAGTTTTAGCTATATTTATAAATATAATTACTCAGTTTATAATCTACAGGCCCCAGGTAACTTCATAAAATAAGAACTCTTAAATGTATCCTGATATTAAAGTTTTCTTTAGGAAGGGATTTTAGCATTCAGTGTCTTATTAAAAATACCTTTCTTTAGTCTTTGACTTTTGGCTATCTTCTCAGATTATTTCTTCTTTGGTAAACTTCTTAGCAAATTTCATGTTTCTTTATAAACTTTTGTCAACTCTAATTTTGTATGTAACTTCTCCAAGTAACCCCCAAATGTCTCACTTTCTGGTCATCCCAATGCAATAGTTGAAGAGAAGAAACTATTTTGCTTATTATGGCTTATGTCTATATGTCAGGGATCTTAACTTTTCTTATTTCCTCATGATTTTGGTCTTGTGATATCAGACACCGAATATCCTAATCTTTTCTTCATTTTCTCATGTAAATGAAAGCAATAATGTTTTGTGACTAAATTTGAATTATTCAAGGTAAACACCTCAAAGTATTCAGTAGATGTAAGAGAATAAGAAGGAAAGGTAGTAATATTTTAATGCGAGTCTGCCATGTATGGGCTCAAAACACTGAGTAAACCATTTCATAATGTTCTCCTATTTCTATTTTCAGCCTACTTCTTTTGCAAAATTACTTGTAGGCTGTATTAATATTTGGTAAATGATTTATATAGGTCATTATTTGATAATTAACCAAGACCTCCCATTACCTGAAGATACATTCTAGTTGCCATATGTTCCCCATCAGAAGAAAGTTGGGGCTTGTATGAAGGAATGGTTAGACACAGGCATTGGACTACCAGTTGAGAAACTTACTCTTTCTGAATTTCAGCGTATGTTTGTTGGTTTATTTGTACTTCATTTTAGGCAGAAGATTGAACGCAGCAGTCTAACAGGCACGAATCGTGAAATCATTGTCAGCGCAGTCTTTCATATTTTTGGCTTGACTCTCTATGACCAGTATATCTACTGGACAGACTTTTACACCAAGAAAGTTTACCGAGCTAACAAATATGATGGGTCAGGTCAGATTGCAATGACCACAAGTATGCCTGTCCAGCCAAAGGGCATCTCCACTGTTGTGAAGAACCAGCAACAGCAGTGTAGCAATCCTTGTGATCAATTTAATGGGGGCTGCAGCCATATCTGTGTACCAGGTAAGACCTTGCCCATGAAGATAAAACTGGTAAGGGGGATGGGAGGAGTACTTAGGTCTAAAAGGTAAAATAAATAAATACATACATAAATATCCAAATTCTCTTTGATTATCAGGTAATTTATAAAATCGATTTGAGAGGAAGACTTTCATAGTTTTTTCCCTCTATTCTATATGAAGTCCTGTTATGAAAGCATTTTAAGTTTATCAAGCTTTATGGAGGTAGAAAGCAAGATAAGGACTTTGGCTGCCCTACTCCATGACCTGAATAGGCATTCCACCAATGAGCTTACCTTCCTTATAAAATAACTTAATTTTCCTGCTTAGGAGGAATTGTTTGTAGTTAGAAATATTCTGGTGACATTTCAGGGATATTATGAGTTTCATGGTGATAATAAATTCACAGAATTATGTGCCTTTTGATTACTGTAGCTTTACAAACTTTGCCGAGAAAAGAAATATCAATGATATTACAGATCATAGGTAGTTGTTTAAAGATTAAGGTGAATCAAGACATTAATAAATGTAATAAATAAACTCTAATAAGAGTTTCCATGGCTTATCCTATAGGGTGTTCAGTGTAGAAGCTGTTGCAAGTGCTGTTTTGGAGGGGACAGTATGAGTGGCTGTTACAACAATCTTTTTTTTTTTTTTTTTCTTCAGGTCCAAATGGTGTGGAGTGCCAGTGTCCCCACGAAGGTCATTGGTATCTGGCCAACAACAATAAGTACTGCATTGTGGACAATGGTCAACGGTGTAATGCATCCTTTTTCACTTGCCTCAATGGGAAATGCATCTCAAAGGAGTGGAAGTGTGATAATGACGATGACTGTGGTGATGGCAGCGACGAGCTGGAAAATGTCTGTGGTGAGTTGGACTCTTAGAACAAATGTCTTTATCCCCAGTGTTTGATAAAGAATTCTGCTATGTGTAATGGATTTGAGATGTCTAAAATCCTATTAGATTTGAAAACATTTACTCTGATACTCCAGACTACATTTCTGTTAAATCGTTACTGTAGTGGTTAAGAGCAAAAGCTTCAAAGCCTGGCTATGCCAGGATTGTTAACTGGATAGCCCTGGGCAAGTTATTTAACCTTCCTGAGCCTCTGACATCTTATCTGTAAAATGGGGCTTTAGCTAGGATTCTTGTGAAGAGTAACAATACATAGAAACACCTAGTCTGGGGTGTGGTGCGTGGGACTAAGGGTTCCGATAGGAGATTGTTGTTTCATTAGTTTTTATAGTAGGAACATCATTAATTGAAATATTTTACTGAAATCACTACTTTCTATCTGAATGAAGTGAATAAAACACACTACTTTCTCAGAGCATTCTGAGGTTAGTTACATTTTTTCTAGCGGGCTGTGTAGAGGCTAGGAAATTAACTGCATTTGTATGCTTTTCTGTGACTGGGATAAATTTTTAAATTGATATTATAGGAAAATGGAGTGACTTTAGTTTTTCCTTAAATATTTCATTTGTTGGAAAAAGTGTAAAACATACTGTGTTCAATTTAACTAATTTAAAGTATTATCTCACTTTGCATGCAGTCCGATTTGCAGCCCTTTTTGCCTTGGAAGGTAAACTCAAAGTGTCCATTTAATTTTATCTTTTTAGAAATTAGGATGATGCTTTAATCAACATGTTTAAAAATGTTTTTTCCTCTTAGCATTCCACACCTGCCAGCCGACAGCCTTCACCTGTGCCAATGGGCGATGTGTCCAATACCGTTATCGCTGTGATTACTATGACGACTGCGGTGACAACAGTGATGAGGAAGGGTGCCTGTTTGCTGAGTGTAATGCCACCACAGAATTCACTTGCAATAATAGAAGGTGCATACCCCTTGAGTTTGTCTGCAATGGAGTCAACAACTGCCATGATAATGAAACTTCAGATGAGAAAAATTGCCGTAAGTTAATCTTAAGTACTTAATATTTTTGGGTCTTGAAATCTTAGGTTTTTATATAAAAATGAAGTATTCCATTTAAAAAAGTTTGCTATAGGGTGCATGTGCTCACCAGCAGTGCGAGAGAGAGAGAGAGAGAGAGAGAGAGAGAGAGAAAGTGATAAAGCACCCCCCCAGGAGGCATGAGCACTCTGCAGACCCTTCTCCCTCATTCTCATCTTGAGATTTTGAGTATGCATAGACACATGGCTGGTGTGTTTTTCAAGCCACTGGGTCCGAGACTTGAACTATGGAGTCAGCTATGTGGGATCCAGCTGCCCTAACTGCCATCCCATCTGGCTGGCCCCAAAAATACAGTATTTATTTCAAACATAAATTCTCTTTTAATATATTCTACTAAATGGTTTTAAAACAACTTTACCTAATATTTGAATTATCAACTTAAATTGATGGACCTGTACAACCACTGGATATTTTAACTTTGAATATTTTGTCTTTGGTTTATATATCTGCTAGATTAGAAATTAATTTGATAAAATTTTTTGATTGTTTTAAAGTGTTATAAGTAATTACTGACAAATGATTATATAAGTGCATTGTGGCTAATGTTTGTTGTGCAAAAAACTATCTGGTACCACATGAACTAAAATAGTTTTTCCTATAATTTTTCTGGTAAGTCGCTTTTTAGTTCATTGATTTTTCCAAACTTTGTGTTTTAGCATCTTAGGAAAACAAAGGAGAAGAGAGTTAAGTTCAAGTAAGATATTTTCAGTTTGGATATATCCACGTTTTGCTGCTTTTGTAGGTGGAGTAATACACCATTTTCTGTTTTTATTTGTTTGCTTTTTGCTGTAGGATATGTAGGTGAGACAGAGAGAGAGAGATATTGAGAGAGGGAAAATGGGAAATCGCTCCCCAGGGGGGATGGCCTTGCCACGGACCCTTCTCCTTCATTCTCCCATTGAGATTTTGGGCACACGTGCACATGCACTGAGAGGATTTTTTCAAGCTGTTGGGTCCAGGACTTGAACTGCACAGTTGGCTGCCTTAACTTCTCCACTACCTGCTGGTCTTGGGTCTGCTCTTTATAAAAAGTTTTATCGTGGAAAATTTCAAACATACATCAAAGGAGAAAGAGTAGTATAATGTGCCTGTCAACAAGCCCCAATATTTATCAACACATGCAAATCTTGTTTCATCTCTCTCTTCCAACATGTTCTAGGACAGTATTTTAAAACAACTCCTAGGCGTGGATTTCACAAAAAGACTTTCTTTTTTTTTTAAGTTTGTTTATTTCAAAAGAAGAGAGAGAGAGAGAGAGAGAGAGAGAGAGAGAGAGAGAGGGAGAGAGAGAGACAGAGCAGCACTCCAACAGAGTCCTTGTGCTGCAACCTACTCCTGGCCCCAGCTGGTCTGAGATCATGCTCATACATGTGCCTGGTGTACTCAGGAAGGTCTTTAGACGTGAACCTGGAACCCATTTTTACTGCACTGCTATCTGGCCCACTGATAAAACATTCTGAAAGACAATTAACACGCCATTTTAATGCCTGGTGAATCAATAATACTTACCGAGTATCATCAAGTACCCAATTCATGTTCAGATTTTGTTGCTTATCCACAAATTGTCTTTTTGTTTTTAATCTGTTCAAATTAGGATTGAGACAAGGTCTACAAATTGATCTTGATTTTTTGTTTGTTTGTTTGCTTTTTTTAGAGACATTTTTGCTATAGGGTGTGTGTGCTTGCCAGAGAGACAGTGAGACAGAAAGCAAGAAATCACCCCTCTGATTTTAATAACTCTTTAATCACTTTCATACCACAATAGTTTCCGCCTTTTTATGTCATCAGTTTGTTAGAAAAATTGGGTAATTTGTACATGGAATATCCCATGTTCTATATTTGTGTTATTTTTTACAATTATTTTTAAAATTTATACTTTTACTGTACATCACTACATCTTGCAAAATAAATTTGCCCAACATGAACACACTTTCCACCACTCCAGTTGAAGATATCATACATGTTATCATCAACCATCCTCCATGTCTGTGTCCCTGAAAACTCTTGCCTCTCTATTTCTCTCCTTAATTCCTTTCCTCTTACTCTCCCCCATCTCCTACCCTCTTCCCACATTGTCTCCAGTGTCTGTAACCATTTTCCATGCCTTCTATATTTGATTAATTGATCTAGTTGGCTATTCGACTAATTGATCCATTTTGGTTTTTATTAATCCCCCTGATTTCTAGTCAACTGAAGTTTTGATTTAGAGATTTGATTATAATAGGTTCAATTCTTTGGGTACAAATACCAATAAATGGAGCTGTGTATTTCCTGTTGTATGACATCATGGGGCACATAATCCTTGGTTGTCCAACTTTATTATTTATTTATTTATTTTTAGAGAAGTTTTTGCTATAAGGCATGTGCGCTTGCCAGAAAGACAGAGAGAGACAGAGAGATAGAAAATGAGAAATCACGCCCCAGGGGGGATGGCCATGCTGCAATCCCTTCTCCTCCATTCTCCTCTCAGGACCTTGGGCATGCACGCACATGCGCCCAGTGTGAGTTTAAGCCACCGGGTCCGGGACTTGAACTGTGGTCGACTACATGGAAGTCCAGCAACATAGCCATTATGCCAACAGCTGGCCCCTATTTATTTTTTTAATTAAAAAAGAAAAACTACCAGGGGTCATGTGCACTTGCCAGAGAGAGATAGGAGAGGAAGAAAGCACCCCTAATGGGGCATGGTCACCCTGTAATCCTTTCTCTCCCATGTTTACCTCCTGTTACGATTTTGGGCATGTATGTACATGTGCCCAGTGTGTTTTTGTTACCTCGTTTGTTACTTTTTCCAAATTTCAAGAGTCACTTTTCTTTTTCCACTTTTCTTTTATTGTTTTTATTTGTACAAAATAGTATACCAAGTTAAAACTCTACAAAAGAGACATTTATAGAAATAGTTCCCTTTTTTTCTTTTTGTAATTTCTTAGCTCTGCCTCTGGTGTAGTTGGTAGCATACCAGACTATGGAGCTGGAAGCCATAAACATGTGAGAGAGACAGAGTCAGAGAGAGAGAGAGAGAGAGAGAGAGAGAGAGAGATCTCTAATAGGCCCCATGCTGTAATTCACCCCTGGCTCAAGCCAGTCTTACATCATGGATAAGCTCTCCTGTTGTGTTCAGAGAGGAACCTGGATGCGAACTCAGGACCTTTCCACGTTAGTCAGCATTACAGTGTCATGTTACGGCTGCACCACTTATTCATTCCCATTTACCGAAGTCTCTTATCCTTGACCTTTTCTTTCTTTTGCCTTCAATCTATCTAAAAGTGTGACAATTTTCTATAGTTTATCTTTTCATTGTTATTTAGCATATGCTCTCTTTCTTGTTACACACACATAAAAACAGTCCCTTAACATCCTTATTCTTAAATTAAAAAATAGCCTGCTGTTTTGAATCTTTCTTTTGTACTATTAATAATATATCCTAGGAAGGACCAGTAAATGGTGTAATGATTATGTTGTTGGACTCCAATATAGTCAACTAGGATTGAATCCCAGACCCAGTGGCTTAAAACACACTGGACACATGTACATATGTGCCCAAGATCCTGAGAGGAGATGAGGAGAAGGGACTGCAGTGTGGCCATCCCCCCTGGGGGTTATTTTTCACTTTGTCTCTCTCTGTCTCTCTGGTGAGTGCACACACCCTATCGCAAACATCTCTCTAATAATAATATATCCTGGGGACCATCATTTCATTATATATCAATATGTAGAGATATTTTTCATTTCTTTTTGGTTCCATTTCCTCATTATGAGAATATATCGTAGTTTATTTAACCAGGAGCTGGGACTCTTATTGATACCATTTAAAAATGAAAACATATACAATTACAAAACAACCTCTTCTCTCTACCTCTCCCTTTAGTGTCAGCTGGAAATGGTCTCTTTTTATTATAGCTACTATAGGTAACATAAGTGTCATGGATCTTGCTTCACTGATAGCTTTGAAAATGCCCTCCTTTTAGTGGTTTAGATACTGCAATAGATCGGCTAACATGGACGTTGTTTCTGATACATATTTGGTGGATATGTTCCAAATATTTTTCTGGTTATCTTTTCCAAGCTGATCGCACATGCCAGTCTGGATACACAAAATGTCAGAATACAAACATTTGCATTCCTCGTGTCTATTTATGTGATGGAGACAACGACTGTGGAGATATGAGTGATGAAAGCTCTACTTACTGCAGTGAGTAAGATAAAACTACTTCTCTTTCTGTGGTTCCTGAGGTGCATGACCTTAACTAATAGAAAGATACATAGCCAGGATGTTGGAGCTAACTTCAGTTGTCGTCTCAAATTGACCTTGTGAGTAGATGCAGTCGATAGTTATTATAGGATGTGATTGGAAGGTCATGAGGAGCCTCTTCTGTGTTCCCTGGCTACATGCCACAGACCCCAAATATTTCTTCCAAAAAACCATTTCTCCTAGTTTTGGAGGCCTTTTGTCTTCATGGGTTTCAAGTAGAATTTGTATTTTAATCTTGTTATTTACTCTGAATATGATTATAACGGTAATTAGTAACTGGATATATTTTCATATCCCTTTAATGTGTTTGAATTTCATAAACCTTTATTTTTTATATTTAGAATTTGGATTTCTTTAAGCAATTTCCTGTATAGAGCTCAAATTAAAAGGTTTCCCTGAAGCTTGATAACTTTGAGATTATTAGTGTAAATATATGCATAATTTAAGAATTTAGTAATTGGCCTTCCTTATTATGGGTATATATAGTTAAACTCTGTCATTGGTCCCTCCCAAGAAAACTGAAGGGCATAGTAATAATTTGTTACCAAGCCAGAGTACAGTCTAAGAAGAGGGATCTCTTGTAATCACAGTTGCATGAGGAAGCAGAATTCAGGACATGGCCATCAGATAGGGCTAGACAGATTGGAGTTATTACTGATTTTTCAGGAACCTGTGCTTTCTTATCAATTTCTTCTCAAAAATCATCAGATATCAGAGGCCATAGCAAGAGAACCTTGCAGACCAGAAAAATTATAAGACCTGATTCAGGTTTGTACCCACATAACTATTTAGGAAATACATCTGACCACAGCTATCGAAGGATGCTTAAGAAAGTAATCGACATTCTCATATAAGCAGAGTCTCCCATTTATTCAAATAAAAGTCCCATTTTGCGAGAATAGATAAGAGGTGAACTTAGCTAATTCTCTAAAATCATGGTCTAACATGGTTAAAACATGGTGTATGAGATGAGCTCAGATATGGTCATATTGTTGTTTCTCCTTTTAGTAATTATTCAATAGAATTTATTTTTGTATAGCAGAAAAAATAGAACCAAGACTTATATAATTTGTGATTTCATGTATCATAAATATAGTATTTTTGTATTTTTAACATGTAAGATTTATCTTTTGGATTGTTGGAATCTAGAAAATAATTCTGGTGTGGTATTGTTTTCCTTATCTCTCCCATAGTCCTCCTTCTTCACAAAAAACCTGGTAGTGGTTATCCAGGCCAGAGATGTAGGCAAGTTAAGACTGATAGGAATGTGTGTGTGTTTTGCTCATGGGTTTTGTTTTGTTTCCCTCCTCCAGCCGCTCACACGTGCAGCAGCAGTGAGTTCAAATGCACCTCTGGGCGTTGTATTCCTCAACAATGGCACTGTGATCAAGAAGCAGATTGTCCTGATGGCTCTGATGAGCCTGCCTCCTGTGGTAAGACAGGAAAGAAGCATGAGAGGCAGTAGAATGCAGCCAGACAACCTCCTTTTCTTCTGATCTACAGATTAGGGTCATGGCCACTGAATTCTTGTATGCCTTGTTCCTGCTCCCAGGTGGGATGCTGAAACCACACAGCAAAAGGTCCTTAAAAACTATTAGCGCAGGGTACTGTGTGGGGAGCTGAGCAGGTTATGGAAATGGCTGGCTGATGCTGCTAAAACGAGATTATATTGGTGTTACACTAAATCCAATGCCTAATTTGTAGAACTCAATTGTAGTTGATTCTGAATTGGAATTTCTGAATTTTGCTTAGCTCTGGCCAATAATACCCTGGGAAGATCTGAAAATAATAGGAATCATAATACATATGTATATATAATCACACACACACACATACACATGGAAGTGGTGTATTATGGACTCACATCTTCTTTTTTTCTTTTTTTTTTTGGAGAGGTTTTTTCGCTATAGGGCACGTGCGCTCGCCAGACAGACAGAGAGAGACATAGAGACAGAAAGCGAGAAATCACCCCCCAGGGGGGATGGTCACACCGCAATCCCTTCTCCTCCATTCTCCTCTTGGGATCTTGGGCATGCACACACACGCGCCCAGCATGAGTTTAAGCCACCGCGTCCAGGACGCGAACCGCAGTCAACTACGTGGGAGTCCAGCGACATAGCCATTACGCTAACTGCTGGTTCCCTCACATCCTCTTTCTGTTCTGTCTCTGTGCCAGCTTATGAGGTGACGTACCATAGCCATCTGACAGTACTGGGAAGCTCTAGGGGCCCTACTTTATTTATAAATGCAGCTGTACCCTGTTTGTATTTGGAGGCTGCTATTCACCTTTGCAAATTATAACATATATACATGTACATTTAAAAAATATAATTGTAAAATTAAAAACATACAGTCTTCTACATTGCTTTTTTTTTTTTAAATTTAACTGCCAGAGGTGTGTAAACTTGCCAGAGAGACAGAATCAGAGAGAGAGAAAGAGAAAGCATCCCCCAGTGGGATGTGGCCATGCTGCAATTGCTTCTCCATTTCTCCATACTTCTGGGATTTGGGGCACACATGTACATGCACCCAGCATGTTTCTCAAGCCACCAGGGCCAGCATTCAAACCATGACCAGCTACGTAATGTATTGTTGGCACTCAAAATGTTTGGAATTTGGGATTAGGAATGTTTATCCTGGATTTGAAGCACTTTGCTGTATCCTCCCGCCCCACCACCCCCACAACCCTCAACACTGGTTTGTAGAAAGCAAAGGTTTTGTAGAAAGCAAAGGGTATGTAGAATTTTGAGAATCTATAAAGGAAACAATTTTTAACTTTTAAATAGAATAGTGTTAAAGATTGGTTCAAATATATGAATTATTGATTCAGATATATGAAGAATAAATACAAGTGTCCAGACTTCTCCATAAGAACCAAAGTCATGGTAGCAACCCTTAGTACCAGTTGCATAACATACTTAAATAAAAATAAACACAGAGACTATATGTAAATACATTCTCATTGTAGTAATTCAAGTAATATATGCATACACACATGCTCACCAGAGAGAGACAGATGGAGAACAGGAGAAGGAGAGGGAGAATGCACCCTCTGATGGGGTTGATCATGTTGCAATCCCCTCTTCTCCATTTTTCCATCCTGTTAGGATTTTGGGCAAGCACGCACATATGCCCAGCATGTTTTTCAAGCCACTGTGCTGGTATTCAAACCATGGTTGTCTATGTGAGATCTGGTTTCCTTAATCACTAGGGTATGCAGCCAGCCCTACAAATTATATTTTAAAGACATGACAATATACATACAAAAAAATGGGGCTTTTGGGCCAGCAGGTAGCATGGTGACTAAGGTGTTGCTGGACACTCCCACATGGCCGACCATGGTTCGAGTCCTGGACCTGGTGGCTTGCTTTCTCACTTTCCTTCTCTCTGTGTGTCTTTCTCTAGTCAAATGAAAATAAATGAAAGAATAAATAAAATAAAATAAATAATTCCTTAAAAAATGAGGCTCTTATCCTAGTCACCAAAGATAATTAGGGCTTTGCACTGTCAATGAACAACTTTATCTCAAACCATGGGTCACTTGTATGAAATTCATTAGAGGTCCTACCCTAACTATATACAACTAGGTAATGCTCAGTTTCAAATTTCCTGAACAATCCATGCTATAGCTAACTTTTGTCAAGTTTTCTGGATTATAAACCATTCTTCACCAAGAGTTCTTTTTGTCTTTTTTTCAGTACATCATGAGCAAACATGCTTAAGTGATGAGTTCAAGTGTGATAGTGGAAGGTGCATCTCAAGAGAATGGATTTGTGATGGTGATAATGATTGTGGGGACATGAGTGATGAGGATGAAAGGCACCATTGTGGTACGTGAAGCCAACTAAATCCTTTGTAGAGCCATATTCCAGGGAAATGCACTGGAGTTTTGTTGTTTTTGTTGTTGTTGTATTAGGAGTCAGATTGTCAGGTAAATTTCTCTTTAAATGAATGCACACTGATAGAATGTTACCTTTCTTTTTTTACTCTGCATTGTCTGATACTATCCACATAACCACCATAAAATGATGAAAGTGGTTTTATGTTTATTTTTTTCCTCATGCATTTGGCTATTGAAAATAATGTCCTTCCTCTCTACAGTAGATAGAGAACTTGGCTGGCTGCTCTCACAGTGTAACAATTAACTGTACCCCCAGTTTCATCTATTACTCTAGAGCTATATTTGGGGCTGGAACACCACTTTGATTACCACCTGGTATGGAATTCTTAGCTAAGGTGTCTTAGAAGAGTGTCTTTCCATGGCAGGACAGTAAAAAGAATGGCTCCCTAATGTTTGCATTTGATGGTAACCTTATATGAGGGGACATTAAAAAGTTCATGGGAAAGTGGAATTAAAGTATGAGTTTATTTTGATGCAAACACATTGAAATACATGTATAGTTTTTTCATAATATGCATTTCCCACAAGCTTTTTGAAGATCCCATGTGTGTCAGTGATTTTGTTGGTGGTCCATAGGTTCAGGTATACTCTGTCTACTGAAATGCATAGTTGGCAGTTAAATGTACATGTTTGGTAGCACACCCTTTTCTCATAGCTCCCTTTACCAGGAACTCCCTTCTTTTTTCTCCTACTCACCTACATTGAGATTTGATAAACTACACATTTTTTTTTTATCCTACAGGTATTAAGAATTCTTTATCAGCATCTTATCTCTTCACAGCATGATGCTTCTGACATTTCTTGTTGACGTATTCCACTCCTATTCACTGTAATAAAACTTGGCACAGTAGTTCTAAAGTAGTTGAAAACACACCAAATATAGGGGTAGAAGGACCTAGGTTTGCAGCCCCAGCTCTTTCTCCTTTTAGTTTTGTGACTTTGACCCATCTAGGTAACTGGCATAAAAATACTTATTTCCCATTGTGCTTGTGTAATCACATTGTATAAACTAAAAATGTTACCAAAATGTAAAGCATTTGGTATCTGAATAACAAAAGAGGAGTGGACCTGGTGGCCACTCCTCTTTTCTGAAGCCCAAAATGAAAAAGTAGGATCTTACATTTATTTTATGTAAAACTAAGTGAAGTGTTTTATGTTGATTTTTTTGGAAAGATTTAGGAACTGTTGGAGGCATTTTTACTGTGATCTGTCATTACTATAGCAGTGTGACTTGTCTACTTGTTATCCTCCCATTTCTTTGCATTTCTCAGGATGTTAAGTATCTTAAAGCAAGAACTTGGCTGTTGCAATGAGCTCTTATAGGGTTTCTAATTCTTGTATGCCTTGATTTCAGAGAAAAAGAATTGCTCGAGATCTGAGTTTTTCTGTATAAATAGCAGACCTCCAGCCAGGAGGTGCATTCCCTTAAGCTGGGTCTGCGATGGTGATGCGGACTGTTCTGATGCCTACGATGAACATCAGAATTGTACCAGGAGATCTTGTGCTGAAAATGAATTCACCTGTGCAAATGGGCTCTGTGTCCTCAACTCATTCAGGTGAGTTGGGGATTTAAAAATTTCCCAGCAGGACGAGCAGATGGTGGTGGGGTGGTTCAGGCTGGATTCCACATAGCCTACTCTGCAGTTCAAGTCCTAGACCCAGAGGCTTGAAAAACACACTGGATTCATGTGTGTGTGCATACCCAAAATCCTGAGAGGAGGATGGAGAATGGATTGCCATGTGATCAACCCCCTGGGTGGTGATTTCTCATTTCCCCTCTCTCTGTGTCTTTCTCCAGTGAATGTACATGCCCTCCAGTAAAAACCAAAAAACCCCAAAAAACAAAAACAAACAAACAAGCAAAAATCCCAGAAAACCTCTAATGTCCATGGGCACAGGGCTGACTCTCTATTAGACACGGTGACTGAGGTGTCTAGGGCCTGTGGCACTTCTGGTGGCTGAGAAAAATGTTTAGATTTCTTATAAAATCAAAAACAAAACAAGTTTTAGGTCAAAGAAAGTATTTTATGCATCTGCCTTTATAACAATGTAGTAATTAAGTATAATATTTTTATAGTGGAAAGGGCCCAAGGAGGTAAAAGTGCCCATAATCGATGAAAGACTCCTCACTCATAGGGCCAAGGTGATCAGTGAGATGGGCTTGATAGAAGGACATTCTTTCTTGAAGCTGATGACATGTAGTTTTCCACTTAGAGGCATAGATAGGAGAAATATTTCACTTTCTTCTCTGGAGTCTTTATCATTTATAATATACAGCACTCACCTTCTGAGTTTTCACTTGGGTATGGACACTCTCTCATATGACTTCTTTAGAGATTACCAGTGCCCATAAAGTGTCTCATTATCTGATGAATGCATTTGATGAACACCAAAACTACAAAAGTTATTTTTAATTAACTTATCACCTAGGGAAAAAAGAATGCAATTATTAGCTTTGGACCCACATTTCTTATGGTAGCAACCAGTACCTGGGGAAATGGTGGGAATATAAAATACTGGTTTCTTCTAGAGTTGTAGCTTGATTGGGTGGATGAAGACTCTGTGGGAGAAGGGACTAAAGGCATTGATGATCTTGTTACTGAAATTATCAAGCATTCAGATAGATAGAAGAGGAAGCAAAGCCCCAAGTGGGCGATAACTGAGACCTGTCAACCCCTCCAATAGTGGTACTGGGTCTCTAACACAGGTGTGACTGGCGCAATGACTGTGGTGACTTCAGCGATGAGAGGAACTGCTCATACCCCACCTGCCATGAGCATCAGTTTACCTGTCAGAATGGGCGCTGCATTAATGAGGCCTACGTCTGTGATGGACAAAATGACTGTGGAGATGACTCTGATGAGCTGAGCCACCTGTGCCACACCCCAGAAGCCACATGCCCACCTCACCAGTTCAAGTGTGACAATGGGCACTGTATCGAGATGGTAAAAGTCTGCAACCACCTGGATGATTGCTCTGACAATAGTGACGAGAAAGGCTGTGGTGAGTATAACAGAAGATTTGGAAAAATAAGAAAGGGGAGATCAAATGTAGATAATCAACCCTTTATGACTTATCAAGACTTTCTACTTCATCTTTGAAGGAGAAAAATGCCAGGAAATTCCTATCAGCAAGGATTTCTCGGTATATAAGGTAGTACACAAATTCAGTTAGACAATCAAAAAGAACAGAAGATGAACAAATGCTAAATCTATCATTTAATAGTATTGCTAAGTAAGGTGTCCAAGAATGAAGAGAATGATGTTGATTGTCTTTGAATCCTTGGAATATCTTGTTGGGTTGGACCCTTCATGGATTACTCAGTGCACGAAGTAATTTTTAATCTGTTGCTTCTTGCTGAATAGAGAACGTCCTTTCTTCCCTGTTCACGTGTGACAGGGCCAGCCAGAGGTATAGCCAGTGTTCAGTGTATGCCGTCTGGTGAGAGGTACATGTGTGCTCTTTCATGGCTCCATGCTCAGTGGCATTACACTGATAGCTTGAGGTTGGCTATGTGAGTAGTCATACCAATAAAGTAGAAGAGACTGTAAATCAAGAGCTTTAATTTTTTTCTCAGAGACCTGTTTTTCCAGCACACTGGTCAGGCACTTTTCTTGTTCTTTATCCTGTATACATCCATTTTAAAGTTCTTGGTGAAGAGGAGATTGGTGGTCAGCTATGGTGGCTCAGTGGTAATGTGACCCTCCCCAATGCCAAAGCCATATGGAAAGGTGCTGTGGTCTCCCTCTATGTGCTGGATGTGCGTGTGCATGTTCATGATTCTGGCTGGCTAGAGCTTGGGGTGGTTGTGGTTTAAAGACTCCCTTGAAGGTGTCTCTCTCCACCCCACCTTATGGAAAAAAGAAGTAAACTTTAAAAAAAAATGAGAGAGAACAGTGCCAGGTATAGGATTAGAAGTCAAGTCAGTTGTATTAGTTGTTAAAACCACTGGTGAAGGATTGAAATGGGGAAGACATGCAAAGTCATGATTTTTAAAATAATCCACTGCCTTTGAGAATCCCTCATTGTGTGTCATCTTGCAGCATGATTAATTAAGAATTGGCACCATCCAGTAGGAATTTTTACTTTGGATCGTGGTGGTGGGTCTGTGGATGACATTTTAGGTTTTCTAATAGCTATCTTTTGCCTACAGGCATCAACGAGTGCCAAGACCCTTCAATTAGTGGTTGTGATCACAACTGCACAGATACCCCAACCAGTTTCTACTGTTCCTGTCTTCCTGGTTACAAGCTTATGTCTGACAAGCGGACTTGTGTTGATATTGATGAATGCAAGGAAACACCCTTTGTCTGTAGCCAAAAGTGTGAGAATGTAGTAGGTTCCTACATCTGTAAGTGTGCTGCAGGCTACATTCGAGAACCGGATGGAAAGACCTGCCGGCAGAACAGTAACATCGAACCCTATCTCATTTTCAGCAACCGTTACTATTTGAGAAATCTAACTGTGGATGGCCAGTTTTACTCCCTCATTTTGCAAGGCCTAGGCAATGTTGTGTCATTAGATTTTGACCGGGTAGAAAAGAGATTATACTGGATTGACATACAGAGGCATGTCATTGAGAGAATGTTTCTGAATAAGACAAACAGGGAGATTATCATAAATCACAGATTACCAGCTGCAGAAGGTCTGGCTGTAGACTGGGTCGCCAGGTAAGAAAACACTTTTGAAAAGCTAAAATGTAAAAAAAAAATTAGAATGATGTTTTCCTCTCAATAGGGGTTTAATATGTGGACACATTTAATACTTCTATATGTTTTTTTCTGCTTCATATTTAAGACTCAGATAGACACCATGAGACCTAAACTCTAGTGATTTTAAGAATTTGTGGTATTATTTTTATGAGGGGGGCATCACAAAGGAGGAAAGAGCACTGCTATTGCTGATGGTTCAGTTAAGTGGAGACGCTATGAAGGGATGATCCATTGGTTCACTGGTTCATTCAGCCATTTAAATATGCTTCCTAATGGGGCCAGCAAGATGGGATGGTGGTTAAGATTCTGGATTCCCACAGGGTCGACCACACTGTTCAACTCCCAGACCCAGTGGCTTGAAAAATCACACTTGATATGTATGTGTGTATGTGTGTATGTGTGTGTGTGTCTGTGTGTGCACATGCCCAAAATACTGGAAGAGAATGGAGAAGAAGGGATTGCGGCGTGGCTATCCTTTCTGGGGGTTGATTTCCACTTTCTCTCTCTCTTTCTGCCTCTCTCTGGTGGGCACGTGCACCCTATGGAAAAAAATCTTAAAAAAAACCCTAAAAACCAAAAAAAACAAATAAACGAAAAACCTTCCTGAGTAGCCCCTACATGCAATGACAGTAGGTATCTGGAGGTGACCAAGGCCGACATGGCCCTTGCTCTCCTGGAGTCCACAGCCTTGTTTACAATTGCTAGCCATTCCTGGCCTGGGCTGGTAATGAAGCTGAGAATGGCTACCCTGAAACTCTTTCCTCTTAGAAACTGAGGGCTTTTAAGGGAGACCAGAGATAGTTTAACTAAAACTAAAAGGTGAAGCACACTTCTTAACATCTTACTGAATATTGAATTTATGAGATACTTGGCAGCATAAACTAGTGTATAAATGCCTGTGGCATTTATAGTAGGCATTTATGCTGTAAATGTTCTCACTGGAGTCAGCCCAGACTTCTAGAGGGCTCTTCCTCACACCCCCGTTTCTCCATCTTAAAGGTGAAGATTATAAACTGATGGTAATGGGAGAGTTTGCTCCCTAGTTCTTCCTGAACAATAAGTGTTTGCTAAATAACAAATGAAACATTGACTACATGAAAACAAATTTTAGGTATAGGGCCTCTACTATGTGTCAAAAATGTGGTGATTCATGATTTCCAGGAACAGATCTAACCATAGAACTGCTCCTGTCCCCATTCTTTGCTGTAGTACAGGGAAATCTAATATTTTAACTCTAAGATATTTTCATTCCACCCTCTCTCTCAAAAATTGGGAGAATGATAGTGCCCCCGGGATTTCAGCTACTTTCCTGTCTATCTGGGCATTTATTTTTAGAGAGAGGTTTTTGCTATACAGTACGTATGCTCTCTAGAAAGATAGAGAGAGACAGAGACAGAAAGTGAGAAGTCACCCTCTGGGGGGGATGGCCACATTGCAATCCCTTCTCCATTCTCCTCTTGGGATTTTGGGCACATACACACATGTACCCAGTATGAATTTCAAGCTGCTGGGTCCAAGACTCAAACCACGGTTGACTACATTGGGAGTCCCACAACATAACCATCACGCCATCTGCTGTTCCCTTGGTGTGTTCTTGACTAGAGGAGAGATTTGCATACATGGGTAGTAGTGAGAACGATGCAGCAAGAAAGTCTGGGTGAGGGTAAAATTTCCCCTGTCTGAGGCCCAGTAAGGAGCACAACCATTCCTTAAAGCATAAAGGGAGAGTAGAGCCCAGTTACATTTATGTTGTTAGGGAACATTGCTAACATAATAACTAAGTTAGAAACATATCCCTTCAGTATTTCTGCTCTTAACACAAGAGTGTTTGGTTAATGAACGGGAAAGCAGTCAGCTCAACAGAGTAAAGTGCCCCACAGCTAGCTGGTCTACCAGGACTTGAATTCCTGCTTTACCATTTAGTAATTATATAACCTCAGGACCTCAGCAGTCTCAGCAAGAAAACAGGAATAATAATAGCAACTTCTTTGAAGAGTGTTGTGATCTTAAGTAATAAAGCATTGGGTCACTGAGAAAGTCATGACACATTTTTGCATTAAAAAAAAAACAAAGAAAAAATATATCATGATTTTCTTGATGACCTAATATTTTAAAACGTCCCTGGTATAGGGCCTGGCATTTAATTAAGTGTTCAATAAATGGCTATTACTCCTATTCTTAGCCTCTACAATAATGGACTTCAAGAATGTGGCCACTTGGGAACCAGCAGTTAGCGTAATGGCTATGTCGCTGGACTCCCACGTAGTCGACCGCGGTTTGCGTCCCGGACCGGTGGCTTAAAACTCACACCGGGCGCGTGTGCGGGCGTGCCCAAGATCCCGAGAAGAGAATGGAGGAGAAGGAATTGCGGTGTGACCATCCCCCCCTGGGGGTGATTTCTCGCTTTCTGTCTCTATGTCTCTCTCTGTCTGGTGAGCGCACGTGCCCTATAGCGAAAATCTCTAAAAAAAAAAAAAAATGTGGCCACCTCATTCGGAAAAATTTACCCAAGTAAATTAACTGGCAATTTAACCAGCAAGGCGTGTACATTTATGCATACTCATTCTCTCATCCACAAGCCTAAAAGGAGGTGACAGACCTAACAGCTAAATATTCTGGTATGTGCCATGATTGGATCAGGACTGACCTCTTGAAAAGAGGCATTTGAGCTTTTTCAGAGGGAAAATCATTCTCCTTCCAGTTGTAATTGAGTGTCCGATACTAAATGACCTTCCTATTCTAGGGGCATTGAACTCTTTGGAATGTTATGGATACTTTAAGATTCTGGTGAAAGCTATGAATGCCTTGCTGGATAACTCTAGAATGAGGTGTGACCCCAAAATTTTCTATATGACAATAACCTTTAAGTGGGAATTGTAGCTCAACCTCTTGCATCTTGCTGGATATATGCATTTATATTCACACAATTTTACACTGGTTTTAGAGGGTTCCCACCCCCTTCAGCTTAGGCTTCCATGACACCAGATTAAAGATCCTAGGGCAAGAACACCTGCCTTGTAGGAAAACATGGGTTTTATTGTATAGTATTAGTTTATCGGGAAAGACATGACATATTTTTCTTTGTTTTCTATGCAAAAATAAGACTTTCCCAACAACCCAATAATTTATAATATATAAATTGAAATAGCCTGAGGTAGGAGTTTCTAACAGATTCTAATACATTTCAAAAGCTTCTGAAGTTTGAAAGTAAAATGGATTACAGGGTATAAAACTCACTTGCCATCCTAGTCTTACAGGTCCAGGACTGGGTAAAGCTTCTCTTGTTCTTAAAGATGTCATTATAGTTTCCTTGTGCAGTTGCTGACAAGCCTGTTTCCTCAACTCCATTATGTAGACTATAGTTCAGGACACTTTTTTTTTTTTATTCTTATGTATTTTTTTAAAACATTTGATCGCTATACATCATTTGGCTTGTAAAGAGAATTTACCCAACATGAATTACATCTCAGACCAGCCCAGTTGAGAATACTATACACGTTACCATCAACAAGTAATAAACCATTTCTGTGCAGGACAGTCACTTCTGCTTCCCTGTTCTAAGCTTTTGCATTGCCTGGAGAGGATGCCTTATACTTCACGAGGAAAGTAAAACTAGACTTCTAGAGTGAGGTGTGACCTCCAGAATTCTCTATGTGACAATACCTTTAAGTGTTAATTGTAGCCCAACCTCTTGCATCTTCCATTTCTTTATTGAAAGAAGCCAGCTTCCTGTTTCTCCTGCTCCTCATTTACCTTGGGGAAATAAGCCTTCTATCCTCTGTCTGTGATTCTCAGGTAGCTTGGATAGGAATTGGGTGGCTAAATATGAACCATTTCACAAAGCGACTTAATCAGTAACTCCTGGCTTTCCATTTCAGAAAACTTTATTGGGTGGATATCAACCTGAATTCCATGTTTGTCTCCAACCTTGATGGTGGATACCGCCGCACTCTGGCCCAGCACTGTGTGGATGCCAACAACACATTCTGCTTTGATAATCCCAGAGGAATTGCCCTTCACCCTCAATATGGGTATAGTCTCCCTGAAGTCTTGAGCTTTCCTTTCATGCACTTATTTCACCTCTGTTCTGAAAAGGCTGTTCACATAACTATTTCCTGGCCAATATCTTGCTGGGACTTATTTTCTACTTTCCCTACTTGGTAGATGGTTTGGTATGATAGGTAGAACTATGGCTTGTTCAAATGATATTTATCATCTATTCTGTTTTCTTTGCCATCACACACCTTTTCACTTTGCATGTCATATGTTTTGGCTGCAGACAAAAAAATTGGGGTAAAAACCCACTTCTTTACTGGATCGTCCATATCAAAGCCACTGAAACCCATAGTTAATCATGTTCATTTCTGAACATATCTGTATATCTTCTTCTTTTTTCTCTTTTATATTATTCTCTGCTAGCTTTCTCTCCTTTCTGAGAAGCTATGTAGAATGTAAACTTCATTTCTCTAAAAAGAAAGACTGACTTATTTTGACTTCAGGGACTGACCATTTGTGTTTGCTTCAACAGGTATGTCTACTGGACAGACTGGGGTCACCGTGCATACATTGCGAGAGTAGGCATGGATGGAACCAATAAATCTGTGATTATCTCTTCCAAGTTAGAGTGGCCCAATGGCATCACCATTGATTACACCAATGATCTACTCTACTGGGCAGATGCACATCTTGGTTACATTGAGTACGTACATAAAGAATAAAACAACTGGATAATTAATTATTCCCAACAGCAGGGCTGGTGTTTCTAGATGTTAGTCCCAGGCACCTTCTAACTGGTTGTATATTAGAAGTCATTCTAAGGTCACTTGTGATTAAAACTGCTGAGCTGTAAGTTGTGGTGGAGTAGAAAGGGAATGGACTTTGAAGTCATGTAGATCAGGGTTTATGGCATAGTGCTTCAATTTATTGTCTTTTTTTTTTTTTTTTTTTTTTTAACCTAGAAAATGGGGCTAGTAACCTCTCTCTTGTGGTGGTAAGTTTAGTGCTGAACTCATCTTAATTTCCTTACCCCTTTACTTTTCTCTCCAGTCCAAATATTTGATTTATAGATTATAGTAATTGGAAAAAGGAAAAGAACTAAAATGTTGCAAAGACCTTCCCTAAAATACTTTGGTGCATCTATTGATAAGACAATGACTTTTTTTTTTTTTTTTAAGAGAGAGAGATTTTTGCCATAGGGTTAGTGTGCTCAGCAGAGATACAGAGAGAGACAGAGAGACAGAAAGAAAAACCAACCCCCGGGGGGTTGGCCATACCACAATCTCTTCTCTTCCATTCTCCTCTCGGGATTTGGGGTACGCTTGCACATGTGCCCAGCTTGAGTTTTAAGCCACTGGGTCCAGAACTTGAACCACAGGTGACTACGTGGGAGTCCAATGATGTAACTGTTACGCCATTTGTTGGTCCTGACAATGAATTGTTTTTATATAGCAGTAGAACCTGTTAGTATTTATTCAATATGATAATGCATTAAAATATTTTTGGTAATAGGGTAATTTTCTTAAAGTGCGTTAAATACCATGCTTTTCCATGAAAAATACTCATTGTAAAAAAGACTATATACATTATTAACCAATGAATAGATAAGGTCTAACTGGACCATATATCTTCTGGGTATGCATTTAGGAACAAGTCTCCAGGTACAGCTTGTTGCATTCAAAAGAATGAAAGTGCCATTAATTCTATAGAGCTATTTCAAAAGCATTTTAGAAATTCTGCTCTCTTGTTAAGGTTATTTTGCTGCCAAAGTCAGTGTAGAAATTTTGGGAGTTCACTTACCCCATAGTCTTTTGGATATTCCACTGAGAAGGAAGGAATACCTGGTATACCGATTAGTGCCCTTTACTCCTGTGTGCATGGCATACAATCCCAGAACCCAGAATCCTCACCAGTTGACCCATGCAGTAGAGACTAAGCCACCATGGTGTAGAAATTAGAGGGAACTTGGATTGTTTTTATAGTCTATGCTGTCCAACTATGCTACTCCCCAACGTCTCTCTTGAACGTTGCCCCTTGGACCGAGCTCGTGATCTTAGTTTTAAATATTAAGTTGTTGAGAAAGTCACAGTGTATTTTTCTATGCAAAAATGTATCATGGCTTTCCCAACAATCCAATATGTTTAGGATAAGTAGGAAAGGAGACTTTAGTGATTATAAAAATTTTGATTTGTAGTGCCTTGGTAAAACTTTCTTGCACCTCATTCATTTGATAAACTAAAGTCCTTCTTCAGCATTCTCATTGCAGAATTTACCATACCAGATACTAATTTACTCTTAGGGTAGAGGCCAACTGTGGTCAGAATCGGTAGATTATTACTTCCTATTTATTTGTACCAATTATTTTTTTGGGACAGGTTTTTGCTATAGGGCGTGTGCACTCACCAGAAAGACAGACAGACAGAGAGAAAGAAAGCGAGAAATCACCGCCTGGGGGGATGGCCACGTCACAATCCCTTCTCCTCCATTCTCCACTCAGGATCTTGGACATGCACGCACATGTGCCCGGTGGGAGTTTAAGCCACTGGGTCTGGGACTCAAACCACGGTCAACTACATGGGAGTCTAGCAACACAGCCATTACACCAACTGCTGGTCCCTTATTTGTACCATTTTAATGTGATGTACTGATGGTGACATCCTTGATCCTTCTTCAGTGTGTGTATCTTCTCTTGAAAAGAACATCAAAGAGCTGAATTAGCTTCCCATATAATCTCGTATTGAATGAGTAGAACCATTAAGATGCTCAAAGAACCTTTGACAACTTTCTTATTGGACTTTTGTTGTCCTTTGGGTCTTACAGATTATTCTTGACCTTGAATGGTTAGTAGTTTTAAGTGACATGGACAGTGTACACACACATAAACATTAGAGGTAGAGAAGGGGAATTTTATAGCTGCTTAATATTTTGTTCTCCTTTTAATAAAATTTGATACAGATTATTGGCATAGCTGTATTCTAAAATTCAGGCAGTAGGCTTCAATCTAATAGTCACTGATCTGTGATCTGTGAATGAATGAACCTTTGATATTCATGTAGCCAAGTTGACTTGATCACCTCTTGGAAGGGTAGCAATGCCTGGGTTCAGGGATATATTCCATGGACTACATAAAGCAACACATTTTTATAGAGCATCTGATCAATTTCTAATACATCTTGGGATATACCAATAATCACTGGAGCTGTGCCTATGCTTCTTTACTTAACCAAAAATATTCATAGAAGTATCTGAGAGGGCCAGCTGGTAGGGTGGTGGTTAGGTGGATCCCACATGGCTGACTGCATGGTTCGAGTTCTGGATCTGGCAGCTTGAGAAACACACTATGTGCATGTGCATGTGTATTCAAATTCCAAGAGGAGAATGGAGGAGAAGAATTTGCCGCATGGCCATCCCCCCAGGGGGTGCTTTGGCACTTTCCCTCTCTCTCTCTCTGTCTCTGGCCAGCACATGTGCCCTATAGTAAAACTTAAAAAAAGTGTGTGAGATGTTTATACAGAGATTACACAAGAACTAAAAGAAAATGTAACCAGACTACCTTTGGGTCTTGATATGTATATTTTAAATTTATTTATTAATTTTTAATGCCAGAGGGCCCATTGCATGCATGAAAGAAAGAGAAAGTTCTCCCCAACAGGGTTGGTCATGCTGCAATCTTTCCCCCTCTAATTCTCCATTGTCTGAGGATCTTTGGCATGCATGTGCATATGCTGCCACTGTGCTTGTCAAGGGATGTCATGACTTGATCCCTGGTTGTCTCAGTGGGATCCGGCTTTCTATGCAGCACTTAATGGCTGTGCTATGGGGCTGGCTTTGGTCTAGGATTTTTTTTAAAAAAAAATGGTTGGTGACTAAGTTTTGGTTATTTACATGTACCTATCAACAGAAGCAAAATGGATCTTCCAGTTTTCTGTAGCTTTTTTAAGTTACTATAAGTTATGATAATTTGGAAAATATTTTAAGATCACATGAATAAAATGATCAAGATTCTTAGTTTTGAGTGCATTGTACCTTCTGTTTTGAGTTTAGAATCTGTTTTTGAGTTTCAAAATATTAAAATATCAGTACTTTAGAAATGATTTCTGATGTAGACTCATAGTACTGAATGAGACATTGGAACCAAGAGAACTTGGAAATTTGACCGTGGATGCTCTGTGACATCTTGAAATTGGAGAACCTCTTCTGTAGGTTTATTCCTCTGGAAAAGCACTCATTCAAGTGCTGATGGCATAATTAATAATGCACATGCTGCGGGTTTATCAAAGTTAACCCTGCAAGCCCCTAAGTCATATTACGCTTAGGTGACACTGAGTTTTGGGGAGGATTGGAACTTCAGTTATCACTAAGAGGTAGAATTTTATTAATTGATCTGTTTATTCATTTATCTTGAAAGGCATTAGAGGAGAGGCGTTATCTTCTTTATTGAGTTAACTTTTCTTCCAACTGCCCCAGGTACTCTGATTTGGAGGGCCACCATCGACACACAGTGTATGACGGGACTCTGTCTCACCCCTTTGCGATGACCATTTTTGAAGACAGTGTTTATTGGACAGATTGGAATACAAGGACAGTTGAAAAAGGAAACAAATATGATGGATCAGATAGGATGACTCTGGTGAACACAACACACAGACCATTTGACATCCATGTGTATCATCCATACAGGCAGCCGATTGGTGAGTAGGTGATTGAGGAGTTCAGCACAGTTGTTTCAGGTTATGTGCATGTTACCCTTGTTTCCTTAAGCAGCAGATATCATGATTTACAAAGGGCTTCTTGTCACTTGTTAATGTTTTCTTTAAAACCTAATCTGAGAGTTGAGAATATGGAAATATCTTCCTTAAGATCAATCTTAAACTCAATCTACTTTGAAAGAACTTTTTGGATGAAAACTGTAATCATTCCCAACTTTTGATTAGATGTCTATTTGCATATGACATTGCATTGTGTCAAATAGATGTTATTTTTGCCTTCTAGCAGATATTAATGTCAAGAGCAACATATTTTAGTATCTCCTAAGTTATATAAACTTCAAAATATATTTATCTACTCTATGAGAGAGTGCAATAGAGAGGGGCAGAGATAGAACACAACCCCCCCTCTGTCAGCCAGTCCTGGACCATAAACACACACGTGCCAGCATACTCAGGGAGGTGTCTCCTATAAACCAGCAATCTGCCCTGGTGGGTCTGCCTCTCTGAGTATCTCACTTTATTGCTGTGCTGCCATCTGGCCCTGAGAGAATTTTTAATTTGCTTTGTGTAATTATAACCATTTTATAATTTAAAAACTCTAGGAAAGACCTGGAGTATATTTGTGGGATAGACTGATTTTTGTGGATTTGCTTTATTAATGTGTCTTACTAAAATAGTGGGTAATCAGAAGAGTCATGATGCATTTTTACATAGAAAAATGGAAAAATACATCATGACTTTGCCAATGACTCAATATATGATAAATTTGGATGTGAGAAACAAAAACAAGAATTAGTGATGTAAAATAATTTAGCATTCCTTCCTGGGCGTTAGACATAGAGTGCTCCAGACTTACCTCTCTTTTGTATCAACCAGCTGTCACAAGAACTAACCTCATGAGAGCTACTCAGTGAGTCAGGCAAGACATCATTAATCTATACATGAGACTTGACTGTCCCGATGCAATTGCCATAAACTACTCACTGGCCCTTAGGCCTCACCCTGGGACACCATGAGGGGATTACATTTTTGCTTACTACCTTTACTATATAGCCAGTATGATCAAGTCCCAGCATATGAATTTCTGGGAGACCTATTTAAACCATAGTAGTAGATATCTGTTAATCTGTGCTTGATATTCTCTTTATGCAAATGAATCTATATTTTTCTTCCTTTTTCACTAGTGAGCAATCCCTGTGGTACCAACAATGGTGGCTGTTCTCATTTCTGCCTCATTAAAGCAGGAGGGAAAGGATTTACCTGTGAGTGTCCAGATGACTTCCAGACCATTCAACAGAACGGCAACACCTACTGCCAGCCCATGTGCTCCAGCACTCAGTTCCTGTGTGCTAACAATGAAAAGTAAGGCTCTCGCTCCCCCTTCCCAGGGCCTCTCCATTCCTTGGACAGACATTGAACTTCAAGGCTCTAAGGGATAGGAGCTTTCTAAGGAACCAAGATTTTGATTAATTAATGTGGTTGATGTGGACCAAGACTCTCAGTCTCCAACTTCAGATAGTTTCTTCTATGAATAGAAGGAAATTGTTAGCCAAACGGTTAGATCTATGTATGCAAGCTTTTATATTTATAGAGCGAAAGCAGGCTATGTATTTCCTATTTCCAATAAATTGTCCTGAGCACTGGGGCCTAAGCATGTATAAGTGTGTACTGAAAAACAGCCCTTAATAGTGATAGAACCTTAGGGCTATTGGGTGTGTGGTGGTTGGGACACGGGATTCCCACATGGTAGACTGTGGTTTGTCTTGAACCTGGCGGCTTACTTCCTCACTATTCCTACCCCTCTGCCCGTCTCTCTTTCTGGTGAGCACACATGCCTTATACTAAATTAAAAAAAAAAAAAAGAGTGATAGGTGTTTTTGCCACACCTATCCTGGTATAGCTCTTTAGTGCCTGAGGATCCAAGGTTACAAATTGAATCCATTTTTGATCATTTGTTTTAGCTATGAAACATGACCAGAGATGATTTTCCTATCAATGGCTAGATGCCAGAGGCCCTTGATGATCAGGAGGACTGAGAAATTGGGTAGAGAGAAGCATTAATGCAATTCATAGTATGTAAGATGCAATGGTTGATTATTTTGATGATTAAATAAGATATCTGAAATTAAGAATCTGGCATACACCTATCATGACATAGACATTCAGTAATTGTCAGTATCATCTAGCTTCCCAACCTACACCTGAATGTCTTTTGTATTACCTGGCAGACAGTCTCAGTATTTACTATTTCTGGAATTATAGCTCTAAATACTCACTCCATTGTTTGTTGTAAAATGAATTTAATCATTATACCAATGCATATTTGGGTCTTAACAAACCTGATCTATAATATCTAGTTATATTTGCTTGGAAAACACACTACTGTAACTGAGATTTAATTCATCTTCTTCCAGGGCCATGAGAGAGCTCTTGAAATTAAGTTGTAATTTAATGTTGATTTCTTCTCTGTAGATAGCTTTTGCCTATTGCACTAGCCCCCAGTGCTTTACTAGAGAAATGCTGTACTTTCTCTGAGCAGGTGTATTCCTATCTGGTGGAAATGTGATGGACAGAGAGATTGCTCGGATGGCTCTGATGAAGTGGCCCTGTGCCCACAGCGCTTCTGCCGGCTAGGAGAGTTCCAGTGCAAGGACGGCAACTGCACCAAGCCACAGTCCATATGCAATGCTCAGAAAGACTGTCCTGATGGGTCTGATGAAGATCATGTTCTTTGTGGTTTGTGGAATTGCTTTGTATTTCTTTCCCCCACTTCTGTGTTGATTGTGGACAATCATGATTCTGTGGAGATTTCCTGAATGTCACAAACCAAAAAAACATTTCAAAATCCTAGGAGAAAACTCAGGGTCCACCATCTATCTATTTTTATAAAGTTTTAAAGAAATCTCAAAGTCTCTATAAGCAGTTTGTTGAGGTAGATAGTATATTTTCTGTATTGGGTTCTTTATCACATGTTCGATGCAGTAGGATCCTCCTTGAGAGCTAATATTCAGGGTGAAACAAAGGCTACAAGGACTCTTAGTTGTAATATGTATGTTCCCACTAAAAAAAGAAAAGAAAAAAAAACTCCTCTAAACTAAAAGCAACACATCAAAAATAGCCACAAATAAAAAGTTTCAAAACCATTATCCAACAGGGAAACAAACAGGGACAAGAGAAAGTATATTTAGTGGGCCAGGGGATTTAATGCTTATCCCTTAATTCTGCATGTAAGAAAAAGATGTTTAGAAACTTGGTACACTTTAATAGTCAAAGGAATAACTGCTCATGTGGTAGTTCCGGTTGATAATCAGTACATTAGAACTTAAGTCCTCTGAAAAGAAATTATGATGGACTTCTCTAGGGTCCATCAGCTTAAATCAGGAGCCTTCCAAACTGATAACGAAATGTTGCTGCTTCCAGAGAATCACCGCTGTGAATCCAATGAATGGCAGTGTGCCAACAAACGTTGCATCTCAGATGCCTGGCAGTGTGACACTGTAGACGACTGTGGAGATAACTCAGACGAAGACAGTTCCCACTGTGCTAGCAGGACTTGCCAGCCTGGCCAATTTAAGTGTGCCAATGGCCGCTGCATCCCTCAGACCTGGAAGTGTGATGTCGATGATGATTGTGGAGACCAGTCAGATGAGCCACTCCAAGAATGCAGTAAGTTCCTGATGGAAGCATGGCATGACCAAAGCAGGGGCAAGAAAGAACCTTTTTGTGGACTTAGAGAAGACATGGAGCCCCCTGCTTCAATCTCTTTGGATGCTCCTCCTAGGCTCTCCCTGTGAACTCTGACATTGCACGGCCAAACATAGCTGTACGGCTTGCAGGTCAACCATCCCCTGCTTCTGAAGCGGCTGATACCTTCTGCTAATGCACCCAATATCTAGCAGTCCAGAATACGATAATAAGAACTTGTATTTTGTGTGTCTAGTGCTTTCTTCTTGGAGTCTCAGAGAAACATTATGAGATTGGGAAGGTGGATGTGAAGCAACTCCCATTTTACCCAGGAAAGTGAGGCTCATATTAAGTGAATGGTTACTATTTAGAGGCAGAACTAACACTTCAACCCAGCTTTTAACTTCAAACTCAATTCTTTTTCTCCCCTATGAAATTGCATCACAAGTCAGTGGTACTGAGATAAAGAAAAAACTTTTTTTCTTTGGAGAGGTTTTTGCTATAGGGCGTGTGCGCTCACCAGACAGACAGAGAGAGAAAGAGAGAAAGCGAATCACCCCCCCCCCCCCCCCCGGGTAGGATGGCCACACCACAATCCCTTCTCCTCCATTCTCCTCTTGGGATCTTGGGCACGCACGCACATACGTCCGACGTGAGTTTAAGCCACCGGGTCCAGGACTCGAACCATGGGCGACCACATGTGAGTCCAGCGACATAGCCATTACTCTAACTGCTGGTCCCTATCAAATAGAAAACTTAAGACTTTTTCTGCTTACATCATTCCTATATCCATCACAAGTTCCCAGAATTAGTAGAGTTGGAAAGGTGCTTTCTGGGGCCATTTCCCAGTGGGGCTAAGACTTCACTTCTGACTTTTCTGCTTCCCTTCTTTTCAGTGAGCCCTGCTTATCGTTGTGACAACCACACAGAATTCAGCTGTAAAACCAACTACCGCTGCGTCCCATGGTGGGCTGTGTGCAATGGTTTTGATGACTGCAGGGACAACAGTGACGAGCAAGGCTGTGGTAGGAGGGATTGCAGGGGAGTGGAGGGAGGGACAAGAAAAATTAAGGGTCACATGCCAAGACGAGAGATTAAAGTGGATTTCCTGTTGTCATCTTTCCTTTGTTTACCTCCATAAAAAGACTATATGTTGATTCTTCAAATATCATTACAGTTTTGTAGTGTTTTTCAGGGTTACTGCAAGAATATAACTTGTATCACTTTAAAAGACATCCTATCCCCAAAAATGCCTTAATTAAAGAAGACATTAAGAAGTTAGAAATTTGCACAATTTCTCCCAAATGTGGAATCCCTATTCATACTTGATAGATTGAAATTGTTTGTCTGATTTTATAGATTGAGTGAAATTAGTGATAAAGAAGTAGGAAAAAAGTCTTGTATTTATTGCCAAAAAGAAGGGCTGGACTGAGGTGTATATCATGCTGGGTAAAGTCTCTTCACAAACTAAATGATATGTAATGATTTAATGTTTGAATAATAATAAAAATATATAAATAAAAAATAAAAATATATAGTACTTTAAAAAAAGAATATTTCTAAGTAAAAATATCTCTTATTTGGGTATTTTCATATTCTGAATGTATTTCTAGCTTTCCATATTGTCTACTGGACAGCCATAGTCACTTGGAACATAGTAGAACTTATGGACAAAAAGCCAGATAAATTAATGGAATTTGTCAAGATGAGGCATGTCCTTAACTTGATACCAAGGTGTCTATGACTGTGTGTGTTGGATTTAGTTGGAAGAGAAGTTAAAAAAAAAAATACAGGTTATTTTCAGAACTTTGAGTTGTAGACTATAGGATAGAAACGTTCCGTTTGTTTGTGGCATCATGTTAGTCTCTTTTGCTAGACCTTTGTTGGAAATTACAAACCAGATACCAATTCACGTTTCGAACAGTTTCTACAAAAAGGAATGGATCTTCTTTCGTGCAGTAGGTAAGGTTTAGGTTAGCTAAAAAGGGAATATCGACAGTGAAAGTTGCTATCATCCGTATCTCTGGAAGCAGCAGAAATATCATAATTCTCAGACTGTCTCATGAGGAATCTTGTTTTGTGTATTTCTTGACCATTGTCTTAAGAAATCTTGCAATGCTTTGCAGAGGCAATGACATGCAAATCTTCAGGAGAGTTCCGCTGTAAAAATCACCACTGCATTCCTCTTCGCTGGAGGTGTGATAGGCAGGATGACTGTGGAGATAACTCAGATGAGGAAAACTGTGGTGAGTGTGCAGGCTTCTATGCTCCTATGTGCCACTAGAGCTGTGATGTTTGCTCTGGGTTTATAATTTTGCCGTCCACGCCATTCATTCTCAAAGGTGAGGCGATAGCTCTTTTATTTTTTATTTATTTATTTATTTATTTATTTATTTATTTATTTATTTGAGAGGTTTTTGATATAGGGCATGTGCACTTGCCAGAAAGAGCGAGACAGGGAGATAGAAAACAAGAAATCATTCCCCAGGAGGGATGGCCATGCCACAATTCCTTCTCCTCCATTCTCCTCTAGGGATCTTGGGCACACATGCACACGCGCCCGGCATGAGTTTAAGCCACCGGGTCCGGGACTTGAACCATGGTAGACTATGTGGGAATCCAGCGACATAGCCATTATGCCAACTGCTGGTCCCAACTCTTTAATCTTTCTTTCTGCTGGTTGGTACATTTCACCACTCTCTTGGACTAAATACAAAAGCACATCCTTAGGTGTTTACAACAAAGCTTTAAGAGGAGGACATTTACTGAAGTACTCTTGTTCATTGAACTTATTTACGAACATTTTTCCCCCTCAAGGGGAAATTGAAGTGAACAATGAAGGTCAAATATAATAAGATAAATTGACTGGAAATAGAACATCAGGACGTATAGGAAGGAACTATACTAACCCAAAGACCCTGTGTCTTAAGCTTTTTCCACACGTTGGCTTTAATAGCAGAAGACAGGGAACGCTTGTTTGGATCGTTATCCTTCCTTGACCAGGTGACAAGTTTAAAAGGGCTAATGGTTAAATAATAGGTCAGGTTTTAGTTCCTCTCTTCCAGTTGTAGGTGCTGACTACACAAAATTAGACAGGGAGATTGAGGAAAAGAACCTAAAAGTCTATGTCACAAAAAACTAAATAACATACATTTTAAAAACAAGTTTGTTTCCTGCCATGAGCATATATTACTGACTCATGATGTATGTCAGTTTCACGGTGATTAATATGAAATACAGTCTAACTTTGGCTACTTTCAGAGGTAAGAATTGATCTCCAAATGCCAGATTGATTTCCAGTTGTTCTCCAAATGAGAGAATCAGGATGCTGATTATATCCACCAGTATCAATCAGCTAAAATTTTCCACAAAATCCAAGTGGTGTTTTATTGTTTATAGATAAAGATTTTGTGTTAAATCTTTTCTCTTTTGCTATAGGGCAAGCATACATGTGGAGAGAAACAGAGAAAAATAGAGAGAGGGAAAGTGAGAAATCACCCCCTCCCTGGGGGGATGGTCAAACCACAATCCCTTTTTCTCCATTCTCTTTTCAGTGTTTTGGGAGCACACACATACATACCACCCCCCCCCCCCCCACACACACACACACACACACGTGCCTGGCGTAATTTTCAAGCCACCCAGTCTGGGTCTCAAACCATGGCCAACCACGTCCAGCACCTTATCCACCATGCCACCTGCTGGCCCTGAATCTTTTTTTTAAATTTTCCAGAGGGCACATGCACTCACAAGAGACGGACAGAGGAAGAGGGAGGGAGGAAGGGAGAACGCACCCCCAGTGAGATGTGATCATACCACAATCTTTTCTCTGATTAGGATTTTGAGCATGCACGCGTGTGTACTCAGTGTGTATTTCAAGCTACCACAGCTGGGATTCAAACTGTGGTTGGCCATGTGGGATCCTGCTTCTTTTACCATTAGGATATGGGGCTGGCCCTGAAGGCCATTCTTTATAGACTTGGAGTTGAGATGAAGGTCTACTTTTGGTGGATGAATCATCTGCTTAAACAAACCTTTAGGGCTTGGGACACGGAGGGTGCTGAGCACCGAGGGCACTTTAGTTAGCTCGCATTCCTGCCTCCTGTGTGTGATTCCTGGTACACACTGATGGCCTCATGTCTTTGCTTTCCAGTTCCCCGGGAGTGCACAGAGAGTGAATTTCGATGTGCCAATCAGCAGTGCATTCCCTCTAAATGGATCTGTGACCATGACAATGACTGTGGGGACAACTCAGATGAGCGGGACTGCGGTAACTATTTATTTTGAAAATTTTAGTATAGAATGTTGTACTATGACAGGGTTGAGACTTCAAATAAGTGTTTATAAGTTTTTTGTAAAATAAAATAATTGCTGTACTATGTATTTAGCATAACACAGGATCTTCTCTGTATTTTCTGGGCTTTATTCCTAACTTACAGTGTCCAGATCATGTGTAGCAGAAGAAAATAGCAAGAAATTAAAAAAGAAAATCTCAGTTTGAATGTAAACATTTCTTAGGAGCTAACTTGATCTGTATTGGCCTTATAAACAAAGGCATTGGTCTTCCCATCTGGTGTAGATGTTAGAGCATTGGGATAGAAATATTTTTTTTCTTTTTTTTGGGAAGAGGTTTTGCTATAGGGTGCATGCGCTCTCCAGAAAGGCAGAGAGAGACAGAGAGCCAGAAAATGAGAAATCAACGCTGCCCCCCCCACCCCCCCCCCCCGGGAAGACAGCCAAGCCGCAATCCCTTCTGTTCCATTCTCCTCTCGGGATCTTGGGCATGCACACATACGCGCCAGGGGATAGAAATCTTAAACCCCACGTAATTTTTGCTCATTAAATGTTGAGCCTGAGGAAAATCAGGAAACACTAAATATGGAAGAATTCTGATTTTTAAGGAAAAGATTAAGAGCTGGAGATTATTTAATAGAGGGGAGATAGATATTTCCGCCTCCATCTATTGAGTGCAGAAAGTGTGAGTTTTGAGTTTATTCATTGGATAATCACAGGCTGTGGGTTTGGATAGAAACATGATGGAATACTCGCTCTGCTCCATGTATCTAATACCTGTCTGAAAATGACAAGGCCTTCTGGAAATGACAATCTTCTCTCTGCAGAGATGAGGACCTGCCATCCTGATTATTTTCAGTGTGCAAGTGGACACTGTGTGCCCAACCGATTTAAATGTGATGGAATAGCTGACTGTCTTGATGCCTCTGATGAAGCCTCTTGTCGTAAGTCCCCAGAAATCTGTGGAGCTGTTTACGTATGCATGTGGTAGTTTAAACCTCTGTTATCATCCACTGATAATTATCAGTTCACCTGAGATCTGAGTCATCATATCCTTATAGTGCACAATGGTCATTCAAGTGCATTTCATTAGCACTATTTTAAGTAGAAAAAGTATTAAATAGTCTGGATTGATGTCAGCTACTATACAAATCATTATTTGGGTAAAAACCATTTCAAGTAAAGAATATTCAAACATTGAATAAACAGTATAAGAAATTGAGGTTGGATATTAGAACATATTGACTTTACAGCCTTAAAATTTTTCTGAATTACGTGATAGCATATAAATTTTTAAAACTGCAAAGCCAATATGATCATTCAAATTTTAGTCTTTATGAGTCACTGAATAAATAATAATTGTTGATGTTTATCCATGATGGGTGTTGTTGATGTGATTGCGACATCTTAAAATGTAGTTTCCAAAGAGACTTTATAAATACATGATGGGTAACAACAACCCTTACGCAGTTGAAGACTCATGCTTGCCTGTAGAAACAAAGCCCAGTGCTATCCATGGACTGAGACATTGAAGCCAGGCTCAGACAACCATGCTTAAGATGATTCCATCAGAATCTTAGGCAGATTAAGAACACTGTGTCTGGATGAAGAGCAGGTCATAAAGAAAATAGGCTATAATGGCAAGAGCTTTCCAAAACTATCAATTTGTCTAACATTTTGAATATATCTTTTTTCCATTAGCCACTCGGTTTCCCAATGGTGCATACTGCCCCGCTACTATGTTTGAATGTAAAAACCACGTTTGTGTCCAGAAGTTTTGGAAATGTGATGGTGATGACGACTGTGGCGATGGTTCTGATGAAGAACTTCACCTATGCTGTAAGACAGAGCAAAATGGAGCGAATGCGAGTGATGTCTAAAAACAACTCAGTGTTTCTTACAAACAGTGCACAATTGTGCAGGGAAATTGCACAGTTTTTGAGGACTGGACACATAATGGGGATTAGTGTCATTTCTCTTGGCTTTTCTACTTCATTTCTCTATAAGTAATCTGAGAAAGTTAGGTGAACATCAAACATTCATGGTTTATAAACACTTTAGAACCTTGGAAAGAATCTCTTCCAAATAAATCTCATTTAGGAACTCAGTGGGCAGAGATAGAGGAAGATCTGTTACAGTTCAAGTCAGAGGAGGCATAGGGGAGAGGTTGTACCTCCCTTGCACTTTTGTGCTTCTTGAAGTACCCTTTCCAAGCCCTTAGAGCTTCCTGGATTACCTTAAACATTTTTAAGACTCATTTAATCCTTAAACACCTTTAACATCATAATGCAAGTCCATCTAATTCCTTCTTGTTGTATTATGCATGTTAATTTTCTAAACCAGGTACACATCCAGATCAATGTGGGAGGGAATATATGCCCTGCTCTCACCTTAGGCTTAGGCGTAATGGACCAGAATCACCAAGGATGGGGCCTGGGTGTATTTATATGCATATATTTAAAAAGTTTCTTAGGGGCCATCTGGCAGTGTGGTCAGCACATGGTTGATTGCATGGTTCAAGTTCTGAATCTGGCAGCTTGAAACATATAATGGGCACATGACTGGGAACTACAGATTTTAACCAAGTGAATGAAGTAGAATTAGTTTCAATCATTTTGCTACATGCTTCGAGTCACTGGAGAAAATCTATGATGGTAGTGCTCAATGTGTCTTCTCTGGAGTAGGAGTGTCTAAATACAAAATCATGGGCCCCATGCCAGACCTATCCAATCTGAATCTTTGGTTGTGGAATCCAACAATCTATGCATTACAAGCCCTCCAAGTGATTCCAATGCAAGCTGAAGTTTTAAGGATTTTGAGTAAACAAAAGCCCTCATCACAAGAGAAGGGACCTCTGGAAACATTCCTGGAACTCTTGATTAGCTCCTACTCTGACTTACCTCTGACCTTTAAAGGCGAGGTCTTATTTCCTCTTCCACTCCTTTTTCATTATATTTATTATTACTCATTTTTAACCCATGGATTTGATTATCAAAAATGATGTATCAGGGGACAGGCAGATGGTGTACTGGACCTGTAGTTCCCAACCAGAAGACTAAAATGAAAAGCTAAAGAGTTTATTGTGGTTTGTTTGTTTTAATTTGCTAAAGGGCATGTGCACCTACCGGGGAGAGAGAGAAAGAGAGAGAGAGGGAGGGAAAGTGAGAAAGCAGTCCCAGTGGGGAATGGTCATGCCGCAGTCCCTTCTTTATTTCTCCTTTTGGGATTTTGGGCACGCACGCATGTGTGCCCAGCATATGTTTCAAGCTGCCAGATTCAGAACTCAAACCATGCAGTCAACCATGTGGAATCCATTACACCATCTGCCTGTCCATTATGTCACTGGACTCCCGTGTAGAGTCGACCATAGTTTGAATTCCGGACCTGGTGGCTTAAAACTCATGCCAGGTGCATGTGTGTGCATGCCCAAAATCCAGAGAGGAGAATGAAGGAGAAGGGATTGCAGCATGACAATCCTCTCTGGAGGTGATTTCTTGTTTTCTGTCTCTGTCTCTTGGGTGAGTACCCATGCCCTATAGCAAAAATCTCTCTTTAAAAAAATGATATATCAGTATTTTCCCCCCCTGTAGAACTTTAGTGTAAAATATTTTCATAGTGGCATTCCAGCATTTTTCTTACCAACCTTAATTCTAGGAACTAGCCATGTTTTTCTGTTCATTTTAACTTGATGAATCTTGAAAAATATTTTAAGCATGTTTAACTTTCAAAGAAATTGTCCTTAGCAGGTTGCTTCTCTTCATAAGATAACATACTTATACCTAGTAAAAATAAACTTTGAAGAGGATGGAGGAACACAAAGTATATTTAATTAAATTAATTGATTGATTTTTGTTATGGGACATATGTGCTTGCCAGAGAGAGACAAAGAGAGAAAAAGTGAGGAATCACCCTCCTTGGGTGATGGCCATTCTTCAATCTCTTCTCCAGTCTCCTTTTGGGATTTTGGGCATGTACATACAAATGACTGGTGTCATTTTCAAGCCACCAGATCTGGGACTCAAACCAAGCAGTCAGCCATGTGGGATCCAGCTGCTCTAACTACCATACTACTGCTGGCCCTTGAATGGTTAATTTGTAAAGTCTTTTTCTCTGCTAGAATAAAGTTCTATGAAAACAAGGACTTTATCTTTCTTTTCCCTCATCGTATCTGGTTCCCAGACTTGGTGTGTAGTAGATATTCAAGATGTATGTCTTAACTGATTAATATTGGGTTGTTGGAAAAGTCATGATGTATTTTTTCTGTTTTTCTATGCAAAG
This sequence comes from Tupaia tana, assembly GCA_026018925.1. NCBI lineage: Eukaryota > Metazoa > Chordata > Mammalia > Scandentia > Tupaiidae > Tupaia > Tupaia tana. The sequence goes on from JAKSZU010000001.1 coordinate 75,648,657, forward strand.
ATGCATCATGACTTTTCCAACAACCCAATAGAATGAGGAAATTAATGAAGCCAGCCTGGTGTTGCCATGTGAGTATTTTAGATATTGACATTATGTTCTGTTCTTATATTTTCATTTTCCATCATTCCTTTCAGTGACTGTTCCCTGTGAATCACCACAACGTTTCCGGTGTGACAATAATCGCTGTATTTATAGTCACAAGCTGTGTGATGGTGTGGATAACTGTGGAGATGGAAGCGACGAGAAGAAAGAGCACTGTAAGCAAAAGTCAAAAGAGGAAAGGAAAACTGAGGGCCCTAGATTGTTTGCAGTTTGCAAAATGTACTCCTGGCATTTGTTTGTCTGTAGAGGCTTGAGTTGTATCTGTTAATGCAGATCCTTGACATAATCGCTTACAAGACCACACAAACACATGCATTACTCAAACAATAAGCCCTCCACATCGTATGGTTATGCATGTGGTCTTCAAGGTGGCCAAAGCAGGAGAAGAGAGGAAAAGTGGAGACACACAGGGAAGTGCAGGGAAGTGTTTGGCTCTTTAGTAAGCTCCAATTGCTTTCCATAATTTACCCTTGTGTCACTAACCAGCCCTTCAGACTTTTCTTCTCCCATGTATTAATAGAATACCAGTTACTTCTCCCCAAGAGATGGGCAGTCATTGCTCTATCAATTTCACATGTGATTCCTCTTGGTTAGAGACCCCTAAGCTAATGGAGTAGATTTATCTGTACCATCTCCCCCAGTAGATAATGGAAGAATGGGGGGGCAGCACAATAGAAATAAATACTTCTATCTGGAAAGAAAGAATTATGACCTCATTGCAATCACTAGCTTGTAGCGATTCTGAAATACCACTGAGCTGGATAACACATGTTGGTATAGCACAGTCCTGATTTATGTTTGTTGTCCTGGTGGGATTATTAATAGGATTGCTTTCACTCTCCAAAGCAGATTGGTTTAGAGAGTAAATTATATGGTCACCCTGTGCAGACACTGGGAAGGCCTCTATTATGGGGAGTGGAGGAGATTGTTGATTAGGTCATGACTGCTCTCAGACAACCTCCTGTCTCCTTTGTTCCTCCTCTCCATCACTGCCCTATGAAAGCTTTCCCTGTCTATTTTCTTCTTCAAATGAAGAGGGAGCAGAGGAATGTGTCCTCTTTAGGGACTGCACAGCTTTTTTAACTCACTGTCTGCTTATAGAAATTGGGGATACAAGAGTTTTTAAGCCTTTAACAGTCATGAGACCAGCAGATGGCATAGTGGTTAATTCACTGGACTCCCACATGGCCAAATGTAGTTCGAGTCCCAGACCTGGCAGTATGAAACTCATTCTGGGTGCATGTGCATGTGTGCCCAAAATCCCCAATGGAGGGAACCAGCAGTTAGTGTAATGGCTATGTCGCTGGACTCCCACATAGTCGACCGCGGTTCGCATCCCGGACCCGGTGGCTTAAAACTCACGCCGGGCGCGTGTGCGTGCGTGCCCAAGATCCCGAGAGGAGAATGGAGGAGAAGGGATTGCAGCGTGACCATCCCCCCTGGGGGGTGATTTCTCGCTTTCTTCTCTGTCTCTCTCTGTCTGTCTGGTGAGCGCACGCGCCCTATAGCAAAAAACCTCTCAAAAAAAAAAAAAAAAAAATCCCAAATGGAGAATGGAGAAGAAGGGATCATGGTGTAGTCATCCTCCTTGGGGGGTGATTTCTCATTTTATGTCTCTCTGGCGAGTGCACACACCTTATAGCAAAAAATCTCTCATAAAAAAAGTCTTTAACAGTCACAGTACTTTGGTTTATTTGGTCATATGTATCTCTCAGAGATGTAGTGTTTTTTTTTGCTGTTTGCTCCCAGTCAGTTCTAAAAGTTAATAAGCTCATCCAGTCTCAAGAACTTTTGACAAAGTTCTCGAATCTACTTTATTTCTTTGATTTCATTCCTTATTGCAACTCTAACTCAACTGACTGTTACTTGTATTCAGACCATCTGGAAAAATAGATGGGCAGTCATTTTGCACCGTTTTATTGGGCTTTTGTGTCTCAAAGCCTTTTAAATTTCAGACTCTTACTGTTTGGGATGTAAATGTAGTTGGCTTCTCTTAAACTTCAAGTTTACAAACTTAATTTTCCTTCGTTTCTGCTTATAAATCAACCAGTTCTTTTCTGAGTTTTTGTCTTATTTAAAAATATAAAAAATTGTTTTACATTACTATACATCTTTATAGCATAGAAAATGAACTTTTCAGGCATGAATATACAGCATGTTAGTCCCATCAAAGGCATTACCATATATATTATCATCAACAGATAATTCTCCATTTTTGTCTCTATTAAATGTTTTGCCCCATTTACCAAATGCTGTGTCATTTGTATAACATAGATCTCCATCTTCCTGTCTCCACTACTAGTTTCCTCGATGCTTGCCCCCTGACAAATAAGCTGATGCCAAGTATTGTAGGTTTTTGTTATGGAGGTACCCTACTTCCCTCATCACTCTATAATATTCAGGATAATCAACACCAGCTGTTGAAACCACAAATGATTCAGTCTCGGTGGTGTAATATAACCAATACTGAGTTCTCAGTCATATGAAGGCCAGTACAGGTTGCAGTCTTCCTCTGTCTTGTTGCTATGTCACCTGAAACATGAGGCATCTAAGGTTGCAGCAGCAGCTTAAGAGACATGGAGGAGGCATATGGGCTTTTAATTGCTTCAGCCTAGAAGTGGCACTCCTCACTTCTGACTCACAGTCCATTGGCTGGAACTAGTCACGTGGTTGCAGCCTAGCTGCCCTGGAGACTAAGACACTGTAGAAAGTGTATGTTTATTTAGTGAAAAAGAGAAGCATCTTGTTTCACAGAAAATGTTTGGGCCTTAACTTGTTCTTAAATTACAGGTAGAACACCAACCTCTCGGCCATGTACAGAAGGTGAATTTAAGTGTAGCAATGGGAACTGCATTTCAGAGCAGAATGTATGTGATGATGTCGATGACTGTGGTGACGGTTTTGATGAAACGGGCTGCAGTAAGTAAACACTTATTCTTATACTTGATTGTAGTAATTCAGCTTTACTTAATTAAAGCATGCAATAACATAAAGTGGGTAATAACTACATATTTCTTTTAATTTACTTTGAACTGCAGTCAAACCTATAATTACCTGTTATTAAGCACTTATTCTATAATAGATGTTCTGCATGAATTATCTCATTTCATCCTTTTAGCAATGTTATGAGTTATGTATGATTAAATGCATACTCACATATACATATGGATGAGGAAACCAGCTTATAGGCTAAATAAATTGTTCAGATCTTGCAGTCATTAAGAGGTTGAGTTAGGGCTTGAACTCTAGCTGAAGAGCACATCCTCTTCCCCGTTCACTAGGTGCCTTTCAGCACCTTAAAGCTATGCATTTTGTTTGCACAGTTAAACAATCTTAAGTCAAATGCAATGTGCTTGGCACTCCCAGTAAAAGCTTCTGAAAATAGCTGATAAAGATGAGAAAGGCACTGGGACCTTGGAGAAACATGTATTTTTATTTTTAAAGTAGAGGGAAGACTTGGTGAATGAAAAAGATAATGGATATAATGAAGGGAAGGTTCTACCACAATATTTTGATGGAAATGTTGTAGACATTTTAATGAATTAAAAAGTCATAATCCCTTTATAGCTCATGAACTGTTTCCGTATATATGATCTAATTTGTTTCTCGGGTTAGCCTTATTGGGTCTATCTGTATAATAATGCTCTGGAAGCTTAAGTAACTTGCTTGATGTCACACAAAGTGTGACAGAGGCAGAAGCTGAACAGTCACGTGGTTCCAGGCTAGGATAGCTGGCTTCTAGCCCCTCTGTCACTAGCTGTGCCACTTTGAGCACTTACCAATCTTCCAGGCCTGGTTTACTCACTGGAAAAGGGAGGGAGTTCTTAAACCTCTAGGACCCAGTGACTTAGTCCTCTTAGCTACATATGCTTTCATCTTCTTGGGATTTTATTCAGTTTTCTCAGGTGTCCAAAGGATTTCCTGGCAAGTTTTCATTATCATGAGTTACTAAAGAGGATGAGTAATCACCACACTGAGTTGGTTTGCCATTTATTTCACATCCCTTCTCATTGGGGCATGAAATTATTGACATAACAGAGCTACTTGATTAAATATTTTAAAAGCATGAATATGATAGAAGTTGCAAAACTGGATGGCAGATTTGGGTTCTGACACTCGGAGACTAACATGTGAACAACTCCAGGAGTTTGGAGTGTTTCCAAGTTGGACTTGGGTCAAACACTGGTTTCTTTTTTAGTTGCCTCTGTCAGTTAAAAGGCTTAAAATTACAGTATTATCTATTCAAATAACATTTAATTAAAAATAAGGTTTACTTAAAGGAAATAACTAGCTCAGACATTAATTTGAATACAGAAATAGTTTCTCTTTTCAGGCATTGTAGATATATAATATGGAATTCAGTCTTATGGTTGTGGGCTAGTAACTTGAGACATGAAACTCTTATTTGAAATACCAGTTGTTGGGTGCTGCTAATCCACTTGCCTTTTTTTTTTGTCTTCTTCCTTTTCGTCTCTTTCTTCTCCCCACCTCCCCCCACCTCCTGTTCCTTCTTCTTCAGTAGGGTCAATGAAGTATTCAGGGTATATTTAACTTTTTAAAAATTTTAAGGTGTGCCTCATGATGTTTTGAGCCACATAGTGAAATGTTACTACAGTCAAGCAAATGAATTATGTATCATTTCACAGTTATTTATTTATTTATTTATTGGGTGTGTGTGGTAAGAGCACCTAAAATATACTCTTTTAGCAAATTTGTTAAATGATTATGAAGATAGATGAACTTCATAGTTACCTTTCTGGTAGTTCATATTTCTTATTCAAAAACTGGAATATGGAGTGTGTATTTTATAAATAGAATGTCATATGTCTAGTTTTAGGAAAGGCATTATAGGACCTAAAATGCTTATTGTTTTCAAATGAAAGAAGTTACAAGAAAGTCCTCAAATTTGAGGAGGAATCCCATCATGATAGATGGTTTCTACTCTTAAGGATTCTCACTTCACAAGAATATGACTCACTCAGGGGAGCACTTGGTCTAGAAATATTTGCTTTCTGGGATGCTTACTTTCCTTATAGATTTTAGAGCTAGGAGGAGATCGCAAAGTCTAATCATTTAGCACATGAAATCCAGAGTGGTTATGTGACTAGCTTAAGGATATCCAAGTTATTCAAAACAGGTCACCTTTACTTTGCAATATAGAGGAATGTTCATTACCAACCTTACAGAAATGTAAAAGATAAGGGAATATTATGAAAAACTTTATAACAACAAATTAGACAACTGAACAAATGAACATGAACAAAAAACATGAACAAACAACATGAACAAATTCTTAGACATAAAATGCTGAGTTTCACTATCTCAATGAGAAACAGAAAATTTGGATATATTTATTTAGTAACTGGCAGTTGTCGAGAGCTCAGACTAGATCTGTATTATAAGGCTTTCATGTGTAAAATTTTGGAGTATGTATACCAAGGGCAGCAGTCCATTGAATGACACTGTGCTTTATTCTGTGCTTATTTTTCTGTCATGAAACTCAATGTTTTGAGTCATTGCATCCTAGGGGACTTTGAGAAGTGACTCAGTTCACCTCATTGCACACTTTCCAAGACATGAATATAAATCTGTTTTCACTTGACATAATTGAACTAGGAGATACAACAATCCCTTTGACTACAATATAAACCGGTGACAAAGAGACATTTTCTTTAAGAGATACTTAAAGCTTGAATCCTTTCTGGAGGTAAACGCTGGCTCCTTTCCTCCATTTTCACTAAGTATCTATGTTCCTCCTCCTCAGCTTTATGAGACCTAGGTTAGAGGGTAGATGGACACAAGAATAGAAGAAGCAAACTAATAAGAATGACAAGAATGGAAGTCAGATGGCTTGGGTAGATAGCAGAATCAAGACCTTGGAGCAGTGATGAGAAATGAAGCGTTTGGGTACAGACTGAACTTTTAAAAGTTTATCCTAGATGAACCGGATATCCTGGATCAAAAACTATAGGGTGGGGGCCAGCAGATGGCCTGGTGGTTAAGGGCACTGGACTCCCACCTAGCTGACCACGGTTTGAGTCCCAGACCTGTTGACTTGCGTTCTAACTTTCTCTCTCTCTGTTCTCTCTGGTCAAATCTAAATAAATAAATAAAGTTAAATAAAATTAATTCTTAAAAAAACCCCAAAACTATAGGGTCATTCGTATAGGTGCTATAAAAACAAACTACTGGGAACCAGCAGTTAGCGTAATGGCTATGTCGCTGGACTCCCACGTAGTCGACCGCGGTTCGTGTCCCGGACCCAGTGACTTAAAACTCACGCCGGGTGCGTGTGCGTGCGTGCCCAAGATCCCGAGAGGAGAATGGAGGAGAAGGGATTGCGGCGTGACCATCCCCCCTGGGGGGTGATTTCTCGCTTTCTGTCTCTCTCTGTCTGTCTGGCGAGCGCACGTGCCCTATAGCGAAAACCTCTCCAAAAAAAAAAAAAAAAAAAAAACAAAAAAACAAAACTATTTTTTTTTCTTTTTTACTGTGAAAGTTTTAAAATCTAGAAGGTATGTGATCAAAAGTAAGACCCATTTGAATTTCATTACTAAGAGAGAATTAATCTAAAGTTTGGTGTACTTGTGCTTTTTTTGGTGGGGGCAGATATATCTGCAAAATATTTCCTAATGATTAAAATAATTTTAAGAAGTAATCTATGCTAAATAGAGAGTTTTGTAATATTTTCCTTTATTTTATTATAGATACTTCCCATGTCAAACTGTCAAACTATCATTTGAAACATGAATTTTAATGTTTCATATAAATAATCATAACTCATTGCTTCTAAGATATATTCTTATTCTAACATTTTAACAACTCTGAAACCAAAATGCATTCAAGAATTGATTACATGTATAGTGTAAGTTCCAAGATATTTTTTATTTTAGCAGTTCATAAAAATAATGGTGTATTGGGGCCAGCAGGTGGTGTGGTGGTTAAAGGCTCTGGACTCCCTCATGATCGACTGTAGTTCGAGTACTGGACCTGGTGGCTTGCTTTCTTACTTTCTCTCTCTCTCATTCTCTCTCACATTCTGTCTCTCCTTGGTCAAATTAAAAATAAACATATAAATAAAATTCTTTTAAAAAAATAATGGTATATTAGTGGTGTCTTAGATTTAATAAAATATACAATAACATTTTATTACCTATTTTTGAATTTATATTCAAGTTGTTTTAGAAATATTCTTATTATAAATAATGCTGTTACCCTTAAACATAAATCATAGTAAATATTTTTTATTTCTTTCTGAGGGGAAATTCATTAACATGGAATAACTGGGTAAAATGTGTGATATTTTAAAATCTTTCAATACACATATCAAATTCCTTTTCATTTATACCAATTTGTGGTTCTAATAGCAGTTGTATGACTCATAATTCTGCATTTTCCTGCACTCTGGCCAATACACTCGATACATGTATAATAAATTGGTCAGTTTTAGGCAAATCATAGTCTTCATATAACCTTATCATTTCATCTTTTTTGTAACTTTGCTCTGTAACTAGTATTAATGTCCTTTATTTATACATGTAATTCTCTGTCTATCCATCTATCTAGAATGGAACTGGGAATAGTATAGCAGGTGGTGATAGTTTTACAGTCCCTGAATTCATAGTTTTAGAGTCCAGAACTGGATGTTATGAGGGTGTGCTTGGCGTTACTGTCTATAATGGGCAAATTACCCAAGGATTTAACATTATATACATTTGTATAAATGACACAGAAATCAGTATTCAAATAGCTCCTATTCTCTCAAAGGCCTATGGAAAGGAGTCATGTCAAGATGTCTTGTAGTTGGTGTGACTCCTTCTGATATACCACTTGACTGTTCATTGTTTGCTAATCTGATTTGTACTTTTCATTTATAATGCTGCTTTTTTTTTCTTCCAGATATTGGAAAAGAACGAACATGTGCTGAAAATATATGTGAACACAATTGTACCCAATTAAGTGAAGGAGGATTTATCTGCTCCTGTAGATCTGGGTTCAAAGCTGGTATTTTGGACAGAAACTCCTGTTATGGTATAGTTTATTTCCTCTAATTCCTCTTAAGAGAACCTTATACTTTTTAGACTTTCCACCTGTAACTTTTTATTAACCCTGAATGAGGCAAATGTCATGGTTATAGGTCATTCAAAGGATGACAATGAGCGAAAGAAAAAAAAAATGCATGCATGCCATCTTACCAGTGTCCAGTCAGTGCTTAGCCCAGAGGGCCTGCTCAGTAATGTCCGTGAAACTGATATAAACGATGAGGGCCTTGGTAATGATGGCTGCATATTATATCAGTGTGTGAGGCCAACAAAATTTTTAAAGCAAACACATGGCTTCCTTTCTTTATTTTAAGTCAAACAACATACAATTATTACTTACCTACATATGCTAGACATAGAAGTTCTAAGGTATGGGATTTGGAAGTTAACTTATCAAGATGGTAAGTGACAAGTATGATTTGGTGTCTTCTGTTATTTGAATTTACTGTTTATGACTCATGCTGTCACGCTCAGATGATTGGAAGAGTTCTTTCAGGAGCTGAAGCTTAAGAACTCAACTGAAAATTCAAGCTAATGACTAGTTCCTGAAGGTAATTTACAGAACAGAACCGACACCAAATAACAACATGACAGATGCTTTTGATAGGGAAAATTTGCTCTGCTCCTGTGCAGAATCATATTGCTTCAGCCTAAACACTGACTTTATTGCCTACCAGCTTTGGGACTTCCCAGAGTTGTTCTTGGTTAAAGATTAAATGAGGAAAAAAACATTAGAAGCATGTGAAACAGTATCTGAAACTTAGAGAGTGTTCCACCAAGGTTGGTATCACTGCTTGTTTTCAGCTGCTTTCTTCTCAGTCCTTATTGTTTGTGAGTATGGATTTAAACAGGAGCAGGATCTGGAAGACATGGAAGGGAGCACATGTTGCATATTTGCTTTTATTTTGCCTGCAGATATTAATGAATGTGAGCAGTTTGGGGTTTGTCCCCAGAAGTGCCATAACACCAAAGGAAGTTACGAGTGTTCCTGTGCTGATGGCTTCAGGTCTATGAGTGACCACTATGGGAAGCGGTGTGCAGCTGAAGGTACAATGAGTTTGCGTCAGGATTAGTGGACTTTTGGGAAATAAATGCCGATGATTGCAATATAATGGGAAATAAACTTTAGACACTTAAGATCTTTTTTTTTTTTTTTTTTTTTTTTAACTTACCAGCTACTTCTCTTCTTGACTTCTTATCGGTCTCATTTCCTCTCTCCTCCCTTGTTGGCTTAAAACAATGACTATAATCCCCTAAAAAGTATGTAAGAATTCACACAAGGGTCCAGCAGGTGGCATGGTGAAGGTGCTAGATTCCCACATGGCTGACTCCACAGTTTGAGTCCTGGACCCGGCAGCCCTGGACACCAGGCACATGCGTAGGTGTGCCCAAAATCAAGAGAGAAGACAAGAGGAAAAGGGGTTGTGGTGTGGTCATCTCCCTTGAAGACCAGGGCAATTTCGTACTTTTCTCTCTCTTTGTTTCTCTCTGGTAAAGCACACGTACCCTGTAACAAAAATCTGAAAAAAAAAAAAAGTTTTATTTCCCAAGAGTTAGGTGTTTTTTATTATTCTGGACTTAGCCTCTTTCCCACCTTGATCACAAGATTAAAAAGTAGACAAGGTGTTACCCTCCAGAGGCTCAAATGATAACTGAAGCTTGCCTTGTAGATAGTCATTAATAGAAGGAAATGAATAAGGCCCCTCAACTCCCATTCCCCTGAGACCAAAGTTTGAAGCCCTGTGATCCAACTGGGGTCACAAAAACCAGTCACTTTGCCTTGGGGACAATCAAGAACACTCTGCTGACATATCCTTTTTTGTTGTTCATGGGCTGCTGACTACACGCAAAAAAGGGGACTGTTGAAATCATTAGTTTCATATTTTAGGTCCCTGCCAGTATCTGAGAATCAGACCTGATATAAGGCAATAATAAGAAGCTAAGTGAGATGTATTATACACCAAATTTCAGAGGTCTGCTTTAAATCAAAATATCCTAATTAAGAGGATAAATTTTTATTTTGAATTTGAAGTTTATAGTAGAGTTTAATGGACTTGATAAGAAACTAGCATTTTTTTTTTTTTTTTGTAAATTAAGGGAAATGCCAGAATGACTGTTCAATCTCTTTATACAAATTGGACTTTTAACACTCTCATTTGATTTGCATATTTGAATATTTTACCCTCCAAACATTTTTAACAGAGAAGGAAAATTAGGGTGAAGGCATTTGAACAGCTGGCCTGGTAATTAAGAGACAAATTAAAAAATATTTTAACTTTTTAACTAAGAAGATGACTGAACTAAATTTGAATAAACATAATGTAAAACATAATGTCAAAATAGAAGAAAATCCATAAAATCAACTTTTAAAAGTTACTTAAATTGGATCTGATTGGCATTATGCAAGTAAATTAAATTTAAACCATTCTAGACAGTGCATCTTGGAATGAGTCACCCCTGAAATTGATGCTTTAGTTAAAAAAAAAAAAAAAAAAAAGAAAATGTATTTTTAAATAAGGAAATAAAAAAACAATTCTTTCCTCTTTTCTTTTTTTTTTTTTTCTTATTAAGTAGAAGCTAAATTGGGACATGGAGTTGCTCAAAAATCTGTCAGTGAAGAGTGAGAAATAACTTCTTGGTAAACTTCTAGAAAGACTGTAAATGTTATATTCTTCTGAGATTGAATGTGTACAGTCTTACCTATTTTAATGTTAGCGCATAAAAAAAAAAAGGAATTTGGTGAACCTGAGGATTCTATATAGGGGTTTCAGTTTGCCTTGCTCTAAACTGCCACTGAGGACAAAGAATAAAGAATTAATAATATCTCTAACAGAAATGTTAGCTTTTTACCTGAAACGGAAATAAGAATGGATTTTGCCAGTCAGGGATTTTGCCTATTTGTTGAATGGTCAGCTTTACTGACTAACAGAGACAGTCAGAATCCTACAAAAATTGTTTATGAGGCCGGAGCCATGGCCTATAGCTTAAGGGAGCTGGATCCCACATGGCTGATTGTATGGTTTGAATCCCTGCTCTGGTAGATTGAAAAGCATGTTAGGTTCATGTGCGTGTGTGCCCAAATTCCTGACAAGATAGAGAAGTGGAGGAGAGCGAATTGCTATGTGGCCACTTCCTTTGGGGAATGCTTTCTCCTTCTCTGTCTCTTTCTGATGAGTGCATGCACACTCTGGTAAAACTGAAAATAAAGCAAAAAACTTCATGTTTCTTAAAAGGGGGAGGGTGTCAGAATACCTGCTATGGATTTTACTTGTTTTTTAATGTTTCTATTTATTTCATGAGCAAGAGAGAGAGAGAGAGAGAGAGAGAGGAGAGAGAGAGAGAGAGAGAACACTCCCTACAGGGTCCTGATGCCACAATTCTCCCCCAGCCTTCGCTAACCTCAGATCATGGGTACATACATACCCATCATACTAAGAGTGATCTCCATACTTTAACTGGCGTTCTTCCATGTGCGATTGTCTCACACAGTATTGTCTTTTACTACCACACCACTGTCTGCCACTCCTGCTATATATATTATATCCTACTTCATAGCTGATGACTTCAGGTTCAGTTCAAACAGATAAGTAGCCTTTCGTTTGTTTTCAGGTAGCCCTCCTTTGTTGCTACTCCCTGACAATGTTCGAATTCGAAAATACAATCTGTCCTCTGAGAAGTTCTCAGACTACCTTCAAGATGAGGAACATATCCAAGCTATTGATTATGACTGGGATCCGCAGGGCATAGACCTCAGTGAGTATAAGCTTTGGCTTCCATCTCTGATAAAAATGGATTTTTAAATGAATTTTAAAGTGTTGAGTTTGGGGGGTATTTATTTATTTCACGATTGAATTTTGTTGAGTGGAAGAGGAACTGACTCTTACCCAGCATGACTCCTAACCAACCTTTCCTGACTTTTTTGCAAACCTTCTCCCTTTTCTGGGGATTATCCTTTCTGGATTTTAATATTTCCTTGTCCTTGCTCATGTGGATCCTGTTCTTCCCTACTCTTGTATCCTTGGGAAATTTCTATTCAGACCTTAAAGACCCAGTTCAAATGTCACCTCCTCTGTGACATCTATAATTTCTCCTGGTGGTTTATTGATTGCTTGCCCATGAGCCTGTAACATTTCATCCATGCTTTTACAAATGCAGCATATATTATTGGGTCATTAGGAAAGTCATGATGCATTCTTGCATAGAAAAACATCAAAAAAGTATGTCATGACTTTCCCAACTACCAAATACATCATATACAACAGCTAATTTTCCACATATTTTTCTCCCTTCCTCCTAACTACACACTCTTTGGAAACAGAGATTGAATCTAATCCATCTCTACATACCTAGTACTTAAAGTCGCATCTAGTGTGGTGTATACAGTAGGTGTTTAAAAAATCTAGGTGAATGAAGGAAAAAATGAGTCAGGCCTATTGTTGAACCTCTCATGGCTCTGTATGGTATCGTGAGAATAGTAATGAGTTATAGTCAGAAAATTCATCTTCTATACCTATAAACTTGTCTCCTCTAAGCCTTCATCTAACAGCTTTATGACCTTAAAATGTTGTAACGTTTTTCTGGATTTCAATTTTTTTCCTTAAGAGAGAAATTTTGGGAACCAGCAGTTAGCGTAATGGCTATGTCGCTGGACTCCCACGTAGTCGACCGCGGTTCGCGTCTCGGACCCGGTGGCTTACAACTCACGCCGGGCGCGTGTGCGTGCGTGCCCAAGATCCCGAGAGGAGAATGGAGGAGAAGGGATTGCGGCGTGACCATCCCCCCTGGGGGGTGATTTCTCGCTTTCTGTCTCTATGTCTCTCTCTGTCTGGCGAGCGCACGCGCCCTATAGTGAAAAACCTCTCCAAAAAAAAAAAAAAAAAAAAAAAAAGAGAGAAATTTTGTTCAGAGTCTTGCTGTGTCATGATATTCCTGCTTCAGTCTCTCCATTGGCTGGGACTATAGGTCTGTATAACCATAAAGTTAGCTCTGGAACCAAACCAGGTCCTCCACGTGGCTTCCAGTCCCCCAAGTGGTAGTGTTAGCAGTGTTTCAGTGTACCTGGGCCTGGATCATCAATTCTCTATCGGTTTAAAATAGTAGTAGTCTTGCTCTGCCTGCCTACCTCTGACAATTGTTTTAAAGATTAAGTGAAGAGATGTGAACTGCTTTGCAAACTATCAATAACTATGTCAATGTAATGGTATTATTGTATTTTTGCACTTATTCATGCAATATAATAAGCTTTTCAAGAATGGTGTGTATCTGGGAAAGCCTAGTATATGCCTTAAGAATTATCTTTTTCTCTATACTTTTAAAATGCTTGCTGTGCGTTCTCCTTTAGCCTTCACATAAAATAGAATTTCTCCTCCACATGGTTCCTTTACTGCCACTGATACTATGATTTTAAATTCTTAACCAGCCTGTTCCAGTTTATCTATATATTCTGTTTTAGAAACTAGAACTTGATCTTAATGACAGTAAATAGGCTCTTGACCAAAATATACTTTAACAAATTACCATTAAATAGAGATGACTAAGTAAATATCAATAAGTTATCAATCCAAGCATTTGTAGCTAATTGCTCATGTACCATAGGTTTTGAGGTTTAATCAGATTGAACAAAAAAGATGTAAAGATGTCAGTAAAAGAACCATAAAAGCACTGAAAGTTGTTATGGACACAAGAGACAAAGTAGAAGAGTGTGGGAGGGGAAGAGCATAGGAAAGGAAATTTAGGGTAAAAATTAGAGAGATAAGATATTTGTGGGACACAGATATGGTTTTTTATCTGTTAATGATGATGGGTATCCAGCCCGTTCTCACTGGGCTGGACTGAGGTGTGTATCATGCTGGGTAAAGTCTCTTTATAATCTAAATGATGTATAGCAATTGAATGTACAAATGATAATAATAATGATAGTCAATTTTAAAAATTTTTAAGAAAGAGCACCTGATTAGAACCCCAGTCTCTCCTTTGTCTGAGCTCTTAACATGAAACGGACTCACCTGTCTTTCTCTGTAGGTATTGTGTATTACACCGTGCTAGGGCAGGACTCCAGGTTTGGTGCTATCAAACGTGCCTACATCCCCAACTTTGAATCCGGCAGCAATAATCTTGTGCAAGAAGTTGACCTGGGCCTGAAATATGTAATGCAGCCAGATGGATTAGCAGTGGACTGGGTTGGAAGGTAAGTTTGCCATGTTCTCTCCCTGCCTGTTCCATTTTCATGGCTTGAGTTCTTTCCTGCTTCACATGGCACGAGTTAGGCCGGGCCCATGTGTATGTATTCTCAGCTGCTAGTGCAGGGTAATGCTCGGGCTTGCTCTAGCCCCAGAAACCTCTGCTGCTTACCCCTTTGTCATATATCATTATGTCAAAATGGTCATTTTCTGTGTTTTATGTGTGCTTGAGGAGTTGGGGAAAGTACCCAGGTCATGATTCTGTATTATATCTGGTAGAACATTCGTGCTAATGGAGTTTTGGATTCCAGAATTAACTTTCAGTAGGGTAGAGATCTTTTTATGAAGAAATGGGATGCCCTTGTAATTCTCCCATCAAAGGAGTGGAGAAGAAATATTTTTGTCTGTGGTAATTATTTTGGGTGGGGCAGGAACAATCCACATTTTGTGGTTTTAGCAATGTATAGTCTTGTCAGATTTGAAATTTGACTATCCTGTTTAATCTTTGGGTTGAGTTAATAGAAGTATAAGCTTTGTTCTGTTCCTTTTGACCTCTAGATAGCCAAGGGAACTGAAAGCGCACATTTTGGATGATCCCTAAAGTGAGAACCTTAAGTAAGGTCATCATTAGGAAATGCAAATCGATGTGGAAAAAATATTAAGCGCCTTCCTTCTCTAAGGAAGAGGCTCACATTGGTGGAAAGTGATTATGTAAGAATCAGGGCTCAATTCATAGAGTCCCCCATGTCCTTGAAAATGAGCTAATAATAAAAGAAGGTTTGGAAAGGAAAGCCCAGGGGCTCACTGCCCTCATGGAGAATGGAGAGTCATTTGCAGTATAAATTCATTTTCACCTTTTAACAAGCTAGTCTGATGTTTCTGGAAGATGTGAGCATCTCTAAAGAACTTAATTGGGTCCCCATGGTGCCTGCAGGCTAGCAGGGGACTCATTTCAGCATTTTCTGTCAGGAAATAGGGCCTCAGTGAGCTGTGTCTGGAGCCAGGCACTGGAAACCCTAGACATTAACACTTCTGAAAGTCAGCCAGGCAATGGCAGGTTTGTCTTCCTTTTCCAAGTGTTATTGCTTTCTCAGCCTTAATGAATGAGAGAGTTAAGAAACTGATGGAACTCTGCTCATGAAAGACCTGCACCCTTAGAAGTGGAAATAAGGGCAGGATGGCCTTGTTGAGTTTGTTTTTTATGAAAGGCTGTTTTCATTCATCTTTGGAACTGGTACCAGATTCCTACTGATTCCAATGGAGCTCCTTGCTAAGGAGGAAATAAACTCGCAGGTAGCCAGAATGAAGGGACCAGCCCAGCAGTGAGCTATGTCTAGAAACAATTCTCAGAATAACACCAGATAGAAGGCCAGCTGACTGCCTTGTATTGATCCTGGCTGTTTGAGCTGGTTGGGCAGAAGTTCCCTCCCTCCATGTAATCCTCCAAAGATGTCCCCTTGGCTGAATAGGCTGGGGCATTCCTGAGAGGCAGACCATGCTCTGATTATGGGTATCTAAGTAGTTGTCTCACTGGCAGAACTTCCAAACTAAATGCTCTCATCTTCAAACCTCTCCCCCAGAAACGACCAGTCTAGACTTTTCAGTTAACTTTGTCCCTTTGAATTCAGGCATATTTACTGGTCAGATGTCAAGAATCAACGGATTGAGGTGGCTAAACTTGATGGAAGATATAGGAAGTGGTTGATTACCACCCAGTTGGATCAGCCTTCTGCGATTGTTGTGAACCCCAAACTAGGGTAAGCACTTAGTTTTCTCTCACTGGATTCTCATGGAATTATGTTTTTAATAATGATTTCCCCCCTAATTATATTAAAATCATCCTTTGTTTTTTTCTGGAGTGACATCTGTGATGGAGTTTCAAGATTTGTAGTAGGCCCTTGAGATCATTTAGCACCAACTATTTCTGGTGGACAAATTCCTTCAAGAACATACCTGAGACTCTTTCTGGTTAATGGACACTGAAATCAGAGCTCTGAACTTTAAAGATCTTCATGGATTTAGCTGCTTTAAGTCAAGATTTCATTAGATTTCTTTTCATTTGGATGTTTTAAATTAACTTATTCATTGAAATTCAGCTGTGAATCTAGTTATATTTAATTGGAAACAAACACTTACATCTAAAGTATGCAAAAGTTTCATATATATTATCCATGTATAAAAATATTCCAGTTTGCAGTTTATTTGTAAATCACTTCGGGGTGAGAACTAGCTTTGGCATTTTTCTCTGTATTTCATGGATAATTATTCTTATTTGGATAATCATTAATCTTGAGTAACTTGATATTCACATATTAATTTAGGCTCAAAGTAGTGACACTTTAAAAGAATTTATTTTGGAGAGATTTTTGTTGTAGGGTGTGTGTGCTCACCAGAGAAACAGAGAGAGACAGAAAGCATGAAATCACCCCTGAGGTGGTGGGGAGGATGGCCACACTACAACCCCTTCTCCTCCATTCTCCTCTCAAGATTTTGGGCATACACATACATACACCCATTGTGAGTTTCAAGCTGCTGGGTCTTGGACTTAAACTGTGGTCAACCATGTGGGAGTCTAGCATCTTAATCACTATACCACCTGCTAGCCCCCAAGAATTGAGAAGTTTTTGCTATAGGGCACATGTGCTCGCCAGAGAGAGAGAGAGACAGAGAGACAGAAAGTGAGAAATCAATCCCCCAGAGGGGATGGCCACGCCGCAATCCCTTCTCCTCTATTCTCCTCTTGGGATCTTGGGCACGCACACACACGCGCCCAGTGTGAGTTTTAAGCCACCGGGTCCGGGACTCGAACCACGGTTGACTACGTGGGAGTCCAGCGACATAGCCATTACACTAACTGCTGGTCCCCCACCCAAGAATTTTTTTAATAGCCTAAAATACTTCTCCTTTTTGGGAAGGCCCTGTACGACCCTTCGTAGATATGGCAATATTCGTCTGTGGAACATTATGAACTATTGTTACTTTGGTTCGGTTACATTCCATAATAGGCATGCCCACAAAACTCAGTTACAACACTTGAAAAATGGTTGTCTGGTAAAGTTAAACTGTGTGAATTTGTCCTCAGCAGCAGTCATTGCTTCTTGTGTCTTACCTATACACTACCCTAGGAGCAAAGAGACGCATGAGCCCTGTGACATGGATGATGTGACTGTTTCCTGTGTGCTGTTGAATTTTTCCTCTGTAATTGATGTTTATATCCATCTTAATATTGTGGTTGTAGTCTGATAGCCCTCCACTGTTTGTTCGTAGAAGGTCCTTATTTTATTCTTGTCATTCCTTTGTTTCTGGAATGGCTCAGGGTAGCCTAGCAGGGCAGGGCAGTAAGAAAGGAGAGAGACGAAGGGTAATCACCTAAGAGCTTCAGACCTGCCCTACAGCCTCTGCATTCCATGATCCGTTTGAGAGTCTAATCATCTGTAAGTCTTATAAAGCATTTGTGATATGTGAACCCTACTTGCAGGAACTATGGTGTATTTGCCACTGGGCCTCAGGGATGATTGCTGACTCATAATAATACCAGCAAAAACAATCGAAAGAGCCAACATCTGTTACATCCTCATGCTGTGCCTGCCACTATGCTTCTCCCTAGAGCAATTCAGCTATATCATGCAAAAGACCTAGAAATTACTCCAAAATTTCTATCCCCTCTTAGCATGAAGGGATTACAGTATGGCCACTGGAACATTTTTACAAATGAATAATATATAAAACATTTGCATACTTTGGATATAAGTGTTTAATTATTTCCAATGAAATGTGACTAGATTCAGAGCTGCATTTCAGTGAATAAGTTACTTTAAATCATCCAAATGTCAAAATAATATATATATGTATGTATGTGTATATATATATACATACATATATATACATTATATATATATATATATATATATATATATATATATATATATATATAATTCAATTGTTGACTATAATATAAGCTAAAAAAGGAGAATTGTCAGGAGGAAACTATTGATAAACACTGTGATACTTCTATTACCTTGCAGGGGTTCTGGGGGAAGCTGTATATAGGGAAATAGCATTTGAGAAGCACTTTGTCGGTGTGGATCCACCGAGTATATAATAAGTGATAAAGTGTGTGATACACAGAGAGCAGTATGGGTGAGGTGATGAGGGACCATTCCCTAGAGAAAGAGGGGCTGACATAGAACCTGGAAGGGTGTTATGCATTTGGACAGACAACGCGGGAGTGGGTAGGCTGTTCATAAGCTCAGTGCATGGTGTGAATGAAGTAGCAAGGGAAAAACATCATTCTGTGTACCTTTTTGAGTTCTGAGTATTTATTACCTCTTTCAAGAAAATAGCTTTATTAAAATACAATTCAAATATGGTGGGATTTACTCATTTAAGATATATAATTCAACGGCTTTTAGTATATTCACAGAGTTGTGTATCCATCACTATAATTGATTTTAGAGCATTTTTCATTACCAAAATGAACCCCTGTAACCTTAGCCATTATCCTCCTAGCCTTCCACCTCTCCCCTTCTCCAGCCCTAAAGTTACCACTAATCGTTTTCTGTTTCTATAGATTTGCCTATTCTGTACATTTCCTACAAATGGGATCATACAATGATGATTTTCGACTGGCTTCTTTCATGTGTGCACCATTGTGTGTGTGTGTGTGCGTGTGTGTGTGTGTGTGTGTGTGAGAGAGAGAGAGAGAGAAAGAGAGAGAGGAAGAGACAGAGAAGGGGAGTATTTTCTAAGACAGAGACTTACCCTGTCATAATCCTCCCACCTTAGACTCCCAAGAAGATGGAACTATAGGCATGTGCCACTGTGCCCAGCTATGAGTCTCGCTATGTCACCCAGGCCAGCTATGAGCTCATGATCCCCCTGCCTCAGTCACTTTGAGTCTCTGGCACCACTACACCTGGGCCTTCAGGTTGGACTGGGAATTGAACCCAGGTCTCCCATGTGGTCCCAGCCTATTGGACACAGCATCTTAGCAACACACATCACCAATGCCTGGCCTCATATGTACCGTTTTTTAAAAAAAAAAAAATTTGCTATAGGGTACGTGTGCTCTTCAGAGAGATAGAGAGAGGGAAAGTTGGAAAGCACCCCAAGAGGAATGGCCATATTGTAATCTCTTCTCCTTCATTCTCCTCTTGGGATTTTCGGCATGAATGCCTGTGTACCTAACGTGTTTGTCAAGCCTGGGACTTGAACTGCACTGTTGGCCATGTGGAAATCCAGCCACCTGGGACTAGCAATTAGCATAATAGCTATGTTGCTGAACTCCCACATAGTCGACTCTGGTTCGAACCCCGGGCCCGGTGGCTTAAACTCACACCAGGCACGTGTGCGTGCGTGCCCAAGATCCTGAGAGGAGAATGGAGGAGAAGGGATTGCAGTGCGGCCATCCCTCCCGGAGAGTGATTTTTCGCTTTCTGTCTCTCTGTCTCTCTCTGTCTTTCTGGCGAGCACACATGCCCTATAGCAAAAACCTCTCCCAAGAAAAATTAAAAAAAAAAAAAATCCAGCCATCTTAATCACCACACCACAGAGTGGCTTCCAAGTGTACAATTTTTAATTAAAACAGAACAAGATGGTATTTGTTAGCCACTGAAACGTTGTGACAGGCTTTGAACCAACTCTGTGGAAAAAGAAAGGCCTCTGAACACATTTTTTTTCCGGAGTCCAGTTTGTCTAAAATCCATACATTCCTCAATAGAATTTTCAGATTGGTTTAGACTGCAGGACGAACAATGGTGGCCTAAGTATGACCCATGGATGTGTTTGGCTTGAATTACATAGAGCTTTACATTTTTTCCCCCTTAGTTGCTAACATTTAAATTTTTTTTTAAACTTTAAGAGAATATGTTTTTCTAGCTTGGAAAATCAGAACTGATGCCCCCAGGTAGGTCAGCCTTCCTGGGGCAGTTTTGGCAAAAGCTCTTCTTACACACGGTCTTGCTCTCCCCATGTCTCCACATTCATAACTGGTCTACTCCACTCACTTACCTCATCTGCCTGGCCCTTTTCTAGGTATTTGAAGTGGTACAACCCTGGCCTAGGTAATTTTTCAATGTCACATCATAGTTGCTTACATAGATACACTCTACAATCAATTATTAATTGGTTACAAAGTACACATTTATAAAGAGAAGTGGCTCCATTAGGATAGGAATATTCATCTTTTTTGGGGGGGCATATATCCCAAACACAGAACAGGTGTCTCTTACATAGTAATCTTTCCATGATTCTTAAGAATGAGCAGTTTTGTATTATGTATGTTAAAGAAGTGTGGTTTTCAGGAAGGATAATCCACAGATTCTCTTGCTCCCCTTTTTCTCTCCCTGTCTTCTGTGAAGTATAAAAACAGCACCACTTAGCACCCAGAACTCTGCAAAAACAGTTGATTAGCCTGCTCCATAGTAGTGGAGAAACTTTACTAAGTGAGATGCTAAAATGAAGAAACCTTCTGTTACAGGCTCATGTACTGGACTGACTGGGGAAAAGAACCTAAAATCGAATCTGCCTGGATGAATGGGGAGTATCGCAAGATCCTGGTTTCTGAGAACCTTGGTTGGCCAACTGGCCTTTCTATTGATTATTTGAACAATGACCGAATATACTGGAGTGACTTCAAGGAGGATGTTATTGAAACCATAAAATATGATGGAACTGATAGGAGAATTGTTTTAAATGAAGGTTAGAAATGAGTTGGAATTTGCTATTTCAAATAATTAATTAATGTATTTCCAGTATTTTTTTCCCATTGTCCCAGGAAGGAACACTGATTTTAGGAAACGGTTTATATAGTTTCTTAGGTACCTACCACCTAACTCCCAACTGCTGAATTAAATTTAAATAGTCCAAGTAATAAGTAAATCCTTTTTTTGTCCTTTTTCATAATTAAAAAAAATGCTTTTAAATACTAGATGTTCAAATAACCACGATTCCTGTTAGGTGCTTCTAACAGAAATGGCATTCATATGTACCAACCTTAGTCCATGTCTAGCTGCTTCTAGACACATTTGCTAGATTACTTAATGTGCACAACTGGAAACATCTAGAAGGGAAGGAGCATTTTCCTTTCTTATCCAAACTCTGCAGTGATCCAGCCCATACCATGTGTTTACCTATCTGACCAAGTAGTATCTTATGCTCAAAAGAAAAAAAAAATCAAATCTCTGTCATGCAAATTGTGTTCCAAAAATAAAATAAAATCAGCAACAAGAAAGTGAACTAGTGCCTGCTAACTAGTGTTGGACAGAATGCATTAATCTAGTTTGATTTCTGTTGTCTTGGTCTCCCAGTGCAGCACCCTTTCAAGGTCATATATGTGGAGTCTGTCTGAATGTTCTTGGAATTTCGAGTCATCGTATTAGGGACCAATTCAGCAGAATGACATTAGATACAGAAGTGATGCTGGAGTATTTTCTTTGAAATAACGTTTTTTGTTTGTTTTGCTTTGTGTTTTCCCTTGTGGACAAGTAGCTATGAGCCCTTACAGTCTCGACATCTTTGAAAACCAGCTGTACTGGATATCTAAGGAAAAGGGAGAAGTATGGAAACAGGATAAATTTGGGCAGAAAGAGAAAGAGAAAGTGTTGGTAGTGAACCCTTGGCTCACTCAAGTCCGAATCTTTCACCAACTCAGATACAATCAGTCAGGTAATGATTAATCTTGGAAAAAATGCTCCTCTTTATCTGGAAACCTTATTTCAAAATAATGACTATATTGTTGAAAATAGTAGTGGATGATGATGGGTTCATCTCTTGGTGCATAAAAGGTGCATGTCTGTGTGTCTGTGTGTGTGTGTTGGGGGGAGGTGTTTTAACCATTTTGACCAAAGTCAGATGAAATTGGGGTTTGTACACAAATTACATAAACCATCAGCAGATGTGAAGTAAAAATCAGCTCTCACTGATGTTTGGAGTTACGGATATGTACTCCTAGATTATAAATTTCAGCACATTTCAGACCCCTGTGAACTGGCTTAACAAGTTGCAAAATGAGTTTCATGAACACCAGAAGTCTTATCCAGTCTTACAATTACTAGACCAACCCAGTCAGGTTATTCCTTGGATATGAGTCTTAAAACTGTCAGTCACACACATCTATTTCTTCCTCCTCTCCCCTTTGTAATTCTCTTAGTTCTGGGTTCTGCATCATCACATTACTTGCGTTCTAATTCATTCTTTCAGCATTGCCTAGAGCAAGACGGAAAGGAAGGGACATTGTTGAAACTAGGAAAGTTAATAGCCTTTTACTAAGTGCTGTATCTTAGATTCTCTCTTCAGTAAAGTTGGGTCTCAGGAAAGTCATGACGCATTTTTGCATAGAAAAATATAAACAAATATGTCACGATTTTCCCAGTGACGAAATAGTTTGACCATCCGGTACTATCTTTTTCAAAACCTTAGAAAGAGGTTTTTTTCGTATCTTCAATGAGGAAACTGAGGCTAAGAGAGATTTAGTAACTTGTGTGCTTAACTCACATAGGGATGTGTTTTAAACTCAGAAATGAAATTATTTTTAAGTTAAATTTTATCTAACCCAAAGCTTGGCATTTTTCTGTGCTAACCAGTGGTCAGTATGCCTACTTCCAGGGTGAATTCTATGGCTGCATGGCCTCTGGCAAGTCAATACCTTCTCATCCCTGTATATGAACAGAGGATAGAGCCCAGCATCCTCATGAGTCCACTGATATCCTAAGACCCTCAAGCAGCCTAGATACGTTGCAACACAGAGCCGAGGAATCTGGGAGATTACCCTGGCACACATGTCTTTTCCAGAGAGTAACTCCTTGTGATGCTAATCATGGTCACTTCTTGCCAGCCTTTCTCCAAGACACTCCAGGCCCTACTGAGGGCTTGTGTTCTAAGTGCTCTGTGCCTCTCGTGTGTGGCAATTTTAAAGGTAGGAGAGAATAGCACAGTGAACTTGGTGAATCCCTCCCTGCACTCTGTGGAAAAGGCAGAGGAAAGTCTGGAGACTGCCCGTGAAGGAAAAGCATCTCACTAGGTGATGCTCTGGGCCTCCTTGGAAAGTACTGACTGAGGTGAAGGTCAGAGTCCCAGCTCAATTGTACTAGACTAACGGTTACTCCAAACCAATAGTTCGCAATTGCGAGTATACATCAGGATTATTTGGAGAGCTAACATAGATGACCAGGCCCCTCTTGTGGATTTTCTGATCCCATGTGCCTGAGGTGATCTAGGAATTTGCATTTCTAAAAGTTTCCAAGTGCTGGTGTTGCTTCCGGTTCAGGGACCATGTATTGAGCAGGGCTGACTGCTCCAGTGCCCTGCTTCTCCAAAGGTGGGCCGTGGAAAGGAAGCATTAGTGTCCTATGGGAGATGCTTAGAAATGTGACTGTCAGATCTCACCCCAGACCTTCTGAATCATAATATGGATTTTAGCAAGATTCCCCAGGTGATTTGCACCACATTAAATCTTGAAAAGCTTTGCTCTAGATACTTGACAGAATGATCCTAGGCTAGGCTTTGAGTAAGGCCGTTAGGATACACTTTATTACTTTATAGCCATGCTTTGTCTATGGTTACATTTTCAATGATGGAGAATCAGGATCACAGATTATTAGTCTGAGAAGGAATTTAGAGATCATCTAGTCCAGTATAACCTTTGGATAAATCATCATATATGCTAAGAATTCAGAAGATTCTGGAATTACCTGAGGAGATTTTAATGGTAGTACTTGAACTCCATTCCAAAGCATTTTAAATCTGAATTTCTGTGAAGGGTGTCAGCATTTCTGAACAGCTTCCAGGTGATTCAGATGAAGCTTAGCTCTAAATTCCTTTTGCTTGCATACCATGAAACTGAAGCCCAGAAGACAGTTCTCCTTTGAGGATTAGGATAAGAGTCACATTTAATATATGCTTTGGATACACCATATATTATGATTTACCCAGCTTCTAATCATGACAACCCTTGATATAATGCTGGGGTCACACTGGTCCTTTGAACCTTCTCAAATTGCTTAACACTGATTGGGTTTGGAGGTTAGGCAGTGGACTGGACAGATAGCCACCTTCCAAAGCTGCAAGGTCAGTAGAGGAGATCATCCCAACAGGAAGTGTGAGGGGTGTAGAAAGAGGATGGAGGGCTCAGGGAGGGACTGTGTGACTTTGTTGGGTGGCAGGCATGGTAATGTAAATGAGGATGAGTAGCTAAGTGACACAAGGGCTAGAGGCATTGGCATGCTGGCTGGGCTCTGTGGCTACCTCATTGATAGGCATGTTCTTGATTGGAGTAATCGGTCTCACATCAGGACCTAACTACTGTTCTCTGCTTTCCAGTGCCTAACCCTTGTAAACAGGTCTGCAGCCACCTCTGCCTCCTGAGACCTGGAGGATACAGCTGTGCCTGTCCCCAAGGCTCCACCTTCATACAAGGGAGTGCCACTGAGTGTGATGCAGGTAGGGGACTGCCTGGGCAGCCACCGGGGCCTGAGGGAGCTCCTCTGCCACCTCCAGGAGCCTGAAGAATCTCCACGTACTGGGTCCTTTGTGGAATAGAGTGGAGGTGGTTAGATGGAGGGCTGGAGATGTGGGAAGCATGAATCGCACTGGTTAGGACTCCAGGAGCCAAATAGAACTCACGTTCCAGTAATTTCTGGGACTTATTTGTTAAAATCTGCTGAGGTATATATCCCTAAATCTATTGTTGTGTTGTTTATGAAGATATGTGGTAAATTTTCTATAAGTTTTCTGTAAGTTTCCTCCTTCCTCCACTCCATACTGGGTTTGTCCACTCCACACTGGGTCCCTATTGCCCCAGCATCCGCTCAGCTTTAATTGAATTCCTCAGAGCAGAGAACCATTTCCTGAGATGAGAAGGGTTTGGTGCAGAGGGGAGGGCTAGAGGACGGCTGCTGTTTTTCTCACATGCTCATTTCAAAGTTTTGGAAACAGAAAGGTCCCTTATGTTGTTGGGAGATAAAGCCTAGAAAATGGAAGCAGTGGTTTAATTCTCTTCTCGCTGCAAGTGCCGTGGGTGATCTATTCTTGGCAAGACCTTTATGACTCTTAAATTAAGTAGTTACTAAGTCATGGGGAATAGCTAGTACCTCTAGCTAGTGTTCTGTGCTTACTGAGCACACGCAGACATCCTGAAGTTCCCGTGGCCTATTTTATGGCACCCATCTTTGACATTTTATTCCCTCCCCCCCCATTTCAGCCAATGGGGAAATAAAGAGGCTTAACCAACAACTACCACTAGGGGGAGCAAAAGCTGTCAAACAAGGAACCACCCTTTGACTCATACCCAGGCTGAAAGCTTGGTAGGTTTGGCATCAGCAGTTAGCATAATGGCTATGTTGCTGAACTCCCATGTAGCCGACCATGGTTCTGGTCCCGATGGCTTAAACTCACGCCACTGGTGCTCCCTATAGCAAAAACCACTTAAAAAAAAAAAAAGTTGGCAGGTTTAGGAAATGGACTTACAGAGGAAAAATCTGTTTCCTATACCCCTATGCTCATCTCAATGCTACTCCAATATTTGAGTAATATTTTGAACAAAATTGTAATTTCAAGTTTTGAGGTTTGCTCTATGCTGTAGATGGGCGGTTCTGACATTTACTGGTATTTCACATCATAGGACACAGTGTCCAAGTTGTCACTTTGTCAGCTACTTTCCTTACTTAAATATTTTCCAAATGTATTACATTAAGATTTTTGTTCAGAAGAATCTTAACCAAAGTAAGTATATTAATTATGGTAGCCATTCTGTATAGGGCCTTGATTTGGTATATTAATTAATCACTCAGTTAATTCAAGAAGTATTTATTGAACACCTACTCTGTGCTAGATTTTAAGTGCCAGGCATAACAGAAGTGAACAAAGCAACCCCCCAGCTCTCATTATATAATAGGACAATAAATAGAGAACCCAATACATATATAATAGGCCAGGGAGTAAAAGTACTATGGAGACAAGTTAGAGAGATGAGAGTGGGATGGAGGAATTACCCTTAAGTAGAGTGTTCAGGCAAGGCATCTCTCAGGCCAGCTGGTAGGATGGTAGTTAAAGTGGCTGGATCCACATGGCCCACTGTGCAGTTCAAGTCCCAGACCTGGCAGCTTGAAGAATAATTGCTGATGTATGAATGAATGAAAAGAAGACAAAAGATAAGGAAATCATAATAAGTCATATATATATATATATATATATATATATATACACACACACACACACAATATACACACATATGTATGTGCTATTTAGTGAGATCTGAGTGGAGTGACAGCTATTAACAAACACATCCAACTTATAAGTGAAAGCTGTAGAGTTTATAATTTAGAAATGATAAAATATTTGAATGAAAGAAACTTTGGTTACCCATGCTTCTTCAGAACATACAGAGACCTAAATTTTAACTAGCTCCTTAAATAATTAGTGATTTGTCTATGAGATGAATAGTGGTTGGAGAAATTTAACATATTAAATGAATTATGAGAAAGAAAGAAAGAAAGAAAGAAAGAAAGAAAGAAAGAAAGAAAGAAGGAAAAAATAAAAGAAAGAAAGAGAGAAAGAAAGAAAGAAAAACACATTGGGTGCACATATGTGAGTGCCCAAAATCCTAATAGAATGGAAGAGAAGGGATTGAGGTATGGCCATCCCTATCTCTTTTTCATTGGTGCTTTTTGTCTCTCTCTCTCTCTGGCAAGCACATACACCCTATAGCAAACAATAAAAAGGAACAAAGGGCCTGCCTGGTAAAATGAACTTTAAGTAGAGATTCAGATTGAAGTACTGAGCCAGGAGGGTCTCCAGACTCTCTAAATAAAACATGCATGTGATAAGTACTTATTAAGTATTATTGTCTATGTAGAAGACACTGAAACACTGATGACCTACTAGGTGCATCCAAGGAGTGTGTGTGGGTGAGATGGGAGCAGGAACCCAGAGTAAGGCCAGTTTTGTAGGATTTATAAAGTGAGGCACTTCTAGCTAGCTATCTATCAAGTGTCCCTGTCTATGTGTCTGTCTATTGATTGATTGATGGCTGATACAATGGAACCTTCGGCTGAAATTTTGAGGAGTGCCTAAATTAAACTTTTGATTTTAACTGAGTTCACAGAGGAGAACTCTGAAAACTTCAAATGAGAGTGTAAATGTCTTTAGAGAGTCTTATCACAAAGTTCTTTTAACCATTAATATATGCTCTGAAATCTAGCATGTCTTTGCTGTTTGTGTGTGGGGAGGATTATTTTTCAAGTGTATGTTACTCTCCAAGACCTGATCATTGTTAAGAATATTTATTTGACTTAGGGAGAAGGTAACATTTTGACAGAGACAATAATTAGCTGGCTCACCTCCCCATCCCCACCCCCACCCCACCCTGGGCAGGTTTGCATGGTGGGGATGCTCTGCTGAGTATGGCTTACTAACATATGCATGGCTTTCCCTCTCTGCAGCCATCGAAGCTCCTATCACCATGCCCCTCCCATGCAGGTGTATGCACGGAGGAAAATGCTATTTTGATGAGAATAACCTCCCCAAATGCAAGTAAGTCTGAATGTTGAGGTCTGAGCTGTAGGTATTGCCTCTTCTGGGGGAATTCAAGACTTTAAAGTAGCCAGGGAAGCCAGTACAGGAACTTTGCCAGTTCACTAGTTTAACCAGCTTGTCCTCCCTTGGAGGAACCCATAGAGAACTAAAGCAGTGCATCTTAAACTGTAATGAGCATAAGGATCACTGGGCATCTGGTTCAACTCCCCCCTCATTCACAGGGATTCTGCATTTCTACCATGCCCCCAGGTGATGTCACAGTATGGTGAACCACACTTTAAGGGGCGAGGAGTTTGAGAAATGACAATGGCATGTTCCTACTCCTTTGTGATGTTAGTTACAGCAGGATCAGGGGAGAACAGCGTCAGTAGAGCTGCAGCAGTATAAGGCACCCAGTATGAGCAGAAGGACCAGACTAAGGATTTGGAAAGACGTTTATTAGGAAAGCTCTAACATGGAGCATGGTAAATGTCTCTGAAAAGCATTTAATGAAGGGCCAGCAAATGGCATAATGGTTATGCTGCTGGGCTCCCATGTAGTTGACCACAGTTTGAGTCCTGTACCTGGTGGCTTAAAACTCATGCCAAGTGCATGTGCATGTGCATGTGTGCCCAAGCTCCTGAGAGGAAAATGGAGAAGAAGGGATTGTGGTGTGTCCATCTCCCCTATGGGGGGCGTGGTGATTTCTAGCTTTCTGTCTCTCTGTCTCCCTCTGTCTCTCTCAGGGGAGCACACATGGCCTATAGTGGGAAAAAAAAAAAAAAAAAAAAAAAAAAAAGAAAAGCATTTAATGAAAGCGAATCAAAGGAAAATACCCAACTGTGGTTTCCCCTTTTTCTTTCTAAGGAAGAATTCCAGAGATAAGAGAAAATACCAAAAGCTTCCTTTGATGAGGCTGCCCCTATAAGTGCCGCAGCTATCTTGCTGAAAGTGAATTCCAAAATCCATTGCAAGTGTTCTTTCTGCCCCTCATCTCTTTGCAAACTAAACAAAAGCCATGCAGGCTACATTGTTCAACACGTAATCTACTCAGTCTCTACCTCAGAATGTGCTTATGAAATCACAGCAGAGGCCTGAAAAGGCGAGAGGCGGTGAACGATTCTCTTTTCACTTTCAGGTGTTCTAGTGGCTACACTGGGCCGTATTGTGAAATAGCATTTTCAAAAGGCATGCCTCCAGGAACAAGTAAGTTTTAAAAATATGGGCAACTTGGAAATACGCATGGCCCCTGAATGGAATGTCATCAATGTGTGTTTTCTGTTTCGCCCAACCTTTGAAGAGTGGCTGCGCTAGTCCCTGCTTCTGCTGTTCACTGACTCCCCTCCTTTGCCGTGTGCTGACTTGTTCCTTTCTTCCCTCTCCAATAGCAGCCGTGGCCGTGCTGTTGACAATCCTTTTGATCATCATCATCGGGGCTTTGGCAATTGTAGGAGTTTTCCACTATAGGAAAACTGGCTCCCTTTTGCCTGCTCTACCCAAACTGCCAAGGTCAGTTTCATTAACCGGACTCTTGAACTTCAGAAGCCTGTGGGACATAATCACGTGGCTTGCTCTTTTTTAAGTAAAAAATAAAAAGTATAGTAGCCTGTTCATGTACTCTGCAGAAACAAACAGCACTGAGGCGTATAAACCAGTCACTTCCAATGAGAACTTCTTCATCAGGTGCTTCTCAGAAGCCCAAGTGACTAACCATGTTTTAGAGCCCACTGTGGGCGTTTGGGTCAGACTGGAGAAGAGAGAGCGGGCTGGGGATGGCCAGGCCGCATGCCTGCCAGTGTTCCGCTGGTCTCGTCTCAGATCTCCAGTGTTCAAGAATGTGCTTTATTGTTTCCTGGTAGCTAAAGGAACTCACTGCTACATCAGATATGTGTAAATCAAGAGTGGGTTAGGGTGTTTCATTTAGGTGAGATTTAACAATGTGGAGGAGAGAATACTATCACAGAAGGTTTTTAAAAACAAATTATAAGACGCTACTTTGATTACTTCCTTCCAGCTTAAGCAGTCTTGTCAAACCCTCTGAAAATGGAAATGGAGTGACGTTCAGATCAGGGGCAGATGTAAACATGGATATTGGGGTGTCTGGTTTTGGGCCCGAATCTGTTATTGACCGATCAATGGCAATGGTGAGTGCGGTTTCAAAGTGATTATTTGAAGGCTGTCATTTTTACTGTTCTATGAAAGAAACACTTTTTAGGTGTTTTTATTTTAAAGAATCAAATATAATGATTAATGTAGAGAACATTGAAAAACAGTGCACTTTCCTGAATAAAGTCTACATTTTTTTAGATCAAATTAGTAAGCATTAGGTTTGTTGCAGAAATGTGTTTAAAACATTAGTAATGAAATTGAAATTAACCCCCTCTCTAAGCCACACTGTTCAGTTGGAATCATAAACGGTATTAAATCCAATCGGAATTTTAAGCAGTTTTGGTTTTGGGAAGGGAGAGGAAAGGGAACATGATGTTTTGTTTGTATTTATTAGTAGCATTATTTTGGAGAGGTTTTTGCTATAGGGCGTGTGCTCACCAGAAAAACAGAGAGACAGAGAGACAGAGATAGAAAGCGAGAAATCACCCCCTCAGGGTGAATGGCCACACTGCAATGTCTTCTCCTCCTTTCTCCTCTTGGCATCTTGGGCATGCACACACACATGCTTGGTGTGAATTTAAGCCACTGGGTTCGGGACTCGAACCGTGGTCGACTACATAGGAGTCCAACGACATAGCCATTACACCGACTGCTGTTCCCTTGACAACATCTTATATGAATGTAGGGAACTGTATTTTTCCTAGTGCCATATATTTTTCTATCAACATATAGTAATGGAATAAACAGCGATTCGATAGTCAGTGTAGGTTCAAACTACAGTTCTACTATCTTCTAAGTATGTATTAGTGGGTATGGCTCTGATCTCTCTGGTCCCCACCGTCCTCACCTGTAAAGTGGGTACAAAGATACGTTGTGTGAGGACTGAATGAGATACTTTGTGAGGAGCCTGGCATAGGCTTGGTGCAGAGGGGGCTCGATATGTTCAGTAGTGGGAAGCCACTTTCACTATTTTGTCTCCCCTGAAAGTCTCATTTTTTGCCTTACCTTAAAGTATAATATTATCCATAATCTCTTTCTTCCTCTTATTCTTCTCCTTCTTGCTCTTCTTCCACCCTTTTCTCTGCTCTCCCAGCCAAATCCCCACATATGTTGTATATATATGAAAGAGTCACAGAGAATTCAGTTAGAGGAAGAATGTTTCTGTTTTCTTGAGCAGAGGAATTAATGCTTCTATTTTACTTTAAATCATGATTTGCCATATAGAGACTGTCTTCTGTCTCTGCTGGCTCTTTTCTTTGTTCTTTTCAGCAAATTCTTCAAGGTGTCATTTTTTGGGGTAATTTTGGCATAACACCTAGCCCACTTCCAGGTGTGAGAAAGAAAGGCACCGTCCTCTGGTGGGAACCAGCTCAGCATGGTGTAATCTCGTTCTCCCTCTTTTCACCCTGATCAGAATGAGGACTTCGCGATGGAGATGGGGAAGCAGCCTGTGATATTTGAAAACCCCATGTATTCAGCCAGAGACAACGCTGTCAAAGTGGTTCTGCCAGCTCAGGTGAGAGATGGCTCAGTCCTTCCAGTCAGTGCCTCGCGGGGAGTTGTCCTATTGAGTAAAGTCCTCTTAGGCTTCTCACCTCCCCCGCAAAGGGATCAAGAGGCACAGTGGTCCTTGCCTCAGCTAAGGTAGCAGGACAGACCCGAGAGTAGCCTGAAAATGGTCAGGATGCTGCTCTGTGTCCCAGCTGTTGAGGTTTGGTAGCCATGCTGGGCATGCTGACAAGAGCCTTTTTATTCTGAGTGGTGTCAGGGCAGGGTGTGGGAGAGTCCTGCTCAGTCCCGCACCTGGTGCACCGCAGGCTCTCTCTGCATAGTTAAAGAATGAATGGACTGAATGATGACCAGGTCACTCTACGAGATTTTGGGGACTGCATACACTCTCCAGGTTCTATTGGTGTCACAAGAGTATGGTTTTAGGTGGGCTAAAGAGAGAAAGACCTCTTTATGCATGCCTTTCCTGTACTTTTCTCAAATGTATAAAGGTCTTCGGAGCTGATAGGCAGGTATCTAAATTTCCATCGGAGCAGTCTTATTTCTCAGTCACCTTTAAGAGGAACTGGGAGATAAGACTATGAATGAAGAGAAAAAATATTTCGTAGGTCGCTAGAAGTAGTGTCAACCACTTCCAGTCTACTGTCAACCTCTTCTGCCTATGTCAAAATAATTATGGCTTAAGTGACAATGAATAACTTTCATTGTTAATACCGACACTTCTTTTGAACTCAAGATATAGATATGTTAATATGTAAATGTTTATTTTATAAATATCTTTCTGAAGATCAGAAATATTTTAATCTTGAAAGCATTTTGCCTGATCCTCCGATAACCAGATAACAAATTTTAATTGCATAATGAAACAGGTATGATGTTTCATTTGGCATTTTCACTGGAAATAAAATGAGGCCAAAATACAACATACATATAAATACATATCCCAGTTTGATGAGGTATGAAGTGATGACTATAAAAATATCAGAAAAGGAGTTTATTATCTACACGACAATTTATTAATTGTGTACTCATGGTAATTTGGGCTTAAGGGGAAACTTTGGAACTATATTGATATTATATAGGAAGATATGGAGAGGAGTCTTAATTCCATTATATCTACTGTTTAAAAAAAGTAAGCCTCTTGGGAACCAGCAGTTAGTGTAATGGCTATGTCGCTGGACTCCCACGTAGTCGACCGCGGTTCGCGTCCCGGACCCGGTGGCTTAAAACTCACGCTGGGTGCGTGTGCGTGCGTGCCCAAGATCCCGAGAGGAAAATGGAGGAGAAGGGATTGCGGCGTGACCATCCCCCCTGGGGGGTGATTTCTCGCTTTCTGTCTCTATGTCTCTCTCTGTCTGATGAGCGCACGCGCCCTATAGCAAAAACCTCTCCAAAAAAAAAAAAAAGAAAGAAAGAAAAAAAAAAGTAAGCCTCTTTTTAAGCAAGACCCTGAAATTAATAGTTTTTTGATAGGATTTTCTGCTCATCATTGAGTTTTGGGGAGTTATTCACGTTCTTTTAAGGTCTGGCGCCATTATGCAACCAGAGTATCTTTTATTCAGACATATCATCAGCAGTGGGGTAAGGAGGCAGAGAGACCACAATAGAAATTGCTCTCGGTGAGCGTGACTAGCGAGAGTAATGTTTGCCTCCCAGGATTAAGATGACATGACTTAGTGGTTGGTGTTCTTGATTTCGAAGAGGTGGGAGTGGTGTTTAGTCCTGGGATACTGTATCAGTTCATGGAGTAAAGATGGTGCCTGAGTTTATCAGAATTTTATCTATTACTGAATTTCTTCTAAACTAGATAAAGACCACCCATCTGTCACAGGTGACAGTATCTGGAAATGTGGATAACAAGAATTATGGAAGTCCCATGAGCCCTTCTGAGATAGCTCCAGAAACAACGCCGGCCCCCCCAGCTGCTGATGGAACCCAGGTAACCTTAGCTGACTGCTGAAGTGGGATTTGAAAGTACTGTTTCTTGGAATTGCTGGGTTGGTGTTAATTCTAGGCAGACAAGGGAGACCCTGATAGGCTTTCACATCCCAAGATGTGTAGGCAGTTAATTAGGGTAATTGTTTATGCAAACCACTGGCAGTTTCTAGTGGCCACAGGTGTGCAGAGCACCCTGAAACTGTATCAAAGTTGTGCATATTTCCAAACATTTTTTAAAATAATTTTTATTTTTATTATTATTTTAATTGTCTATAGGGCGCATGCACTTACCAGAGACAGAAAGAGAGAAGGAAAGGGAGAAAGCAAACTGGCAAGTCTAGGACTCAAACCACAGTCAACCATGTGGGAGTCTAGCATCCTAACCACAACACCTACTGCTGGCCCCAATTTCCAATTTTTCCTTTTTTTTTTTAAATTTTTTAAAGAATTATTTATTTTTTTCCATTCGTTCATTTGTTTTAATTTGATCAGAGAGAGACACACACACAGAGAGAAGGAAAGTGAGAAAGAAAGCCACCAGGTCCAAGACTCAAACCGTGGTTAGCCATGTGGGAGTGTCCAGCACCCTAACCACCATGCCACCTGCTGATCCTTTTTTTTTTTTTTTTTTTTAATTTTTAGAGAGGTTTTTCCTATAGGGCACGTGTGCTTGCCAGAGAAACAGAGAGACATAAGGAGAAAGAAAGCAAGAAATCACCCCCCAGGGCAGATGACCACCCCACAATCCCTTCTCTTCTGTTCTCCTCTTGGGATTTTGGGCATGCACGCACACGTGCCCAGAGTGAGTTTTTTTTTTTTTTTTTTTTTTTTTTTTTTTTTAAGAGGTTTTTGCTATAGGGTGTGTGTGCTCGCCAGCCAGACAGAGACAGAGAGACAAAAAGTGAGAAATCACCCCCCAGGGAGGATGGCCATGCTGTAATCCCTTCTCCTTCATTCTCCTCTCGGGATCTTGGGCACACACACACACACACACACACGCCCGGCGTGAGTTTTAAGCCACCGGGTCTGGGACGCGAACTGCTGTCCACTACGTGGGAGTCCAGCGACATAGCCATTACACTAACTGCTGGTCCCAACCCAGTGTGAGTTTTAAGGCACCAGGTCCGGGACTCAAACCAGGATGACTACACAGTGATCTAGTGATATAACAATTATGTCGTCTACTGGTCCCTCGAAATATTTTTAAAATGGAAAGGAATTTTCACGTTTTCCTCACTTTGTGCACTTTGCTGTTGGTGTGACAAGGCATTTAAAGATATTCTTGTTTTTTTTTTAATTTTTTTTTTTAATTTGTAAGGTGGTGTTAAGACATGGTTATTGGCTGGAAATCCCAAGTTACCAACTGTACATATCTCTAGTCTGTAAAGAAGACAAAACAACTGCAGCAAACTCTCCATGCTCCTTGCTTGGTGGAGGCTACAGGGAGGGTGCCGGGGGTGGAGCAGTTGGGGGGCTGGACCCGTTGACTCTGTGGTGGCATCCGTGTAGCATCCGGTTGTCTTGTTTTGTACAGTGACCTAGTGCTCTGCTGCCATTCTTAGCTATAGAAAAGGGGAGTCAGCTGGCATGAGAAGGGTTTGGGTTTTTGTTTTCTTAGTCAAGTGTGGATGTTTTAAAACTTTTTCAAAAACAAACTGTAGAACTCTTCCTTGTCAGCCAAGCCAAGAGCCACTGCATCAGTGAAGTTCAAGAACCTCGGTACTTAAAACTGATTTGCAACATTGTATTATTTTTTGTATGTTTAGAGTGATGCAATGTTTTTAAAGTTAAATAAATGGTATTACTTTTTTGTTTTTTAAATTAGGGTATTTTTTTTTTAAAGTCATACATTAGGGACCAGAAAATGGCATAATGGTTATGTTGTTGGACCCCCACATGGTTGACTGCAGTTTGAATTCTTCACCCAGGAGCTTAGAACTCATGCCAGGCAGGTGGCATGGTGGCTAAGGACACTGGACTCCCATGTGGCCGGCCACGGTTCAAGTCCCAGACCTGGTG
The DNA here is from genome assembly GCA_026018925.1 of Tupaia tana. Classification (NCBI taxonomy): domain Eukaryota; kingdom Metazoa; phylum Chordata; class Mammalia; order Scandentia; family Tupaiidae; genus Tupaia; species Tupaia tana. The sequence goes on from JAKSZU010000001.1 coordinate 75,684,064, forward strand.
GCTTGCTTTCTCACTTCCCCTCTTTTTCTCTCTGTTTCTCACTCTGTCCCTCTCTAGCCAAATTAAAATAAATGAATACATAAATAAAATTGAATAAAATAATTCTTAAAAAAATACTCATGCTGGGCACGTGCACGTGCATCTCCCAAATCTGAGAGGAGAATGGAGAAGTGATTGTGGTATAGTCATGCCCCCTGGGGGGGGGGGGGTGGTGGTGATTTCTTGCTTTCTGTTTCTCTGGTAAGTGCATGTGCCCTATAGCAAAAAATTTCTCTTTAAAAAAATAATAGATTGAAAACTTTCTACCAGGTAAAGCTACATTCTAATGCCGAGTTGAGAATAATGTTCCTTGTGACATGGGAGACTTCTAGATCCAATATCTCCAAATGCACTGGAGGCAGGGGCAATTAAAGATGCCAGTGTGTCAAGTATACATCCCAAAAATCCTTCTCTATGTGAATTTTATACAGTGTGAAACTTTATTCCCTTAGTAAAATATTGTGGGGGGCAAAAAGTTCATGGAAAATGCATATTACAAAAAAACCCTTATTCAAAACAAACTTGTACTTTAATTGCATTTTCCCATAAACTCTGAAGTACCCTTGTGTGTTCTTACTGTACTGCAGTTACCTCAGTTTACCACTAGATGGCACTAGTTTATATCCTCGTCTCTATTCATCCATCTGTTCATTCTTCATCTATCTTATTGTCCATTCAATCGCCCAACCAACATTATTGCCCTCAGTGTGTCAAGTATGATGTTTAATGTGAATATTAAAAGAAAATAGTCACTAGGTGCAGCTTCTCTACCATGCCTGTAGGCCCTTTTAAATTTATAGACTATTTGGTCTGCATAGAGAAATTCAGTAAGTACATTTGATATAAAACTTTATATTAAAAATAATATATAGCTAGTTTGAGTGCACACATATGAAGCTATGCCAGATCAGGTTGAGTCTGGGAAAATCATTTTACCTCTGGGTACGGGAGTCCTCAGCAAAATTTCTCCTTGAGGGCACTATCGCCATATTAGGTGGATTAGTTATGCTCCAAGGTTGTCCATACCATTGTATGGTATTTTCGTATTCGCAGTCCCTTCCCCTAAATGTCAGTAGTGTCTCTCAGCTGTGGTGTGAGAAATCTCCCAGTTGAGAACAATAAGATCCGGACTATCTCAGTTCTAAGGTTTCATGATTCCTTTTGTGAAGTAATATTAAAAAAAACAGAAGTCTGAGGTAGCTTGAAAATTTGTCATTCTATACAATCTTTAGTTTTCAAATTGTATAATCTATAAATAAAATTGTTATCTGCAAAGTTAACTTAGAAGTCTTACTGAATTTATAGCCATGAAGCACTTCAGACACTGGGTCCTGTTCTGTTTGGGTTGAAATAAAATTTGAGCTAAATATATGCTAATGAAAAGAGCTTATATCAGAGATCTTTGTCCACCTTTTAACATTCCATTACTTATTCTCTTATCCTGCCATGTGCATACACAGGGACCCTCATAGGTGCATACAAATATTGTCTAGGAAAAGATTTGTCTCATCTTTATCAAGAAAGGGACTGAATTATTTTTCTTTCTCTCTCTTTTTTTTCTTTTAATTTTTGCCATAGGGCATGTGAGCTTGTCAGAGAGGGATAGAGAGAAAGAAAGAAAGAGAGAGAGAAAGAAAGTGAGAAATCATCCTCGGGGGGTGGGGGGTGGGGGTGGGGATGGCTATGCTGTAATCCCTTTTCCTCCATTCTTCCCCTGAAATTTTGGGCATGCACACACACACACACACCTGACATGTTTTTCAATCTGCTGGGTCCAGAGCTCAAACCTCAGAGTTGGCCAGGTGGAATCCAGTTCCTTAACCACTATGCCACCTGCTTCTCTGAGACTGAACTAATTTTCTTGAAGCTACACTAAAAATGGATTTCAGAGGGCCAGCCCCATGGCCTGGTGGTTGGGAGAGCTGATTCCCACATGGCCAACCATGTGGTTTGAATCCTGGCCCTGGCAAATTGATAAAACATGCTGTGTGTGTGTGTGTGTGTGTGTGTGTGTGTGTGTGTGTGCTTAAAATCCTAACAGGATGGAGGAATGGAGAAGAAGGGATTGCAGCATGAGCACACTCCATCAGGGGATGCTCTCTCCCTCTCCCGCTCTGTTTCTCAGTCTCTCTTTGGCTAGCGCATGTGCCCTCTGGAAAAAAAAAAAAAAAAAAAAAAAAAAAAAAAAAAAAAAAAAAAAAAAGGATTTGGAGACTAACTTTCCACACTTTATTTTTCAGAAGACTGAATATTTGAATATCACATACAAGAAGTCTTCAAAAAGTTTGTGAAAAATGTGTAGTATGAAAAAGCAATGCATGGACTCGTACTTTAATTTCATTTTTCAAAAAACTTTTTTGAAGTCCTCTTGTATTTGGTCCAAAAGTCTGAGTCAACTGCAAGGCAGTGCCAGATACATTTCCTATTACTGCCGTTTTCTCCTCAGCCCACTTCAAGTTTAGTGGGGAAGCTGTAGCCTCTGACTTGCACATGAGTCATTAGATACAACACATTGAAAGACTCTTTCAAAAGGGAACAGGTCTTCACCAGTCATAATCCCTTGCTTCCTCACTTCCATCTTTGTAGTATATTGGTTCTTCCTCTTACTTTTTTTTTTGGAGAGGTTTTCGCTATAGGGCGTGTGCACTCACCAGACAGAGACAGAGAGACAGAAAGTGAGAAATCACCCCCAGGGAGGATGTTCACGCCGCAATCCCTTCTCCTCCATTCTCCTCTCAGGATCTTGGGCACGCACGCACATGTGCCTGGCGTGAGTTTTAAGCCACTGGGTCTGGGACGTGAACCGCGGTTGACTACGTGGGAGTCCAGCGACATAGCCATTATGCTAACTGCTGGTTCCCTTCCTCTTACTTTTTAAAGTCATTTGAGCTGAGCTCTCTAAGAGTTGTCCTCCATCATATGTCTAAGGATCTTTGCTTTCTGGGCCCTGAGCTAACGGTCAGTATGGCTTAAAAGTAGTCGAGGCACTTGGTTAACATAATGTGCCAAGGGACCTCACAGTCTTTTCTTTCCTTAGTAAATATGCTGATAGGACTGAAAGTTAAGAACATGAACTTTGACTCAGTCCTATCATGTTCCCAAAACTGCAGTGACATGTGAAGGATCTCCTGACATAAAAATGGGAGTCCCACCATTTTTCTTGTTAGTTACTGCTTACTCCGAGCAGCCGTTCCCCACTGAAGCAGTGATTGCTAAGGGTCTGGCCTTCCCTGCTTAGCCATAAGCTCCCAGAAGCAGGGCTCTGATGTCAGGATCTCCATCTCCTCTTCAGTGGTGCCATGTAGAGACTCTGAGCTCATCGAAGCGTGGCCTAAAGTGAATGCCCTTTTCTACTGATACCTCCCTGTGGTCTCGGATTCCCCACTCCTTCACAGGTCGGCCCCCTACTCTCAGAGACTGAGAGACAGCCTATAAAACATGTGACCATCTTCTCTGCCCACTGCAGTGAGCTGTCTGCCCCTTGTCTCCTGCCACGTTTTTATTTGGCAGCTAGAACGGTGACCAACACTACCAGCAACTTTTCAGCAAGGTGGGGCCCCTTGCGTTGGTCTAGGATATTCTCTTTGAGTGCTTTAGTTTATGGGCCTCTGCCTCCCAGGTAATGATTCCTGCTCTTCTACGTACAGTTTAGTTGTTTTTTTTCTTGCTATGACTCAGCATCTGTAAAATGGAAATGATAAGAGTACTTCAAAGAGTTACTGATTAAATCAGAGGACCAGAGACGGTGCAGTGTAAGACACAATGTTCTGCAAGGCTGACCCCACATAAGAAGGTTCCAGGTTTGCTTCTGGAGACCTCCCTAAGCATCCAGACACTCCTGTGTCCGTGATCGAGGCTCACTGAGGCGACCCTGGTGGGGGGACTGTCTCTGACTCTCTGCTTTTCTCACTCATAGAAGAAATAAACTTAAAAGAAGAAGATTAAATCAGAAACTTGAAAAACTCCTAGAATAACCCCTGACATGTACTGAGTACTCAACAAAATGCTAGTTATGTGTGTTATTACTGCCATTTCTATTACAGGAGAAAATGAGGCAAGGGGAAGGGATACTCTTGGGTTGATCAAAAATCATTTTAGGAAGTGTGAATTAGAGTTGAATTTTTTCCCCCAATTTTCATGTAACCCCAGAAATCTTTTTTTCTCCAGGAAACACACACACATACACACACACACACAGAGAGAGAGAGAAAGAGAGAGAAAGAGAGAGAGAGATAAATATATATAGCTGTCAGAGAAGTCAAGATGTATTTTTTTTTCTATGCAAAAATGCATCCTGACTTTTCCGGTGACCATAATTTTCTTTAATCTTTCTGTGCTGAAGTAGCCAGAGTGATGTGTTTGTTAAAGCTTTTAAATGTTATGGATATAGATTTATAAATTTCAAATTAAGGAAGTGTTTGAAATTATTAAATGAAAACCGCTGAAAGAGTTTCAGTTAACATTCAGGGACCACAGGAAGAACTGAACAACTTATCACATGAACCAGCTCTCGTGGTCCTGGGTTTCAAATTGCCTTCTCCATGAGTGAAAGAAATGTTGAAACCTTAGGGAGAAAAGAAACTCACTAAAAATTTTGTGACTGAGGTTTTTTGTTTTCTCCTTTTACTTAGGCAGCAAAATGGAATATCTTCAAACGGAAACCAAAAAAGACCACCAACTTTGAGAATCCAATCTATGCTGAGGTAATTTTTAACCATTTTTCTTAGTATAGACATCCTTTCTTAGAAATCATTGTGTGACTAAATTGGGCATCCATTCAGGTGACAGGGAGGGATTGGTCTTCATGCCAAGCCGGGGGGGAACGAGTGGCTGATTCCTGTCCCGTTGTTGTCTTAGATGGAGAATGAGCAAAAGGAAGGTGTTGCTGTGGCCCCACCTACATCACCCTCTCTCCCTGCCAAAATTCCTCCCCAAAGAGATCCAACTCCAGCCTATACTGCAACAGAAGACACTTTTAAAGACACTGCACATCTCGTTAAAGAAGACTCTGAGGTATAGCTAGGCCAGCTGTGTAGGGAATAGTTGAAGATATACTTTTGCACAAATATTTTTTACAAACAGATGAAAAAGTCCACATTCAGTACTTTATTAAAAAATATATTTTTCCTTGTTTGCCTATATTTGGAAGTGTCTTGTGTGTCTTTTTTTTTTTTTACTTATGCCATCTCATATTTTTACAATTAAGTATCACAGTGTACTATATGTATATCTTTGCACTGAAAGCGTCTGAAGGAAATGCTATAAATATATTGTACATTTGTAAATTTTGAAAAGATTATCACATCACTGAATTTGTTAATAAAAGTCTCTGCTAAGTTGCTTGGTGATCATTATATTACATGATCCAATGATGAAAGGAATTGACTTGGGGCTTTTAACCATGTCTAAAGAAGAGGCATCACTCATGTTTTCTATAAATTGATTCAGAAAAAGCATCAAGGCCCCACTCTTGGGTCATTTTTACACATCGGCACTTCGTGTTCAATACTGTGTGTCAGTTTGATTAATAGGCATATAGATAGAGGCCACTACATGTTGTATAGACATCTGGATTTGACTGTAGACACCTCTGATAATACAGAAGTTAGAAAAACGGATCAAATTTTTTCCTTCTATTTGTTTGCGTTGTCTAACCAGAACACTCTGTTTTATGTTTTTTTCACTAGCTACCAAGTCAACATTTTTATCTGTAATATTTGTTAGGAAATCCCATGTCACAAGTCAAGTGTCCTGCTCTGCATTTATATTGAACCAAATGAACTGTTTCTCTCAATGAACCGTTGCGCAATTAATGCCCTTGCCTGGCATCTCAGGGGGGCACCTCCTCTCATAACTCGAGCTCATCAGCTGAAGTACTGAAACCAAATCTGTGTCTTCAAAGTAAGATGCAAACAAACACTGGTTAAGCAAAATCTCAACTGGGATTTTGTTTCTCTGGGTGAAAAATATCATTATAATGACTATTTATTTCCTAAATTGAACATGAATAGAAAGGGAAAACATTCTGACTGAGGATTTTTAAGGTCCTTTGGCTAAATCCATACGTTTGTATCAGAATGTACTGTATAGCTTGGTTCTCTTCTTGCGTAGTCGATGTCGTCTTCACAACAGGAACCATGGCAAAAATACGCAACTTCCATAGCCGGTAGCGTTCCTGACTCTGTGCTGATATTGCACATTTGTTAAACAATGAATGAATGGATGGATGGATGGATGAATGAAACACGTACTACTGATTATTTTATTCCTGCGTTCTCAAAATACTTGTTGCTCATATTTTGAGTGCTGATTGTAATTACGTTGAAATGGATTTTGATTAGAAAAGTAACTGGAAATGATGCTGCTGAAAAATTTCTAATAAATATGTATTTTATCAGATGTCTTCTGTGTGCTTCTTTTTTTTTTTTTTTTTTTTTTTTTTTTTTTCGCTATAGGGTGCGTGCGCTCGCCAGACAGACAGAGACATAGAGACAGAAAGCGAGAAATCACCCCCAGGGGGGATGGTCATGCCGCAATCCCTTCTCCTCCATTCTCCTCTTGGGATCTTGGGCACGCACGCACACGCGTCCGGAGTGAGTTTTAAGCCACCAGGTTCGGGATGCAAACCGCGGTCGACTACGTGGGAGTCCAGCAACATAGCCATTACACTAACTGCTGGTTCCCTTCTGTGTGCTTCTTAAGCACTGGTCATGAATCCACTACGTGGGACTTTTCGGTCATGCCAATTCGGTGTCACTTTGGCCTAGAAGTAAATCCAGAGTAATTGGTTGAACAATCAACAAGCCTCTGCACTCGTCTTGTTTGTGTCTATGATATTCTGGAATAAGTGCTAGGAAATGAAACAAACAGGTCTCCAGAAGCAGTAAGATGTCAGAGTCCCACTTAGCTGATCTCATTGCGAGCGGCTGAATGGTGTCCATGGCTGAGGCTGATCGAAGGGCAGGGTACACCTTCCTGTGCCTCTCGTTATCAGTGTGCGCCTAACCAGAGTCGTTTGCCAAGTGGACATCTTCTCAGTGAATTATTTTCAGCCTAGGACTGAGGCTATTTTTCTGCTGTTAAGCTCTCTAAGTCCCACCTGCTGCTTCCATCACGGAGGTTGATCCTAAGAGTCCAGTGTTAAAACCTATGTTAAGAGTGCAGCCCAGTCCAGCAGGTGGCATGGTGGTTAAGGTAGCTGGATCTCACATGGCCAACTGGCAGTTTGAGTTCCAGACCCAGTGACTTGAGAATCACACCAGATACATATGCATAGGTGCCCAAAATCCCAAGAGAAGACTGGAGGAAAAGGGACTGTGGAGTGGCCATTCCCCCTGGGGGACTGTGATTTCTCACTTTCCTTCTCACTCTCTCTTTCTCTGGCAAGCACATGTCCCCTCTAGCAAAACACTTAAAGAAAAAAAAGGAAAGAAAAGAAAAGAAGAAAAGAAATGTAGCCCATTCCCTGCCATAAAGTTAGCATCATTCAGTAGTCATAATTACCATCATTTATGAAGTAGAGGGGAAAGGAAAGAGATATCTTTGTTCATTTATTTATTTTGCTAGAGGGTGAGTGCACTTGCCAGAACAGACAGAAAGAGAAGGAGACTGAGAAAGTATGCTCTCCCTCCTGTGGAGGATGTGCATACCATAATCCTTTCTCCATTTCTCCTCTTAGGATTTTGGACATTCATGCACATGAGTCTAGCCTGTATTTCAAGCCACCAGCTTTGGGACTCAAACTGCGCAGCTGGCCATGTGGGATCCACCAGCTGGACCCTATGTGTTTTTAGAAGCTCCTCAACTGATTTTAATGCACATCCAGGGTTGAAAACTATTCTAAATGATTGCTCTCCTTTATCTTTTAATGGAGGATGTTAAGGAGATCAACATTTTGTATGGGCCTTTGAAAGGATGCAGGTATCTTGTCTGTAGTAAGGTTGAAGTGCGGATGATAAAAAGTTTGGTCTCATTTTATTGTGTGGTCTTATTTATTCTTTCTTTCTTTCTTTCTTTCTTTCTTTCTTTCTTTCTTTCTTTCTTTCTTTTTCTTCTTTCTTTCTATTTTTGCTATAGGGCACACACACTTGATGGAGAAATAGAGAGAAACAGAGACAGAAAGTGAGAAATGCCCCCCCCCCCCCCCCCCGGGGCGGAGATGGCCATGCTGTAATCCCTTCTTCTCTAGTCTCCTCTTGGGATGTTGGGCACACATGCACATGTGCCCAGCATGAGTTCTTTTTCTTTTTTTGGAGAGGGCGCGTGCGCTCGCCAGACAGACAGAGAGAGACAGAGAGATAGAAAGCGAGAAATCACCCCCCAGAGAGGATGGCCATGCCATAATCCCTTCTCCACTCTCCTCTTGGGATCTTGGGCACGCACGCACACGCTCCCAGCATGAGTTTAAGCCACCAGGTCCGGGACTTGAACCACGGTCGACTATGTGGGAGTCCAGCAACATAGCCACTACACTAACTGCTGGTCCCCCAGCATGAGTTCTAAGTCACCAGGTCCAGGACTCAAACTGCAGTTGACTACATGTTAGTCCAGCAATATAACCATTACACCATCTGCTGGTCTCATTTTATTGTTTTTTTTTTTTTTTAAAGATGATGAGGCAGTAAGCACATGAAAGATGGGAAAACCAACGCTGAGAAAGCTAAAGCACGCATGTTTGGGTCACAGCATAGGGAACAGAGCCACAGCTGAGAGAGATGTTTCCTGGATCCTCCCAAAGGCTCTTGTCTTGTCAACATTTCTTGTTCCAACAAGCCAAGGGTAGAGCCTTCCATGGAATTCTGTGTCGAGCACCTAGCATGATTGCTGAATGAAAGAACAAGTTGACATGTGAATTTATTTTCATCCCTTCTCATGTTTCCAGACCCAACTACAATGGACTTTTCTTTAGTTATGTTGTTACTTTTCCTGAGTCCAATAGCGTCTGTAATTTCCTTGGGAGTTCTCTTAGAAGCAAAGTGAATAGGATATCTCAGACAGCCCCGAGTCTTCCCTGATAGTGAAGAGACTGTCACTACAAAGATAGGTAGGATGCGGTCTGTTTCCAAGAGTGCAATCATGTATTTGTTGCTTCTAGATTTTTGCCCATTTAGTTGTTTCTTGACAACTTTGAAGAATAAAGCATTCAAGGGAGGTACTTCCATTTCAAAAGATAAGTAGTCCTGAACCGTTCTTGGCACAATGCTCTCCTACCATTTCCCCCTAATTCGTTCCGTGGAGGGCAATGGAGATTTTATTTGCAGTGCAGAAGACAGTTATGTACATTATAGAGATAATACCTAGGTGTGGGGCAGTAGGGTCCATTTATCTCGTCTTTGGTCTTTGCTAAGGGCCTTGTTTAAAACGGTGCGAAAGGGGCTGGCTGGTGGCATAGCAGGAACATGATGCTCTGCGAGGCCGACCTACATGGGAAGGTTCTGGGCTCATGTTTGGAGACCTCCTTGAACATGCCAGGTGTGTACATGCCCATGATGCAGGGGGAAAAGGCCCCTTACAAAGTACAAAGTGACAGAGACAGACTCTAGTCAGCCTGGCAGGTACCACCCCACATGGTGTGTGTGAGTGAACACTAACTGGCCATGCGACTGGGAATAGGCCTCTTGCCTCCCTGCAGATTAATAGCTTAAGTAGAAAGTGAAGGGGCAGGACAAGGTCATCTCCAAGTGCCCTAGCTTTCGGGGGCTATGGTTCCGTGACTTATCTCTAGTCTTTATTTGGAATCTAGTTCTTCAAACTCTCTGCAGCTGCTTCAGTAAGTCCGAAGCTTGTTCTAGCCACTTCAAAGATGGCAGATTCATATATACCATCTTGATTTTTATCCTCAAATGCTGTCTTTATAGGTGAGCTCTTAGAAGTATTTTAGAAAATGATTTTCGTGAACTATCTGAAATCCTGCCTGTCAGTTTCAGGGCTGAAGTTTGCTGTGTGGGGTTCCTTTTTTTCAGGAGACTCTTGAAAACATCCTTTCTAAATGCAAGGCTCCAGGGGCCCTGGGGCTAATTTCCTCTGGTACATGAAGGAGCTTTGTCAGGGAGCGAGGCAGCCCGGAGGAGCTGGGAGCCAGCTGTGGTGAAGAAGCAGTGGCACCTAGCTGACTTCCCATGGGATCCGAATCCAAGAATGGGCTTTAGAGTTAGGAATAAATAAGCCCAGAAGTAACATAAATTAATCATAATTGTCTATTTTTGGGAAATTAAACTTGAATCAAAAGGTTTTTATAAATTGTGGTAAAATACATAGAACATAAAAAGTTAATGTTGGATTTTCAATCATCAAGTTGGTATCTGGGATTTTTGTTTTGTTTTGTTTGTCAGGGTACCTTTTTCATGGTGACTACTTAAGGCTGTGAAAAATCACCAAGGCATGACATTTACTTTTAAAATTCTGACTGTATCTGAGCCCAAGAAAAGGTGGTAGGGAGCATCGCTCAGCCCAGCCTAGTCCAGCAGGAAATGCCTAGCTATGATGCCCACGTGAGTTACTTCTCAGAACGGATCGACGCTGTGGTGTTTACCACTGATGTTACTAACAAGAAAATGGCCACCAACCCAGGCTTAGGAGTCAGTATTGGTGTCTTAGAAAGTGAGCCAGCATTGGAACTCATAGATATGAATTAGACTAAGACTCTCCCAAGCTGGTCTTAGGCGAGTTGTTGAGCCTTGAACTTCAGTTTCTTATTTTTTCCTTTTAAAAAGTTTATTTTTTTCTTATGAGACAGAGAATTGGAGACAGAGGGAGATCAGCATCCTCTCATTCTCAGCCAGTAAGGATCGTGGGTGCACGTGCCCAGCATATACAGGTCCATTGGGGATCTGAGCCCATGGTCTTCCACATGGACTCAGCTTCTGTTGAGCGTATTACGCTGTACCACTGAGCAGGCCTTCGATGTCCAGATCAGGCAGGCATTGGCCACTGACCACCTCCATGACCTTGAGTGAAGAGGCGTTCTGGCTGGGGGCAAGTCCACCCAGGGCACAGTTATGAGCTCTTGGTGGCTGGAGGATGGGTGCTGGGCCTGAAGGGGGATCTGGAAGGAGCACTATGGTAAGTCTCTGCTTTCCCTCTGATACTGTTGCCATATCATAACTCACTTGATTTGCCAGAGTGGAACAGAATGGAATAATTTGCCTAGCCAGGAGTATGCTGCATTTAGCAAAGGGTGAATTAATCTATGCATAAAAATGACCATTTGCCAGATATTTTGACAGAGTAATCACTCCAAGATTAAACACTAGGAAATTTCCTAACTCTCTTGTTTTTCACCTTTTTCCTCCTCTTCTCTTTTGGTTGTATTCTTTTTATTTTTCAAACATTTATTTCTTTCTTTATCTATTTATTTGTAGTGATTTATCAAGTCACTGGGTCCAGGACTCAAACCATGGTGGGAATCCAGAGCCTTAACCGCCACAGACCTGTTTGAGTGAAACTGTCAGAGGCATTCTCTGAAGGGAGTGAGGTTGGTCCTTTTGGCCTTGCCCTGGAGAAGCAGCAGGAGGGAGCTTGAACCTGATTGGGAAGGGGAGTCTTGGAGAGATGGAAAGAGGGGAGGGAGCAGGGGAGTTTCTTTCCGAGTTAGAGAGTCTTTATCTGATCAGAACTATACATATGATAGCTTTCTAAATGGAAGGAGATGGCCAGTAGTCTTCTGAGAGTAGAGAACTTAATACTGAACTATCTGTTCCCTAAAAGTCTATATTACGGAAAGGTAAACATTCTGATCCTGCAAATGAAAAAGGCATTATTGGAGATCAAACATCTGCAAGAGAGGCATGTCCCAAGTTGTTTCTATTTGTCTCTGTAGAGCAACGAGTCAGCATGACGAAGTGAACTGATGTTCAATTCTAGAAAGATCAGGCGTGGTTGAGATTGTGCTGGCCTTTATCGAATGCACGTGAGTTCAAGATCTCACGAGAACATCAGCCTTCATTCACATTCTCTACTCGCTCCTATAACTCATTTGGCTAGCAAGCATCGCATGTCTCACACTGGATTGCAAAGGGGAATTGATTTATATTTTCTAGTTCTCATGTATGTATGCAAAATATACCAATCACTTAGATAATGCTTAGGCAATAACATGGAAGGAATCTATTATTCCAAGTGTTTTGCTTTGTAATTACCTATATAATAACTCATCCCTTTGATAATTAATCTTTCCCAAGACTTTGCAGAAGCTCGAGAAAACCTCTGATCAGATCTGTGGTGGCTGTGACCATGGTTTTCAGCCTTCCCACCCCTCCTTACCCTCCTTTCTGCTTGGAGGATGTGTAAGATCTCCTTTCTTTTTTTTGCTATAGGGTGCATGTGCTCACCTGAGAGAGACAGAGAGACAGAAGTAAAGTAAGAAATCATTCCCTAGGTGGATGGCCATGCCACAATCCCTTCTCCTCCATTCTGCTAGGATTTTTGGCACACACCCATACACGCCTGGTATGATTTTCAAGCTGCCAGGTCCAGGACTCAAACTGTGATTGGCCTTATGCGAGTCCAGCGCCACTATACCACCTGCTGGCCTCTGGGATCTCTTGAGAATCCATGAGCTCAGACAACAAGAAAGTGAAGAGGTTGTGAAAAGCAGGAACAATGTGGGACCACAAGCCTGTACTTTTTACTCTGTCTGTGATGGGGGGATTGGGAGTGGGAGCGCTTTGGTTCCCAGGTGACCAGGCCCTTGGTGAAGATACCTGGCTTCTTCACTAGAAGAGAGCCTGGCTTAATGTCCTAGACTTATGACTTAACCAGCCATGTGTTGGGGGCATGTTATTTGATCTCTTCGCACCTTATATTATTTTGCTGAGTCAAGTGGGGATATGATAGCACCATTCCCCTAGGTTATGACAAGAACCTAATGAGGTAATGTGTTACGGTGTAAGCTCTTTGGGGAGAGGGGTATTTACTGCATTCGTGCTGTATCCCTAGTGCCTACCCTATTGTTCTGGCAATCATGTATCTGGTAAGTAAATGATGTTGAAAGCACATAACCCAGGCTGGAGCATAGCTGATGCTCCGAATGACACAGCTGATGTTACTCTGCCAGAGGTGCTTCCCGCATGCTGCTTCTCACCCAATCTGGACATCGTCAGGGCTTCTTGCCTCTTCATGCAGCTGTGTGCAGAGGGACGGTGGGCTTGGGCTGCCAGCTAGAGACTTGATGGTGCCTGGAGCCTGCTGAGGAGTGGGCCAGGCCTGTGAGGAGTATCAAGGTTAGAAATTTCACAGCGGAGCTCCTGCAATATTTGAGGAGGGGCTCTAGGTGCTGATGAAGGGGTGCATGTGGAATTGGCAGGAAGTCAAAGAGGCAACCTGCCTACAGCAGTTGGTGTAATGGCTATGTCATTGGATCCCACGTAGTCAACCAGACCCGGTGGCTTTTACTCACGCCGGGTGCATGTGCGTTCGTGTCCAAGATCCTGAGAGGAGAATGGAGGAGAAGGGATTGCGGCGTGACCATCCCCCTGGGGGGTGATTTCTCACTTTCTTTCTCTCTGTCTCTCTCTGTCTTTCTGGCGAGCAAAAGTGCCCTCTAGCAAAAACAAAGCAAAACAAAACAAACAAAGAAAAAAAACCTCTCCAACAACAGCAACAACAAAGAGATGTAGCCTGTCTGGTTGATTCAGGTGCTTTCTCAGGACTGGGTCCTGTGCCCAGGAAAGGGAGATGTCCTCTTCTTCTTTTCCCTATATGCTCTCTACTCCTGATGTGGGACCTCCTGTTGATGAATCACCGCCTAGTGCAGTTAGTTCTACGGCTTAGCCACGTTTTGGATTCAGTGGGCCCTTGCCAACTAGAGAGGGACATGAACTGCCAGCTGACACATTTGTCATGAGAAATTCATCCTCTGTTCCAAACAGATTGACTAATGGCCTAGGTCTCAGAGTGAAACTCATTCTGTACCCCGGCCTGGAATCCAGCAAATCAGGCTTGTCTTGGGGTGTGTGTGTGTATGGTGTCAGGGAGGATATCTGTTTGCATAATAAAGACCTTCTATTCCACAGAGGGAGAGACTGACAGCCCCACCACCACCACCACCACCTGCAGAAAATTATTGACTAGATTGGAGAGGTGGGTGCACATAAAGGCCAAAGAGACTAGCTCCCTAACATTTCAGAACGTGTTCTAGTCAAGCAAGAACTCAAAGAGAGCCCACATCTGCCCCTGTTGGCTTGGAGGCTAGCAGGCGTGGACTTCCTTGAGAGTGGGTGTTCATTTTCACCCCCAGCCAGGCTCCTAGGAACCTGGGGCGCATTCCTGGGGAAGAAAGCTTATGAAACTGGCAGACAAGACCAGGAAACGATGAGTAACACTAGGATGTTAAAGAGACAGAGAGGGAAGTCCTTTTTTTTTTTTTTTTTTTTTTTTTTTTTTTTTTTTTTGAGAGGTTTTTCGCTATAGGGCGCGTGCGCTCGCCAGACAGACAGAGAGAGACATAGAGACAGAAAGCGAGAAATCACCCCCCAGGGGGGATGGCCACGCTGCAATCCCTTCTCCTCCATTCTCCTCTCGGGATCTTGGGCACGCACGCACACGCGCCCGGCGTGAGTTGTAAGCCACCGGGTCCGAGACGCGAACCGCGGTTGACTACGTGGGAGTCCAGCGACATAGCCATTACGCCAACTGCTGGTTCCCCGAGAGGGAAGTCCTTTTTTAGGCACCTTATCAAGATTTATCATGCTGTTAGAAAGGTCCTCTCATCCTGTAGAGCAGTGACCACGTCAAGGTTGGAAGAATGAAGAGATTTGACCTGTCACCCTTCAGTAGCTAAGGATTAAGCTAGTCACTCAGAGAGAGGAACCCACATGTAGGGAGGCAGAAATACTAATGCCCTTGGGCCCCCTGCTTCCAGAAGACCCAGAGTCCCCATCCCACCTGATTTAACTTTGTCTGGCATCTAATGGGGGGGAGGGGGAGAGCCTAGAACTACTCTTATGAATTAACTTCTAGAATACACAACCTTTGAAATCTGGATTTACCCTGTGGATTTCAGCCCGGGGTCTCCCACCTTCCCTCTAATGAGGAAGAGACAGGAGGAATATGAGAAACTGACCAGAGGGGTGCAAATATGATGTCTCCAACAGGTTACACATGAGATGCGATTGTCTCCAGCCTGTTCCCTGCTTCTTCTATTAGCTAAGGGGAACTGTTTAACAAAGTTCTATTGAAAGGGCAGCCAAATTGCTTTCTACTACCTCCTTCCTCTCTCTCTCTGCCCACACTGAGAATGCTGGGATTGTTGTGGAAGGATTAGAAAGATAGAAATGTGTCCTTGGGGGTTGACTCATCACAATAGTGCTTCCAGTGTGCTATCTGTATGCTTTGCTTCACCAGAACATCACAGTTCCTTTCGCGTGTTGTAACATCGCATCATTTTTTTTTTCTTTCTTTCTTTCTTTCTTTCTTTTTTTTTTTTTTTTTGCTTAGCTTATCTCCATTGCCTCTAGTGAAGATGGCCCAGGGAAAAAAATTACATCGGAGAAGTTAAAAGGTAGGACCAGCCCTGTGATATAGTATTAAGGCGATTGGATCCCACGTGGTGCAACTTGTGGTTCAAATCCCAGTCCTGTGGCTTGACAAAAACTGAGCATGTGTGTGGGTGTATGCCTCAAATCCCAACTGGAGGAAAAAGTGGAGACGCGATTGCGGTATGATCATGCCCCATTGCAGGGTGCTTTCTCCCTCTCCTCAGTCTCTCACTGGTGACCACACATGCCCTCTGGCAAATTGAGAGAGAGAGAGAGAGAGAGAAAGAGAGAGAGAAGTCAAAAGGCAATTTCTAAACCTAATCTTAACAAGTGGTTCTGGGGCCAGCAGGTGGTATGGCGGTTAAGGCACTGGCCAACCATGGTTTAAGTCTCAGACCTGGTGGCTTGAAAATCATGCTAGCATGTGTGCCCAAAACCCCAGAAAAAGAACGGAGGAAAAGGAATTGCAGCATGGCATTTCCCCTGGGGAATGATTTGCTTTTCCTCTCTCTGTGCCTCTCTCCAGCAAGCACACGTGCATTACGGCAAGAACATTACAAAACAAAAAACAACGAACAAGTGGTTGCAACCTCACCCATGTCATTGTCCCTACCCTATCTTAGGAAAGTTGCCAGGAAAGAGCAGCTTTGTGTCCACTGCCCAGTGGAGAAACTGAGGCATGAGAATGAGTCAGCTGACCCCAGGAAGAGTCACAGGGCCAAGGTCTTTATGCCTGATCAGGTGCTAGCAGTGGCCCGTGGGGCTGGGAGAAGGCCGTCACGGTGCTCCGGTGCTGCTCTGCTGCTCTGCGTCTGTGGAAGACCATTATGCTTTCTGGGCCTCTTATCTCCCTTCTAAGAAAACATGACTCCTAATACTTGTCTCAGTCTCAATAGAGGAAGATACAAATCCTGAACATGTGAAACCGTGGAGGAGATTTTTGTGCAGGGTGTAGGGAAAGGAAAGATTTCTTTCTTTACCGCCACTAGGTTGATGACTAAGGGCTCTACAAGAAAAGATAGACAGGCAAGAGAAAAGTATACAAATTTATTTAATGTAAATTGTATGTGACTTCAGAAACGAAGACCCAAAGATCCAGGTGAACTCGTATGTCTAGGTTTGATGAAGGAGAAACCACTGTGGAGAAGTATAATTAGAGGACAAATGGGTATGATCTGATAATAATAAACTGGGGGAGACATAGCAAGGCTTGTTCGGATTATTTTTGATACTTTGGCTACTTTCCTCTGAGTTTAGGAAGGGCGTCTCTCTCTCTCTCTCTCTCTCTCTCTCTCTCTCTCTCTCTCTCACTCTCTCCTCTCTTTAAGAGAGATTTTTGCTATAGGGTGCATGCGCTTGCCAGAGAGACAGAAAGTAAGAAATCACCCCCAGGGGGGATGGTTATGCCACAGTCCCTTCTCCTCTGTTCTCCTCTCAGGATCTTGGGTACACAAGCACACATGTCCAGCATGAGTTCTAAGCCATCGGGTCTGGAACTCGAACTGCGGTTGACTACTTAGGAGTCCAATGACGTAACCATTATGTAATCTGCTGGTCCTCTCAAGGGAGGACACCTGTTAAATGGGGTCTTACGATCTTCTGCAAGAGAGAAGGGGGAAAGGTGAGCCTGGCCTTCCCGCAATTGCAATTTCTTCAAATGCCAAGTGCCGTGTTCTGGGTGGCACATCCTGAATCCCATGAAGTGGTGGTACCCACGGAAGCAGCAGGTGTATAAGTGTTCATGTCTCATACCAAAGGCAAGGGCAGTTATCGGAATCAGGAGAGTTAGGCAAGAGCTGGAGCATGTGGCCAGGTGGCTATGGACTGAGGACATGGAGGAAAACTTCTACTAGCTTTGGGGTAGAATCTGGAAGGATTTTATTTTTAAATGCATGTTAGTATAGTCATCATATTCCATTTGAACTTGATGCTGTACTAGCAGACAAAATCGTCTGTACCTTGTTTTCAGCCCTGTATCCCATGGCTTGATCCCTGCATTGAAAGCTCGAAACCTCTGGTTCACTGAGGACACCAAGGCAGTGTCATGCACCCTGATCCCTCCTGTATGGTGCCAGGAAATTTGAAAACGGATGTAATTTATCTTCTACAGACTTAAACAAGTTTTTTGTTTCTTCACCATTCCGCTGTTTGGACTGGGTTTTGTGTGACAGCTGGTTCAGGTTTTACTGTAGCTTGCACCTGCCCCTGCTGGCAGGGAGATGTGCTTTCTGCTTAGTCAGTCAGCGCCTACCCTGCCTGCCCGGTCCTCAGAGTAAAGGGATGGGAGAGCCTTATCACTCACGTTTGTGTCTCAGAAATGCAGTGGATAACGATGCAAAATTCTTATTTATAATTATGTTTAGCTAGCAAATTCCCCAAACTCATTGTCACATCTTGTTATAAAGACATCCTTGCCTCTGAGCCACCTCCCTGAAGGCCCATCTCCAGGGAGCAGGCACACAAAGGAAGAAGTACAGAAGCCAAAGTGATTATTCGGACCAGAGTGACAGGGTGGCGAGACTGTAAGGAAACGATACGCACAATTAGCAGCCTGGCAAGTTTACAGACGTTACCCCATTAAGTCTCCCCATGATTTCCCTGAATCCATCCATGGAGGCTTTGTAGCAAACTTTAGCTTTTTATGCATCTTAGTAGTGATGAAAATAGAGCAACTGATGTTGATTGACAGAGCTGAGTAGTGGCTATTTATCTCTCTCAAAGCTTTTGTTAGCAAGGGGAGATGAAATGTCTTTAGCACTTTGCAGTCCCAGCTCCTTAGTGGAGACCCCAGCCATCTCTGTCCCTGGCCTGAAACGTGCTTTGGCTCCAGCACGAGAAGGTCAGTGGGAGAAACCAAGCAAAGGTCATACCATTTATTCTTTTCCCTTTATTTTGTATTAGTCATGGTTAGTGGCTGAATTTTTAAAGAAGATCTCAAAGCATGAAGCAGGAGACTTGAGTATTCTTGTTTGCATATTAATACCAGACCTGTGTTACCAGCTCCCAGTTATTTCAAAGTATGTTGCCAAGAGCCCAGCTTTGAAAGGCCTCGCTCAGCGTGGCGTGGGGCACCTGGGGCCTGTGGAAGGACTTCACAGAATGAGAACACCGTGTCACCGTCCCCCTCTTTTCTGGGACTCTCTGGGCTTCCCCAAGGGCGAGGAAGGACAGTCTCCGTGTGGCTGAATTCCCATCCGTAATTCTCATCCATGAGGCATGCAACACAGAGCTCTGTGGGGGGTGTAGATGAACAAGACTTTGGTGATGGGGACTCTTGTTTCTTTTTCATGTCTTGGAGTACTTTTGATCATTTAACTTTTATTAAATGTATCGTGGACTGATTGTGTTCTGCGTTACTCTGTGTTATCTGAGGGGCCAGCAATAGCTATGCTGGGAGGATGACGGTTTTCCCTAAGATAGTGGAGGTTCATTCTTTTATTGTATTCTTATAGCGTGAAGCTAGAGGTGCGTTGGATTTCGTGTCTAAAATAGCTTTCCTACTGGAATTCTCTAGAGGGAAAGCTATTAAATGAGTTTATTTTTAAAAATGGTAGATTTTGAGCTATTTAGAAGTGATACATTAGGATAGAGGGGTGGACTATGTTTCTTCCAAATACACGTGTGTTCAAACAGTGGTGGGGGGGCGTCTTTGCAGGGGATCCTATGGGTTTTATGAGCATGAGGCGCCCCCTAGTGTTCACGTGGCAGCACTAGACTTTAGCTTTAATCACGGCAGAAAATTGAGCACAGATGTGATAGTGACCAGGGGAGTTTCACTTGATTTCCATTCATCCTGTGGGTTCCAGGCTTTGAGGAACCAGCCATTTGCTCTGACAGTTTTGCAGAACTGCTGAGCCATAGCACTAGTGCCCGAGCTGCCCTGTTGGGCCAAGCAAAGTGACCCACTATGAGCCCTAGCAGGTTGTTCTGGAATTGAGGGAACAAGACTTCCAGACATTGACAACTCATATCATGCTGTGGAGAAGCTTTGGCTTCACTAAGTGTCATGAATCAATTTTCCTAGTGACCACTCCAATGTACTTTTGAAACTTTTCCAACAAATTTTAAATCTTTTTAGCTTTATATATATACACACACACACACACACACACGTATATATACACATATCACCTATACCAACACTTTCCCAAAACAACTCTTAAATATTTAATATATATATTAAAATCATTTTAGCTTTTAGCTTTTAATATGTATGCATGTATATTATATGTGTAGATAGTGATATGTGTATATATGCATGTATATATACATTTACATACATATATACGTGTATATATACTATACATATATATGTATAATTTTATTCTCCATTTATTTTGGGCAGCTTTTCTATCAAAGAAAAGTTTGGATTAATTAGAAAAATACTTTCACCTTCTGTTTTTACTATGGGATGAGAAAAGAGGGACTGCTGAAGTTTAGGTAGCACAGATAAATGTGGGCCTATGGAAAAAATGCAAACTATTTTACTGAATAACAGCTTTTACAGTAGCTTTTACTTAAAAGAAAGCAAGGGCCAACCCTGAAGCTTGGTGGTTAAGGGAAGCTGGATCCCACAAGGCTGATTGTGGTTTGAATCTCGGCCTTGGTGGCTTGAAAAACATACATCTGTGTGTGTCTGTGTGCCCCAAATCATGACATGATAAAGAAGTGGAGAAGCGACTGTGGTGAGACCACGCCCCTTTGGGAAGTGTTACCCATCACCTCCCCATCTCAGTCTTTCTTTGGCAAGCGCATGTGCCCTCTTGCAATTAAACAAAACCCTTTTTTTTTTAGAGTATAAATTCAAACATATAAGTAGGTCATATCAAAAACGACCTATTTACGTGTTGGAGGGGAGCATGAGAGAGATAGAGACACCCACAAGTGTCTGATGAGCAGGACTGAGCCCCAAGTTAGTAACTGTGTGTGTGTGTGTATGCTTGTGCGCATCCTTGGGCACGATCCTAACATTTTCTCATGTCTCTAGTTTTCTCATTTTAAAAATGAGGCACTATCATGGCACCTACCATGTAAGGTCATTGAGAAGATTGTATCAGATAATGCATTTAGCACACATTCGCAAGTATCCAGTAAGTGGTGTGTCCTGCTGTTCATTCACACTTTCCTTGTGTGTTAGCTTATTTGGGGTTTATAACGTACCTTTTACAAGCTTCTTGGCAATTTACACAAGTACAGGTGGTCTTACTTCACTTCCTGCTGATGTGGAAAAACAATTGTTACTTTAGCCATCTAGGATGAGATGTAGAGCTCTTAGGCAATCTTACACGAGACAGCTCTACTTGTATTTGAAATCAGAAGGTGTTCAGATACATTGTCACCTACCTTAAAGTCAAATAAAATACTAAGTACTAGGAAATATGCCAGTTCTCACAGGGCATCCCAGGTAGGGCCCCTCTCATTTGCTCTTAGTTTGGATTTAAATAGAAACTTCTGCAGCCAGGAGCCATAGTAAGGACCTCCGGTCCTCCTCTTTTCATCCCCACGCTACCTTGTCACCTAAAACTGGATAGAGATCTCTGTATTACATCACCTGCTTTTTATTCCTGGTACCTTTGTCACAGCATTTGGTTGAGGGTGACAGCTCGAGTTCCAACACTGACCACAGTATTTCCTGTGGTTTCCACTGTGTTTTCTGTGGTTTTATTACACTGCACTAGAAAAGTGCAAGGGGAAATGCCATCTTGTTAACACAGAGAAAAACAATGACTTCTACAAGTTAATGGGACCATGAAAACAATCTATACCAGACTCAAAATCACCAAAGATTTTGTGTGAGAACCTGCTCTTTCACCAAGATAACTAGGATAATCATTTTATTTATTTGTTTAAATTGGTTTGAGGGAGTGTGTGCTTGTGAAGGGGGTGGAGTAAGGGAGGGAGGGGGAGAGATAGAGATAGAGATAGAGAGAGAGAGAGAGAGAGAGAGAGAGGAAGTACCCACCATGGGAATGGTCACACTGCAGTTCTTTCTCCTCCCTTTCTCCTTTCTGTTGAAATTTGGGGCATGCATGCACACACACACCTGGTGTGTTTCTCAAGCTGCTGGCTCCAGACTGCATCATTGGCCATCTAGGGTTCAGTTACCTTAACCACTACACCATAGGCTGACTTAATGGCTACTTTTCTAAAAATTATTTTTATTATTTTTTTCAAGAGAGATTTTTACTATAGGGCATGTGCACCCACCAGAGAAGACAGAGAGAGAGAGAGAGAGAGAGAGAGAGAGAGAGAGAGAGAGAAATCACCCCCCCCGGGGGGATGGCCACACTGCAATCCCTTCTCCTCCATTCTCCTCTCAGGATTTTGGGCATATAAGCACATGCCTCTGGGTCTGGGACTCGAACCACATCCAACAACATGGTAGTCCAGTGATGTAACCATTACGCCAATTGCTGGTCCTTTTAATTGTTATTTTTGATAATGACAGTTTTTTTTTTTTTTTTTTTTTTTTTTTTTTTTTTTTTTTATTTGCTAGAGGGTGGGTATACTTGCTGGAGAGAAACTGAGAAAGAGGTGGAAAGTGCAAAGCACTTCACAAAATGAGAATGGTCATGTTGCAATTCTTTTCCTTCACTTCTCCTTTCAGGAGTTCTGGTACGTATGTACATGCACTCAGTGTTTTTATTTTTATTTATTTATTTTTTTTGAGAGGTTTTTGCTATAGGGCACATGCGCTCGCCAGAGAGACAGAGAGACAGAAAGTGAGAAATCACCCCCCAGGGGGGATGGCCATGCCGCAATCCCTTCTCCTCCATTCTCCTCTTGGGATCTTGGGCATGCACGCACACATGCCCGGTGTGAGTTTAAGCCACCGGGTCCAGGACTTGAATCGTGGTCAACTACATGGGAGTTTGGCGACATAGCCATTACATTAACTGCTGGTCCCACTCAGTGTGTTTTTCAGGTCACTGGATCTGGATTCAAACTGGGTAGGCAGTCGTGGGGAATCCAACTGTCTTAACCAAGCTACCAGCTGGCCCAATAATGGTAGTTTTCATAGTTCAAAATTCTTCATGGAAGACCAAGTAAATGGACTTTACTAACTTTGCTTACTTGGCTTTACTGGGGCTTGGATGTTCTAAGGATACAGTGTCAGGGAGAAAGGCGCTTAGCAGCTTCTGTTGCTGGCGGTTGCCTGGGAAACTGTCCAAAGTAGAGGCGGAGGTCCCAACAGCTGCCCTCTAAATGGAGCTGCTGGGTAAGTAGCGATCATGTCTGAGTTCTCTCCTTCTCAACCTTCGTGCAAGGTGGTTATGTGAAGGTTAAATGAGGTGACCAATATGCAAAACAGTTTACATTTTAACTGACCATTAACCAATTAGCACTGTTGTATAAAGGTTGTCAACTTGGTAACCATCATCATCATTATCATTATCTTATTTCTACAGCTCCTCAGGGGTGAAGATGCTGAGTTCTTAGTTCTCCATTCTGGTCACTCTCTGGTGTCAGTCTTCCTGCTTATAACGGAATTCTCTTATCTTTTTATATTAGAGGAAGTCTCTTCCTTCTGACCTGAATTTCGCAGATAATATTGGTCAAGTCCCCTCTTCTTTCAAGGTCCCAGTTCCCTTTTGTTTGAAGTAATTGTTTTGAAATTAGGAGGTGGGTCAGTGACCTGCAGGGCCTTGAAACTTTGACCTTCTCTGCACTGACATCCTTCTGGTAACTGAAGGCTTTGTCAGGGCAGTCCTCCATCTTTGGATTCCATTCCTCTGTAGTCACGTGTATCAGGTAGGACTCTCCAGAGTGGGTGCTGAGAAAATGATGATTTATAGATGTGTGTGTGTGTGTATTTTTGACTACAAGTCTTGATTTGTCTGCCTTGTAACATCCCAAGTGTCTGCTGTGAATCTGATTCTTTCTTGTCACACTTAAATTATGGGGACCAGCAGTTGGTGTAATGGCTATGTCGCTGGACTCCCATGTAGTCGACTGTGGTTTGAGTCCTGGACCCGGTGGCTTAAACTTACGCTGGGTGCATGTGCGTGTGTGCCCAAGATCCCGAGAGGAGAATAGAGAAGAAGGGATTGCAGCATGGCCATGTCTCCTGCGGGGGGTGATTTCTTGCTTTCTGTCTGTCTTTCTGGTGAGCTTATGTGCCCTATAGCAAGAACCTCTCAAAAAAAAAAAAAAAAGAATGGGAATATTGTTTTTCTCCTTGTTTTTGGCCAATCCATTAAAAAAAAAAACAGGCCAAGACAGGGCTGACTTGCAGTGATTTTGCCATGAACCTAAGCTAATTTGAGATGCCAACAATGTAACTATAGCTAGTGTTCATTAAGCACTATGCTAAGCTTTGGTATGCATTCACTTGTTTATTTCATAAAAATGTATTTATTTATTCATTCCATGCACGAGAGAGACAAGAGAGCATGAGAGTACCCCTAACAGGGTCTCGACACCGTGATCCACTCCCAGTCTCAGCTGGCCTTGGACCATGGGCACGTTCATACCTCACATACTTAGGGAGATCTCCAGATGTGAACTTCGAACCTACTCATGTGGTAGCCCCGTGGAGTGTTGTGTTTTACTGGTACACCATCACCCAACCCCTGTTTAATTCTTCTAACTGTCCGAAGTAGACATTTTTCTTATCTTCATCCTATAGAGGAAGAAATTAAAGTTTAGAGAAATTAAGTAACCTGCCAATGATCAAACCAATACTGAGGGTGGGGCTGTGTTTTGATTCCAGCAGCTCATTCTGAGAGTCTTTATTCTTGATCATGAAGCACTTCTAGACAGACTTTTCGCCAACTTTTAAAGAAGTCCTTATATGGGAAAGATGCTCAGAGCCAAGAAACTAGATTAGACAAACTCCTAAGGATTGCCTCTACTCCATGACTTAGTCAATGCCACATTATTGTGACCTGGCTTTGATACAAAGTACCACAAATTGGGTGGCGTAAATAACTGAAAGATACTGCTTTGTTTCTGGAGACTAGACTTCAGGAATCAAAGTTATGGCAGGGTTGGTTCCTTTGAGGGCAATGAGAAAAGGATCTATTCCAGCCTCTCTCCTTGGTTTGTGGGTGGCCGTCTTCTCCCTGTGCCGCTCCAAATCACCCTTTATGTATCCCTGTGTCTAAATACCTTTTTATAAAGACATCTGTCATATTGGGTTAGAGTCTTCTCTATTTCATTTCATTTTAACTTGATTACCTGCCTCCCTGAGTACTCCAGGCACATGTGTGCCCATAACTCAGGATTGGCTGAAGCTAGGCATGGATGGCAGTGTCAAAACCCCAAAGAAGAGGCTGTTCCTCTCACTCATTGAAGAAATAAATAAACTTTAAAAAACTTTTTAAAAACTTGTCTAATTTTTCTTTTCTTATTTCTTTATTTTTGAGAACTTGCTTTGTACCAAGTGAAAATTTAGAAATATTACATTATTAGAGATGTAGAAATCTTAAATATCAGGTTCCTCATTATAAAATGTGGCAATAAAAGTACTTATTGTGAGGACGAGCAGGTGGCATGATGGTTAAGGTTCTGGACTCCTACATGGCCAACCACAGTTTGAGTCCCAGACTTGGTGGCTTGTTTTTTCACTCTTTCATTCTGGTGAGCACACATGCCTTATAGAAAATGAAAACAATAATAATAATGATAATAAATAAAATAATAATTCTTAAAAGAGTACCTAATGTGATAAAGTTGTAAAGACTTCATGAGAAAATGCATGGGCCAGCACTCTGGCTAGAGACTAGTTCATTTTAAAGACTTGGTGAACATGAACTATTATATTAGCATGATGGTAGCAGAGATGAAAACTCTTTCTCCACTCTCCTCCCCCACTACTGATAGATTTTGGCTAAAAAAAAAAGGCTGTAATAATTGAGCTAATCAACCAGGTAATTAGAAGGTGTGGTCTCCCATTCTTTAGTGATATTGAAGAGAAGCTTGTCATTGGAAATATTCTTAGTGTATCTCTGTGAGACAGATGCTGGGCTATATGATCTTTTAGCTAAATCAGAAGGCCTAGCCACTTACTAGTGCTTCTTTAGATTGAAGTGTGGTGGTGCTGGGAGACCTTGACCTCGTTCTAGCTAAAAACTCTTCATTTTTTCCTTAGTGTTTCCATAGCTAGCCCTGGTCACAGTCACTAGGACAGTATGCCTCTCTATTCATCCAAAACAAAACAAACAAAACCAAAGAGCCCCCAACCCCCAAAAAAAAACTCAAAAGGAAATATGACATTTGTGGGTTCTAGTCTTCTTTTTCCTTTATTTGATCTTTTTTTTTTTTTTTTTTTTTGAGAGATTTTTGCTATAGGATGCATGTGTTCACCTGAAAGACAGAGACAGAGAGACAGAAAGCAAGACGTCACCCCCCTAGGGAGGATGGCCACATCACAATCCTTTCTCCTCCATTCTCCTCTCAGGACTTTGGGCATGCACACACATATGCCAGAATGAGTTTTAAGCCACCGGATCTGGGACTTGAACTGCAGTCGACTATGTAGGAGTCCAGTGACATAACCATTATGCCATCTGCTGGTCCCACTTTATCTGACCTTAAAAGCTGAAAAGCTTAAAGTGGTGTGGGACAGCAAAATGTACAGGATACATAGGGATAAACCTAACTAAGGAAAGGATAAAGGATAAACCTACAAAGAAAACTATGAAAATCTCAAAAAAATATTGGAAAGGACATGAAAAAGTGGAAGGACATTCCATGTTCCTGGATTGAAAGAATTAATACACTCAAAATGGTAATTCTACCCAAATTAATCGATATATTTAATGCAATTCCAAATAAAATATCAGAGACATTCTTCACAGATCTAGAAAAGACAATCATAGAATTTTGTCTGGAATCATAAAAGACTTCGTATTGCCAAAGCAATCCTTTGCAAGAAGAGTGGGGTGGGCGATATATCACTCCCTGACCTGAAACTATACTATAAAGCCGTGATAATCAAGACAGCATGATATTGGTACAAAAGCAGACAGGTGGACCAATGGAATAGAACAGAGACTCCAGAAATAAACCCCAAAGCTACAGTCAACGGATTTTTGGAAGAATACCAGTCAATCTATCGGGAAAAGAAAAACCTCTTTAGCAAATGGTGCTGAAAAAACTGGGTATCCACCTGCAGAAAGATGAAACTGAATCACCATCTTTCACTATTAACAAAAATCAACTCAAAATAGGTTAAAGATCTGAACCTAAGACCTCAAACTATAAAACTAGTGATGGAAAACACTGGGAAAACTCTGGGAGACATTGAGGTAGGCAAAGACTTCCTAAATAAGACTCTCAAAGCACGGGCAATAATCCCAAAATAGACAAGTGAGACTATATCAGATTAAGAAGTTTCTGCACAGCAAAGGACACAGTAATTAGTGTGAATTGACAACCCTCAGAATGGGAGAATATTTTTGTAAAATATGCCTCAGATAAGGAACTGATAACCAGAGTACACAAGAAACTCAAGTGGCTTAACTCCCCAAAAATGATTAACCCAAATAAAAGATGGGAAAATGAGCTGAACAAAAATATCTCTAAGGAAGTCATGTGAACAGCCAAAAAGCATATGAGGAAATTCTCAACATCCCTCATCATAAGGGAGATGCAGATCAGAACCACAATGAGATACCACCTAACGCCAGTCAGCATGACGAAGATTAAAAATTACAAAAATGATAAGTGCTGGCGGGGTTATGGTGAAAGGGGAACTCTCCCACACTATTGGTGGGAATGTAAATTGGTCCAGCCACTTTAGAAAACAATATGGAGGTGCCTCAAAGATCTACAAATAGAACTACCATTTGATCCAGCTATCCCACTTCTGGGTATCTACCCAAAGGACAAGAGAATGCTAAGTCAGAAAAGTGCTTGCACATAAATGTTTATTGCAGCATTATTCACAATTGCTAAGACATGGAACCAACCCAAATGTCCACAAACAGATGAATGGATTGAAAAAGTGTGGCACATAAACTCTATGGAATACTATTCAGCCATAAAATACAAGTCTCTGGTATTTGATAGAAAGTGGTCGAATATGGAAGATTTACTGCTGAATGAAGCAAGCCAGGCTATGAAGAAAAGATATTATATGTATCCATTTAATATATACCGAATCTCCATACTCAATGGTAGAAATTGAAATATTGGAGGGCATAAAAGCAGTGAAGATAGTTATGGATGCTAAAGGCAGTGTGAAACAAGGGGTGGGGGAGAAGGGAAGAGTATAGAGAAGAATGACATTAAAACAGAGAGGCATGATATTTGTGGGACACAGAAATGGTTTACTAACCTATTGATGATAACGTGTATAGTATTCTCAAATGGACTGATCTGAGAAGTATTTCATGTTAGATAAATTCTTTTTATAAGCCAAATGATGTATAGTGATTGAAGGTTTAAAAATAATGAGAATAAATAATAATAATTTTTTTTTGGGGAGAGGTTTTCACTATAGGGCGCATGTGCTCGCCAGACAGACAGAGATAGACAGAGAGACAGAAAGTGAGAAATCACCCCCCGGGGGAGGGGTGGCCACGCCACAATCCCTTCTCCTCCATTCTCCTCTCGGGATCTTGGGCACGCACGCACATGCGCCCGGCGTGAGTTTTAAGCCACCGGGTCTGGGACGCGAACTGTGGTTGACTACGTGGGAGTCCAGTGACATAGCCATTACACTAACTGCTGGTCCCAATAATAATAATAATTTGAAGAAAAAATGAAAAGTTCTTTGATGAAGAAGATATGGATGGTAATGTCTTTGTCTTGACTGATATGCATGGTAATAGTGCTGGAAAAAAGAAATGTTATACACTGTAAAGATACATGTGATTAAAAATATAAAAAAATAATAATTTTTTTTTAAAAAGTAAAAAAACGTGATGTGGGTCAAGACAATCTAGGTTTTTATTGAGATTAGCAAAAAGTGAATACAAATAAATTCTTGAAACAACTAACAGCAGCAGCAACAATTAAACAAATATACAACAAAAAAGGGAAAAAGAAAAAAAGAAAATTCAGAAATCTTGTTAGAAAACTTCAACGATTAGGCCAGCCCATGGTCTAGTGGTTAAAAAAAAAAAAAAAAAAAAAAGCATTTGAATCCCACATGATCAATAGTGCAGTTTAAGTCCCAGGCCCAGAAACTTGAAAAACATGCTGGGCATGTGTGCATGTGCCAATAAAATAAAAATATAGAAAAATGAAAAAGGTATATATTTATATATATTACTTGAAATTATGCATCACTCTTACGTATAATTATGACTAGCTAGGCAAGACTAGTGTTATATTAATTTAATAGAAGCTTGGTTTTTGTAGAACCCAAATAAAAGTTTAGAAAAACACTCTGTAGGAGTGTTTGGCTAATACAGTACAGCGGTCCTGGGCATGAGCTTGGACTTTGGGCTGCCGAGGTTGAAAACTGGTCTGCACATACTAGCAGTAAAACCTTGGGCAAATTAATCACCTCTCTGTGACTTTTTTCCTCCATCTCCAGAAGGCATGCCTAAGTGAGATGTTAGGGTTAGCTGAAAACATTTATATAACATACAGTGAAGTGTATTAAGAACCTGACATATACTAAGTATACTAAGTAAATAGCCTTTATGCCTTTATTATTACTATTCCTGGCATACCTGGGAAGCCAGCTTGTTTGGATTACCTGGTTCATAACCTAAGTACTACCATTCATTGGGTGGCGTCATACTCAAGCTATAGTTGAAAGATGGAAAGGAAATCTTTTACCTATGTATGGCACTGGATGGTTTTGTCCAGAACTTAAGTGATATATCCACAGTGGAATCTTTTCAGTCTTTCTGCCTCTAGTTTTTCAAAAGGAACTGAAATAAGACTGTTCAGGGCAGTCACTGGTTGTAGAATGACATAGAACCCCCCCCCCCCTCGTTTTTTGTTGTAGGGCATGTGTGCTTGCTGGAGAGAAGGAGAAAGAGAGAGAAAAAGTGAGAAATCATCCCCCAGGGGGATGGTCACATCTCAGTTCCTCCTCTTCTATTCTCCTCTAGGGATTTTGGGCACAAACATGTGTCTGGTGCAATTTGAAAGCTGCCAGGACAGGGACTCGAACAGCATGGTTAACTTCATGGAATCCAACCACCTTATGCTCCATGCCACCTGCTGGCTCCAGAGTGTTGTATTTATTGTTTCTGCCTGACCTATTTCAGCCCTAAGTGCTATTTTCCCTATTTTCAGGGATTAATCAGGCAAGACTATGATATAGTTATTTCTTGGGTAGGTGCCTATTTCAGTGCCTCATATACTAGAATGGAAACTTTTCTTTTTTAAAAATGAATCATAGAAATCAGGGAGAAAGTAAGTATTATGAATACCAACCCAATTTGTCTCCTTTTCAACATGCAAAAATTCATGAACACAATTAAATAGACCCAACAATGTGACTAAAATGGTTAGAAGTTCAACACAAAAGGTTCTTTCAGATTCCAACATCTTGGGAGCCCTAGGAGATCTGAAAGTCAGGGAATCAAATTCCACATTCCACAAATACACTGCCATAAAGTAAGGAAATGAAGCCAAGTTCTGGGAAATCAAGGTGAGAAGGAGGGCTTCCAGAAAACAACACCGGAGAACTTTGGTTCCCAGGAAAGGCTGTGACATGGTTAACTGCAACCAGAAGAAATCAGAAAACAAAGGTGAAGGCAAGGCCAGGATGGGAATGACTTCACAAGTATTAGAGGTGGTCATAGTAGGTTAGTTAACTTTGCCTGAAAATTCTTCTGATTCTTGCTATGATTTTTTTTTCCATTTTGATGCAAAAAGGATGAACAGGACTTCCTTCAAAATTATGAAACATGTCCAGGTGGACCGATAAATTTGGTAATTTAACTTTTTGGACATCAGTATGTTGTAGACTTGAAAGGAAGAAATTTCCTCATAAACAATTGTTTCCAGGAAGGTAAATGAAATGAACCGAATTACTGATACTTCAAATAGACATGGCTGCAAGCAATAGATTACATTTTTTCTTCATAATAAGTAAAGTGTGTGTACACATGCGTGCACAAATATACTAGATAATTCCTCTGTTTTTATATATCATATTTATTATTCTGGAAACAAAAAGAAATGCTGAATTCTGCCACTCTGGGCTTCTTCATGTAAGTATTTAACATACATTTTTTGAGCGGTACTGGCTGCTGAAATCTGGGGAATATCTTTTAAGGAACTGTTTATTTTGGATGGGATGTGGGTCCAGGGTCAATCCAGTTTAGCAGGGTGAATATGAACAAGACACAGATTTGGTCTCACTGTAACCAAGTGAGTATTTTGTTTTTATTTTCTTGAGAATAATTTTTGTTTATTCAAATAACAATAAATATTTTGGTAAGTTACAACATTATGTTTTGGCAAATCTTCAGGGAAATCGGTATTCTCAAATATTGCTGGTAAGCATAATCTTCTGTCCATTTTTTTTCTTTTTGAGAGGTTTTTGCTAGAGGGCGCGGGTGCTCACCAGAAAGACAGAGAGAGACAGAGAGACAGAAAGCAAGAAGTCACCCCCCAGGGAGGATGGCCACTCTGCAATCCCTTCTCCTCCATTCTTCTCTCGGGATCTTGGGCACGCACGCACATGCACCTGGCATGAGTTTAAGCCACCGGGTCCGGGACTTGAACCACAGTCGACTACATGGGAGTCCAGTGACATAGCCATTATGCTAGCTGCTGGTCCCTGTCCATTTTTTTTTAAGAGAGATTTTTGCTACAAGGAGTGTACACTCACCACAGACAGAAAGTGAGAAATCACTCTCCAGATAGAATGGCCACACCGCAATTCCTTTTCTTTCCTCCAATCTCAGGATTTGGGGCACTCACGCATACATGCCTGGCCTGAGTTTTAAGCCTCCAGGTCTGGGACGCAAACTTCAGTGGGCCATGTGGGAATCTAGCAATGTAACCATTATGCCATCTACTGGTCCCACTTCTGTTCATTTATTTTACATAAAGCAAACATTTTAATTTAGCTCTCTGTCTTTATGGGGCTTCAGAGACACCTCAAATATAAGATTTCCAACCATTGCAGGTATAAATTGTGCCAAATATTCTGGATCTTGGTGTTTTTATAATTACCAGTATAAATATATACTATTTCTCTTCTCATGGGATGACTGATTATTATATTACTCTATATTATAACCATGTTTCCACCAGAAAACTGTTAGGTATGTATTCTTTTATGTAGTACTCTTATTCTTTTTCTAGTTTTTTTTTTTTTTCTTCCCTTCTACTTACAGTTCTACCTTGTCTTTTTCTGATGATTGTTAACTTGTATCAGGATCACACAATTCTTCATTATCCTTTCTTTTCTTCATCTTATCAAAGCTTACCAGAACTAAGTTCCAGTTCTTCAGCATCTTATCCTCAGCAAGACAACTGAATGTGTCTAATACAGTTATGAAAGTATTGACTTGTCTCAGAATCTTGAAATGAGACGATGTTTTACAGGCAGGAGTCACTCTAAATGTTGGGGACTATAGCACAGAGCGGGTTGTGGTGGAGATCATTTCGGATGAGCAAGTTGTTCAATTTCCCTTACATCATACCAAGCAAGTAAAGTCTAAATATTGGATGGGACTTGCCTATGTGACATGTCATCCCTGTCTTCTTTTCTAAAAATGCCTTGAGAATAAACTATGGGACATCACCAGTGACGGTCATCCCCTTACACCAAAAGGAGCTTGATCTAATGAGTCCAGGTTGGATTCAGGAAGGAATGCAATTGAAAATACTTGATCCTGGAAGCAAAAGCAGTGAATCTCATAGCCTGGGGCCGGCATTTGTGGGGCTGAATCACACTGCTTTGGGATTAGCCAATTCTACTTTCTGTTTCAACAATAAAAAGTCTTGCAAAACTGCTGGCATGTGAGACAAAGGTATCCAGAAAGTCTTGGCATCTTTTCCAGCAACATAGCGTGTTTTAGGGAAGAGACTTGTTAGTGCATGGTCCATGCACTTTACCACCAGAGAAAGGTCCATATTCACGAAGGAGGTAGTGCCTTTCAGTTTGTTGACACCTATAAAAAGAGACAAAAGCACTTTTACTCTTTTGAAGATGGAGAAAAACAGAGTGTGGGCTAACATGAAGGAGGAAGATGAAAAGGAGGAAATTTATTTTGAATTCATGATTATAATTGAGGCTTGTTGTGATGCTCTTCTATCTATTCCTCAGAAAATATTGCAGCAGACAATTGACTCTCAAACTTAGATGGGCAGCAGAGTATTCTAGAGGACTAGTTAAAACCCCAAATTTTGAGTCCATCTCCAGGATTTCTGACTCAGTATGTGTGAGGTAGGGCCCAAGAATTTGCTTTTCTAACACGTTTCCAGTGATGCTGATGCTGTTGGTACAGGGACCAAACTTTAAAGTAACGAAGGAAAAAGATTTCATAAAGCCTATGAGGCCCCTGAGTCTAGGAAGTTATGAGTTCAATTCCTAACTTGTTTCAGAGGAGTACTGTATTTATAGGAAATGCAGGTGTGCACATATGCATGTGCATGAGTGTGCATATATATGCATGTGGTGTGGGTGTGAGATGTACTCTTAAGCCATACACCTCTATAATTCCATGAATAGAGAATCATTCCCAAATGCTCTGACTCAAGAAGCTAAAAGCATTCCATTTTTTCAGGCATATAAAGTATTTGAGTAATGAGCTAAGATATCTTTAGTAGGTAGAAATTTTATAAGGGATTAATAATGGTTTGGAGCCCTTGGGACCAGCAGATGGCATAATGGTTATGTTGCTGGACTCCCACGTAGTCAACCATGATTCATATCCTGGACCAGGTGGCTTAAACCTCATGCTGGGTGCATATATGTGCATGCCCAAAATCCTGAGAGGAGAATGGAGGAGAAAGTATTGTTGTGTGTTCATTCCCCCTGGGGAACACACATTTCCCACTTTCTGTCTCTCTGGTGAGCGCAAATACCTTAAGGAAAAATCTCTCACATAAATAAATAAATAAATAAATAAATAAATAAATAAATAAATAAATAAACGTTTGGAGCCCCTGTTTCTTCAATAGATGGTATTGGGACACCTGAATATCCACATACAGCAGAGTCTTATCTCAAACAATATAAAAAGATGAACTCAAAATAGATTAAAGACTTAAATGTAAGACTGAAACTCTAAAACTACTAGAAGAAAACATAGCGAAAACTCTTTCTGACATTGGTCAAGGCAATGTTATTTTTTAGATATGACCCCAAAAGTATGGCCAATAAAAGTAAAAAGAGATGAATGGAATTGCATCAAATGAAATGCTTCTGCTGAGCAAAGGAAACAGATGTGTAAAGAGACAAATTATTGAATGGGAGAAAATACATGCAAATTATACATCTGAGAAGGGATTAATATTCAAAATATATAAGGAACTCAATTCAATAGTAATAAAAGAAATAATGTGCTTAAAGAATGGGAAGTGGATCTAAATAGACATATCTCAAAAGAAGAGATATGTCAAATGGTCAAAAGTATATAAGAAAAAAATGCTTAACATCACTATCATCAGGGAAATGAAAATTTATCTCATGATAGCCATATTATCTCACATTTGTTAGAATGGCTATCATCAAAAAGACAAAAATATAATAAGTGTTAATGAAAATGAGGAAAAAAAGTAACCCATGTACACTGTTGATAGGAATATAAATTAGTACAGTTATTATAGAAAATGGCATGAGGTTCCTCAAAAATTCAAATTAGAAGCACATGCTCTTAAAACATATCTGAGTGGGGCTGGTAGGTGGCATGGTGGTTAAGGGTTGCTGGACTCCCACATAGCCAACCATGGTTCGAGTCCTGGACCTGGTGGCTTGCTTTATCTGTCTCTTTCTCTCTCTATCTCTGTCCCTCTTTGGTCAAAATAAAATAAATAAAGTTAAATAAAGTAATTCTTTTAAAAAGAACGTATCTGAGTTGTGTCTTCTCAAGGGAAAATCTGTGATTTTAAATCTTTGTTTCAACTTCAGGCAACACTAGCCATAAATTGTTCAAAGAAACTAAGTCTTAGTGGTTATTTAAAACTCCTTCTACCCCAGTCTGGAAAATGAAGAAAGTGACCTTAATTGTGTGGTTTATTTTGAGATTGTAAGTTCAGCTGACCTTCAAGCCCTTTCTTGGAAAACCCTAATAAGAATAACCAGTATAAAACAAGGCTCAATGCCTTCTGGTATTTCTGAGAAAGAACACCTGAACCAGGAACCAAGTAAATAATTTGAGATGGAAGCTGAGGATATAAACATAGGCATAATCGTAGATATTTAAAAAGTGTCAATGTCAATATCAAACAGAGAAAGCTCTTTTAAATGAGGTTTTTTTTTTTTTTCTGAAGTATTAAGTCTTAAGGGTTAAGTTCAGTCTTAGACTGAAACTAAATAGAGCCTTCAGAGTTAGTAAAAAAATAGAACATTCAACAGCAGTGGTTCTAGACTAACAGTGACATACCAGCTCTGAGAGGCTTGTCAAACCAGACATTCTAGTTGATAAATACGTATACCGCGTGTGCCTGTGTGTGTATGTATCGGAGTGGGTGGGACTCGGTATGGGTCAATCATTTTAAAAACCTCCCCAGGGGTTCTTTTTTTTTTTTTTTTTTTTTGGAGAGGTTTTTTGCTATAGGGCGCGTGCGCTCGCCAGACAGACAGAGAGAGACATAGAGACAGAAAGCGAGAAATCACCCCCCCCAGGGGGGATGGTCACGCCGCAATCCCTTCTCTTCCATTCTCCTCTCAGGATCTTGGGCACGCACGCACACACGCCCGGCGTGAGTTGTAAGCCACCGGGTCCGGGACGTGAACCGCGGTCCAGCGACATAGCCATTACGCTAACTGCTGGTTCCCCCTAGGGGTTCTAACTTGGCTGTTTTCCACATTGAAAACTCCTGACCTTGAACCTTGCTATATATAGTTGCCTGTCTTACCAAGCCCACTGACAAAGAGGCGGGATCAGAGTTTGGAGGGATAGAGGACACATAGGTGGGACTCTATTCAACTTAGGCAGGTGCTTCCTAAATGTTTACAAAGTATCAAGTAAACTTTAACACATTGAGGAAGTTTGAAGTGGCAAGGATGCCCTTATATAAAGGTCCCTGGTTTGTCTAAAGTCCTTAATTCCTTGGGCAAATTATAGTACAGTGGCCAGGAATAAATGGTGGAGTCAGGATTCCTAGGTTCAAAGCTAGCTCTTTCACTAATTAGTTGTGCAGTTTGGATTAAGTTACTGCTTTATGCTTCTATTTCTATTAAAATCAAGGTGATAGTAACATGTAGTTTGTGGAGTTTATTTAAGGATTTTGAATGAAAGAGCTCAAGTAAAGCACTTAGAATGGTGACAATTGTCTAGTAAATGTTCACTATATGTTAGTCATCACTATGTAATTTTTATTTCTTCCATCTTTGACTAAATATTTTGACTTACGCCACCTCTCTTCCTACATCCTGCTTCTTGTTTTCCTGCTCCAGAAAGTTTTCACCTAAATAATTCCTCTTGTCTTTTAGGACTTATTCATATCAGTGCTGTCTCATTAAGGCATCTTTTCCTGGTTTGAATTCCTTCGGAAATTAGAATCACACCATCTCTGGTCTGTTGGGTTATATCTAAGAGGATCAATTTTGTTGCATGCTGTATAGTCTCATTGTTTTACAGTTTCACTGGGATACTATTTGTTGCAAACTACATTATAAGCTAGTTAGGGGTCAGAATACGAGTCTTCTCTATCTTTGATAACCTTTATAAATTCTTGAACGATGCTGAATTAGTGGTTGGGATTCAACAGAAAGAGAGAAGTGTGGAGATGAAGACCATGGTCTTCAGTCAGCCTGCCTGGGCTCAGGTCCTGGAATGACCAGGAAGAGTCATATAACCTTGGGTAGGACATTTCACATTTTCAAGCCTTTACTCACTACTCCAGAAGTTCTTTTCGAGGAGCAAATAATATAACTCATAAGGTGTGTGCATAGAACTTGGCACATAGTAAACATGCAATAGATTTATAAACACTGAGAGAAGCAAGAAATGACACTGGAACTAGTAGAAATCCCTAATCCATATTTAAGATTCCTATTGGTATATTATTTTTAAAACCTTATTTTTCATTTGTGTTTAAGTCTCCTTTATGCTACCTAGGATGAAGAATCACAAAGAACACTGGTCCCATCCCGAAACTCACTTTTTTCGATGTAACTTTCTCCATATTGTTGTTTGATGTCTGGAGACAGTTGCTTCCAAATGGCGAGTTTTTTTTCAGTTGTCTTGGTTGGATCTGACAATTTCGTTTTGAATAATCCTGGTTCAATGCATGAGACATGCACACCAAAAGCTTTCATGTCCCGTCTGTGAAAAGAACCCATTGAGGATGTTTAATCTATTTTATTTGGGGAATATTTGTTGTTTGGGTAACTATTTTCCCACTGATTTCTTTTAATGAAATCACAGAAGTGAGGGCTTCAGAAAGAATTAGTTTGTCCTACTCTCATTTTGAAGATGAAGAAAATGAAGCTCAGGAGTGGTCAAGTGAGTGCTGGTTAATGGCAACAGGAAAGGGATATAGGTAGACCCACTCCCAACCTATTCTTCTTCTTGCTAGGCCATGCTCTTGTCATTAAACTGATGAGCATTTGAGTTGACACAGGCTTCTTCTCAGTAATCAACGTACTTATGTTGAAATAGACTAATGACTGGCCTGGATAGACACGTTTATCTCCATGGAAGGAATATGAGGATATTGCAGCACAAATGAGTATATGCTGAAGGACACAGTGTGACAATTTTTGATATGACTAACCTGCTCCCTATGTGGCTAAACAAGCTTTATAATGATGTCATTGCAGAAAACAAAAGTCTACTCATTTATTGGGCATAAAGTTTTAGAGGAATTATGGTGCCTTGTTCCTTAATGTAAACCAATGCGTTGTAAATGTAAATGTAGTGTATTGTAAACCAGTGCATGAATAATCATTTCTTAAATTTAATTTATATTTCCTCCAGGACTATGTAAGGAAGTAATTATTTATTTTACAGACATCTTTGTCATACGACTTTTTTTAAAAAAAGTTCTATTAGTAAACTTAAAATGTGTTTAGGTTAATTTCAAATTCTTCTGTCTAGAAATATAACTATTGTATAGTTTGAAATTTGGTTTTACTAAGAATATGAATTAGCTTGACCTGAGAAGATTTTGAAAAGTATGTAACTTGTGTTCAAATAAAAAATGTTGTTTTCCAACTTAAACATATTTTATTCCCCTGTTATTCAATTACCTTTGGATCTCGTAAGTAGTAATGCCAAGAGGGCATTTAAGAAGACTTATTTCCTCACCCACTCATGAAAATAACATACAATCTAGGCACAACTGGCATCAAGCCACCCAACTAGACTTACCAGATAAGTAAAATCAATAGGAAATTAGTATGTTTATTGGAAAAAAATATACCTTTAAAGAGCCCTAACCCTCTCTCAATCAAACTGCTGCCTCTAAACTCTCCTACAGGTAGAAATTCTGGGCTGTTACTAGACTGGCTTGTTTGCATAATGTGATTCCAAACATTAGTTCCACCATTCATAATGAAATAAATAGTACCGATTACCTTCAAGGAATAGTAGAGCTACATTGCAAATCCTACAAACTCTTCCACTGAAATATCTTTTAACAAGTGAGTAAATCTCTACCTGTACTAAAATTTTATTATGATGTTGCTGCTTGTGGGAGTGGAACCAAAGGCCAACCAAAAAGAACACCATAACAAGGGAAGTTCTCCATAACTTTGCTGCTCAAAGTGCAGTCTCTAAACCATGAGCAGCGCCTGAGAGCTCTTTACAACTGGAGAATATTAAGCCCCACCCCAGACCTACTCCATCAAAATCTACAGTTTAATGAGCTTTCCAGGTAATTAAAATATTTGCTAATATTTTCGAAGCATTGTCTCAATATTATTTGTGTGCTTTTTTTTTTTTTAATAGGAGAATCAAACTTGACAACTTGATCAGATGGCAAAATGGAATTGTCGTATCTTCATTAATCTCACTGGAATAATCTAACCTTTTATTAGTAAGTTAACCCAAGATCTATGATATAGAACATAAACTTTCATATAGGCCTTAAGCAAGTTCTTTTTGAATAAGTAAATGGATGAACAGAAGGAAAGAATATGTCTAATTTTGTCTTCTCTTTTGCCTATGACAGCACCACTTAATTGAGTATCTCCATGCTTCTCTAGTCTCTTTCTTTACCCTTCTGCCTGAGTCTGGGGAGGTTAACCTGCATTAACTGTACTCTGGCTTCTGCTGGGTATAGTCAATTGGAAGTACAAGTGGGAGATCAGAGGGAAAGAGGACAGTCCAGTTTTCCTCATGCAGTGTCAAGTCTGGTTACTTTATCCTTCAACTGAACATGAAAGCCTCTCTATCTCCAGGTTCTGAAATCTTCCCCATCTCTTTGTTTCTTCAGTCCTAAATAGAAATGTACTTACTCTCAGCCCTAGGAACTAAGCTCTCCTTAGGGATTGTCCTATACATCTCCCACATGTTTGTAAACAATCCTTTAAGTAAACTCTATTCCCTTCGCTCAATTTGAATGTGCTACTCTTTCTTGCCAGAACCTTGACAGGAAGAACCATTTACAATTTAGGGGCTTTGAACTGATTAAGAGTGGTAAATTCTAATTCCAGGTAAGATGGATTAAACACACTCTTCCCTCTCTTTTTCATTGAATGTAGCTATAAAACCTGTACAGGATGCAAGGCATAGCTATTTAAGAATTGAACATCCTTTTTTCCCCCACAGGT
The DNA here is from genome assembly GCA_026018925.1 of Tupaia tana. Taxonomy (NCBI): domain Eukaryota; kingdom Metazoa; phylum Chordata; class Mammalia; order Scandentia; family Tupaiidae; genus Tupaia; species Tupaia tana. Next base: position 75,723,391 of record JAKSZU010000001.1, read on the forward strand.
TTAAGTAATTAAACTGTTATGTCTGCAATTGACATTAACACCAATGCAGAGACCTACCCTGATTTGGCCTATTTTTGATTCCTTTTTTGACAAACTGGCCTGTTGAATATAAACTCATCACCACCGTCAGCAGCATGTATTAATGCAAAACTTAAAAAAAAGTTGGGTCTCAGCTCTGGTGGATATGCTGTTAAGATGCTGTATGTGAAAGGCTGGGACTACATGGGAAGATTGTGTTCAATTCCTAGTCCGAACTAAAGCTAAAGGCTGGGTGTGGTAGTATGTGCCTATAATTCCAGCCACTAAGAAGTTTGAGGCAAGAGGATCATAAACTTGATGCTGGCCTGGGCAATATAGCAAGACCCCATCTGAAAGAGTTGTGCATGGTATTGATGCTTGCGGTCCCAGCTACTTGAGGTAAGAGGATCATGACACAGTAAGATCCTGTCTTTAAAAAAAGAAAGAAAGAAGAAGAAGAAAAGAAGAAGAAGAAGGAAGAGGAGGAGGAGGAGGAGGAGAAGAAGAAAAGAAGAAGAAGAAGAAGAAGAAGAAGAAGAAGAAGGAGAAGGAGAAGGAGAAGGAGAAGGAGAAGGAGAAGGAGAAGGAGAAGGAGAAGGAGAAGGAGAAGGAGTTAGATAGACTTCGGTTGAAATCTTGTTCTACCACTTACCAGCCGGGCTACCTTGGACAAACTAATTTCTCGTAGTTTCAGTGGTAGCATTTATGCATTGGGAATAATAAGCAGCATTCAATAAACATTAGCAGCTATGATTTTTTGATGAACCATGTAGTTGCTTTACCTTAAGCTGTCATTGAAGCCTTCCACTGCATATTTGGATGGATAGTAGCCCCCTCCACCAAATGCAAGCCGACCTCCAATACTAGAGACATTGACAACTCTCCCTTGGGCTTTTTTGACCAAGGGAAGCATATGCAATGTCACATTGATGAGTCCAAACAAGTTCACTTCAATAGGTTCTCTGTAGTCCTCCACTGTCAACCAGTCAGTGGGAGCCAGCACACCAAGAACACCAGCATTATTGATCAGACCCCAAAGACCTGAAACAGAGGAAGGATAGGAGGTATGGTAGAAAATGACACTTAGGTGGCATTCTTGATAGACAAACAGCTCCTGCTTTCTGCACTGGTGTCATTGTTTCTTTGTAGTCATATTCCTGCTTTGAAATACTTTGTGGTTTCGGGAACTGATAGCAAAGAGAATGAGAGGCTAAATTGAAATATATCACTGAAGTTCTATTAATGGAACTCAATCTCATTGTTATTTTATTTCTGGTTCTAAGTATCAAATACTGGTACTCTCTGAGTGAGACTTCCTGGTTTTTAATTTCAGATGTAAATTTTCTATTTTTCCTTCCTTGCTAGATGGCAAAACCAGAGACTATTTACATATATGGACAGGGAGTAAAATAAATCGACTTCACACTTATTTTTGGTAAAAAATTCAGACACTGACTTGACTTATTTTATAATGGGAAATGTTCAATATTGTTACAGATGTTTGAAATTTAAGCATTGAATTTTGCATGGAACCACATTAAATCATTAATTTTGAGCTTTCTAGTCTCAACTATATGATGAAGGTGTGATACAGAAAATCACACACACATACATTTGTTTTTCTCCTTTGTGGGTCACAATATCTTCACCCACGAGACTATTCCAAACTTTATTCAAGACCGGTGAAAATTTTCTGATTCAGAATGCTTCCTCTTAGCAGAAGCTACTGCAGAATGAATGTCCAGTGGCTTACAACTCCATGACTTCGCATGTTCTAACTGCCTACTGAAAATGTGTGAGCTCCGTGAACTCCATTTTGCTGTGAGAAGTGGATCCAAGGTATCCATATGGCAATTTGGGAGCTGCTCCCACAGTCTCCTGTAAATTTTAGCCTCAAGTTCCCTTGCTGTGTATGTAGCTGAAGTAACTGTTCATGGGAGAGAAGAGTAGAAAAAGTCAGTATCTTCATCTCCCTTCTATTTTGCCTACCAGGATTCAAGAATGAGCTTATGGGGACCAGCAGTTAGCGTAATGAATATGTCGCTGAACTCCCCTGTAGTCGACCGTGGTTCGAGTCCTGGACCCGGTGGCTTAAACTCATGCTGGGCGCGTATGCATGCGTGCCCAAGATCCTGAGAGGAGACTGGAGGCGAAGGGATTGCAGCATGGCCATGGCCATCCCCCCTGGGGGGTGGTTTCTCGCTCTCTGTCTCTCTCTCTTTCTTTTTTTTTTTTTTTTTTTTTTGGAGAGGTTTTTGCTATAGGGCGCGTGCGCTCGCCAGACAGACAGAGAGAGACAGAGAGATAGAAAGCAGGAAATCACCCCCCAGGGGGGATGGCCACGCCGCAATCCCTTCTCCTCCATTCTCCTCTCGGGATCTTGGGCACGCACTCACACGCCCCCCGTGGGGGGTGGACTTTACTATAGCCTTTCTGTCTCTCTCTCTTTCTGGCAAGCACACATGCCCTATAGCAAAAACCTCGCCAAAAGAAAAAAAAAAAAAAAAAAACAAAGAAAAAGAATGAGCAGCTTATGCTGTGGGCTGTGTCTCTCATGCACACAAAAATTGTGCAACTTGCAATGAATGACTTAGAAGCTATCCTAAGATTAGAGAAGGACACGGCTGGTATTCATGAGATATTTTCTTGAAAGGCCATCTAAAACCTGAGCACATTTTATTTTGCTTTAGTTATTTCCCTACCCCCTACCCATCTTCCCTGCTTCCAAGCCTCTCACCTTTTTCTCCAACATGGTTCTTCACCCACTGGGCAGTTCTCTTGACGTTCTCTGGGTCAGTTACATTCAGAAGCACAGTGTGAAGCCTCTCTGAGGTTTCTGCCTTTAAAGCTATTGCTCCTGATTCAGTCAGACAGGCAGCAATTACACGAAATCCTTTTTTATCGAAAGTTCTGGCTGCCAAGTTTCCAAAACCGCTGTCGCACCCAGTGATGAAAATATACTTATCAGTGATATCTGTAATCTTTAGTTGTCCTTTATACTTCCACAGAAAACCACAGAAGAGTAGGAGGACTAATATCAAAAAGAGCATTTTTTCCTTGTGACAAGGACTCTCACTCCTTTCTCACACAATAAAAGAAGATGATGTCCTGAGTGTTCAAAATTAGAAAGAAAATTCAAATCAGAACACTGAAGCTTATAACCCAGGATTGATGAACTTGATGTATTTTAATGCATTTGAGTAGATAGAGAAAAAATCCAAACAAAACTTCTTATTTGGTTATTTGTTGGGAAGATGACCACTTAAATTATAAACCAATCCTCTAAAGTAGTGTAACAACTAACCAAAAGTATCCAGAATAATCAAATGGAAGAGAGAAAGGCAGGAACCATACATAGCAAGGTGGACATGAGTCATTGGGTTGATGTGGGTAACAGGAGTTGTGTGGAGTGATAACATTTGTACTACATGTGAATTCATCTATTTAAAAGATTCTCATGGTAAAATCTTACCTCTTACTGCTTAGTGAAATTCAAGAGCAGAATAACCTTAACATCTATTAGAATATAGTTCAATTTTAATTTTTCTATCAGACTGTGAAGAAAAGGGGAACACTCTGAGGTTGCTACTAAGAAAATTTTCCAAACTTGGTTTTCATTTTCTTATTTTAAATAGGTTATTGTTGACCTTCAACCCAACTCTGAGATCATTATAACTCAATGCAGACAGTATTAAAGTAGCTACCAGTGAGTTTACCAAGAAAGGTAAGATGAATGGAAAGAGATCAAGAGAGAAATGCTGGCCAAAGACCATATCTGAAACCCAAACCCCCAATCCTCAAATTCTATTCTCTAGGGATACCAGCCCCCTATGAGAAAAACTAAAAGGAAAACAAAACACATGTATAAAGTAAAGTAGATTTATATTGTAAAATTGAGGCATTGACCACAATGCAGCAGAGCCATGTGAAAAATTAATTTTGTCAGCTAGAGGCAGCCTACGGCTTAAAATCGAACAGGTGGAGAGCTCCTTTGTCATTTCCTTGGAATCCTGAACCTGCATTTCCACTCAGCACATATCACTCTTAACGTGGGATGCTGGGGGCTCAGAGAAGACTAATTCATCCAGGAGGGAGAAGCGAACAAGACCTAAGAGCATCTGCAGAGGCCGAGCCCTCCTAACTCACAGTACTAGGGAAGGTGACTGAGTTAGGAGGGCTATCAGCGCTCTGCCCATGTAGGAGCAGCCTGGTGCCTGCACTGACTCTCCAGGCCTATGAAGGAGGAGAGGCCAAAGAACAGCACGTGTGGAAAAGACCTCGTTTCCTTCCCTTTTTCATGACTAAAAGTTTCCTCCTGTGCTTATATAATATCTATGCCTTTGATTAAGACTCATGTTAGAATCAAGAGGGGCTTTGAGTGCCTCAAAGAGACAATAAATAAGCCCCATGTTGAAGTTCAGACCTTGCGGATGTTTTTGGAATAGTGGCTGTGTGTGGACACTGTGATCAAGAAGGAGCTGCAAGGCTAAGTAATATTACAAAATCTAGACTTTGAGCCCCTTTTTACAACTATTCATTTTTTCCTTTAACTATTGCATTTAATTCATTATTATTACTATTATTTTTAAATGTGCTATAGAACATATACACTCATCAGAGGAGGGAGAGAGAGAGAGAGGGAGAGAGAGAGAGAGAGAGAGAGAGAGAGAACTGCCATTGACCATGTGGGAGTCCAGTGCGTGGCATGGTGGCTAAGGTGATGGACTCCCACATGGCTGGCCATGGTTCAAGTCCCAGATCTGGCAGCTTGAAAATCACTGGGCATGTTTGTGTATATATGTCCAAAATTCTGAGGGGAGAATGGTGGAAAAGGGATTGTGGCAGACCATCCCTCCTGGGTGACAGGGGAGGGGGTGATTTCTCACTTTCCCTCTCTCTGTCTCTCTCTAGTTAGCGCACTTGCCCTATGGTGAAAACCTTTAAAAAAAAGTAACTTATGTTCTAGAAAGACAAATACAAGAAGAAATTAAAGACGATAATGATTATCACATCTGACTTAATATTTTGGTGCATTTACTTCTAGACTATACTTTCTGTATTTGTAAATCTTTATTTCCCTAATAAGGAATAAAACTCTGGAGTATTTAAAGATCAAGGGGTACCATGTCTTCAACCCACTTTCAAATAGTACAGAGCATAATAACAATGTATATATAAATAAACATACTAAAACCACACACACTTATATGTAAATAGAGAATAAGAATGCAAATGTGGTGTAAAACATGAATTTTGGAATCAGGCTGTACTATTCTTTCAGCTTTTCTGTAAGTTTAAAATTATTTCAAAATAGAAAGTTAAAATTTTGCAAGGGAAATAAATCCCCATAAGTCTTCATTGGACTATCTCGGGTTCCATGTATAAAAATGGTAAGGATTTCAGGATTTTGGAGTTTAGTGACTTTGGACATCCAGCTGTCTGCCCTCTGTTCTTTGGCATGTTTACCCTTACAACCACTAGAGAAAGACAAAACTCATACCTAAGCATCCCTCTTGTCTTTTCCACTTTCCCTTTTCCTAATCAAACACATTTTCTCCTGGTGACAAGCAACTAGAGGAGCTTTATAGTTGTTAAGGATGGTTTCACATTCAGTGTGTTGTCCTTAGTGGGTACCCCTGGGCTGAAGGTCATTTCAGATAATGTTCCAGCCTGTAGTCTGAAGTCTAGGGACTACTAGCCCCGACTTTGAGTTCTGCAAATCCTGTCCTGGCCATAAACATTATTGTCCAAAAATGCTGGTTCTTCTTCAACACCTGAGGTTCACATTCCTCTAGGTCATTGGACTCAGTCAGCCACAAACCAACACGTATCCCTGATCTCTAGTAGTATTTTAGACAAGGTGCCACCTCTAAAGGGCAGTCCTAGTCAGAACCATTGCAAACATGACCTGTACACAGAAGCTGGTTGAGGGGCAATTGGTTCATTGACCTCTGAGAAGTAAATGAGTAACAGCAACTATAGGGTTGCCTCAACCCTTTTCTGCCAGTAGTGACCAGCAGTGACCCCCACATGGCTCCTTGGTATCAACAATTCAGACCAAGGGTACTGACATTTGCTGCTTGAGTTGTTTGCAGTCTTTCAATTTCTTTCACAACCAGTTCGTTAGTGTAAGTACAGATCTCTTGACTCAAAGCAACAGAGCCGTGACTAGGGTCCCAGACCTCAGAAGCAGGTAGGCAGTAGTTCAATCCCAGTTTTTCTATCATCAGAGGGCCCTTGGCAAATTAGTTCTTTTCAGAGCCTTCATTTTCCTATTCATAAAATAGAGACAGCAGCATCCCTGTACCACTTAATGCAACCGTTCCTCAGTTGTGACAAATAAAAATGTCTCCAGACATTGTCAAATGTCCTTTATTGGACAAAATTGCCCCCAATTGAAGGATAACTGTGTAGGGGCTGGCAGGTGGTGTGGTGGCTAAAGGTGCTGGATTCCCACATGGCTGACTACCATTCGAGTCCTGGACCTGGCAGCTTGCTTTGTCACTTTCCCTTTCTCTCTCTTTCTCTGGTCAAATTAGAAAATAATAATAATAATAATAACAATTGAAATTAATTAAATAAATAAATTCTTAAAAAAAAAAAAAAAGAAAAGAAAAACTGTCTAAAGCTTCCTTGTCTTGGAGGTCTAGAAATTTGCAGCATCTAGAACTACTTTTACAGAAGCTCAGTCATGGATTCTTTAGTAATGCCACATCGGAGACTGTTTTTTTAAATGACTTAACACAATTATAGGGAATTACTCATATCCCAACGCTACAAGCACTTATTTCCATTTTTTTTTAAAGGCTTTTTTTGTCATCAGAAGGTTGGGACACAGTGAACAAAGTGAAATTTATGGATGACACCATTTGTAATTTTAGAAATGATCTAATTAGTATTCCTAGTACCTGTGAGGCCTGAATTCTGGCTGAGCCATTTGTGTTGGGGCCACGATAGCTTTTCCTGGAGATACCCTTCAGGTGTGTGGTCTGTTTGCTATGGAATTCAGAATATGCTCCTGGAACAGTTATGGCCCTCAGATTCCTGGCTGACCAGTCAGGTAGAAATGATAGTGACTGCTATGGCAATTGAATGCTTACTGTGTTCTAGGCCCTCTGCTGGGACCTATCATATTGATCTCATTTAAATCTTACAGTAAAATTATCTCCATCTCATGGAGCAGGAGACAAATTAAAAATGCAGCTAATTGGCTCAAGATACAATTGTACTGGTGATTCTGGAACTGATACCAGGCCACTCTGGTTCTGGCACTGCCATCTTTATTTCAACTGTGATGGAATTCTGGGCCACCCAGACAACTTCTCCTCAACATCAATGTTTTGTATAACACTTGGCATTCAGTTAATGTTCAATAAATGCTGTGGCAGGGAAGGAGGAAGAAAAAGAGGGAAGAAAGAAGCTCCCCTGGTGATAGTCTTAAAGCATGCTGGATCATCAGGGCAAAGAGATAATAATTATTATAATAACATAATATTCATACTTCCAATTTAGATAACTAAAATATTTTGTGAAGTGTTCATGTAATATGCATCTCATTTAATTGCCCAAGATTTCTGGTCAGTCCAGTCCTGTGACTTGTGGCTAAGTGAACCAGATCCTACATGGACACCTACATGGTTTGAATTTCAGTCTTTTTTTCTTTTTTTTTTGGAGAGGTTTTTGCTATAGGGCATGTGCGCTTGCCAGACAGAGGGAGACAGAGAGACAGAAAGTGAGAAATCACCCCCCAGGGGGGATGGCCACGCTGCAATCTCTTCTCCTCCATTCTCCTCTTGGGATCTTGGGCATGCATGCACATGCACACGGCATGAGTTTAAGCCACTGGGTTCGGGACTTGAACTGTGGTTGACTACGTGGGAGTCCAGCGACAGCCATTACGGTAACTGCTGGTCCCTGAATTTCAGTCTTGACAGTTTGAAAAACATGCTGGGTGCATATGTGTATGTGTATGTGTATATGTATGTGTACGTGTACGTGTACGTGTACGTGTACGTGTACGTGTATGTGTATGTGTATGTGTATGTGTGTGTGTGAGAGACTCTCAAATCCTGAAAGGATGGAGGGATGGAGAAGGGATTGCATCATGAGCACACCTCACTGAGGGGTGTTTTCTCTCTCCCTTTCTCTCTCTGTCTCTCTCTGGCACATGCATGCACCTTCAGGCAACTGAAATAAATAAACAAAAAAGAAATAAATAAGATTTCTGGTATAGGTTGGGTATCACATGTAAGTTCATTTGTCAGAGAATGGTTAGAACTCAAATTTTGTCTAAACTCTTAAACTGTGAGAAAAGAGAACTCTAAAGAGATGACTAAATGTATAAAAATAATAAATAATATTAACAAAAAAGAGAGGAACACATAATCAACTAATAGGAGGAATAAACACACTTCCTCAAAAAAATCTCCACCATGCCACCAGGATGCAAAAGGAACAACGAAAGAAGTGGTTTTCTCTTTAATTTTCCATGTCGAATGCTCACTAATACGGCCTGGCAGCAGCTATAGGAAAACATTGCGCCTTGATCGCAGGCATTACTCACTTCTGCTTCTTTTAACCTTCTCTACCTGGGTTTATTTTCCTAGTACAAAATTTAAAGCAAGGTTCTTTGATGTTATTTCTCTCATGCACTTTATTCTGTTCCTTAAAAATAAATGACAGAAAAAGACTCCACAAAAAGTAACGTCTCAATATCATTTTGAAGCTTTTTAAAAGTAAGAAATGTAAAGTTATTTCTATCTCTGTCTTCTCAGACCACTTGAGTGTATTTCCACATAACTCCATGAAGGGCTTCTTTTCAGAAAATGATACTAAAACTATTCAGTCACTTGGATAGGAATTTGTAAAACATTTACTTTCAATTTGTTGCACTGGTGACCTAAGTTGGATCAACAACAGTTGTTTACTGAACTACATCAAACAGAGAGCTCTTAGTAACAGCTTTCTTTTCTTTTCTTCTTCTTTTCTTTTGTTAAGGTTCTTGCCATAGGGTACATGCACTCTCTGGAAAGACAGTGAGAGGGAAAGTGAGAAATCACCTCCTGGGGGGAATGCCCTTACTTCAAATCCCTTCTCCTCCCTTCTCCTCTATTCTCCTCTAGGGATTTTGGGCATGTACACCTATGTGCCCAGTGAATTTCCAAGCCGCGGGGTCTGGGACTCAAATCGCAGTCAGCCACATCTTAGCCACCATGCTACCTGCTGGCCCCAGACACAGCTTTCTAAAATACTCTTTTTGGGGGATTTTGTGGTACAAATTTTCTCTCTCTCTCTCTCTCTCTCTCTTTTTTCTGGCTATAGGGTGCTTGCCAGAGGGGGGGGGGGGAGAGAGAGAGAGAAAGTGACATATCACCCCCTGGGGGAGATGGCCACACTGCAATCCCTTTTCCACACTCTCCTCTTGGGATCTTGGGCATGTACACACACATGCGTGATATGATTCTCAAGCTGGCTGGTGAGGAACTTGAACTGCGATCCAACACCTTAACCTCCATGCCACCATTGGTCCCAATTCCAACTTTCTTCATACCAATAGTAGCCGAACATGTATGCCACTTGTTCATTTGAAAATTGTGAGGTTGGTTAACTCACACAGAATTTCTCTTTACTTTTATTAAAGTGAAAAATTCTGTTTCTTTTTAACCCAAGTGGCCTGTCAGAGATTTATTTCTGCTTCACTTTCTTTATTTTTATTTTCCTTTCCTCTTTTTTTTTTCTTTTAGAAAAATGCACCCCGGAGCCTAATGGCACAAACAAATTCATATAATGAAAAAATTATGCTCCTATTAAAAAAAAAAGTCCAATTTGGGATCCTAGAAACACAAAAACATTTAAAAATTGGAGCCAAAGTATGCTACATGAAATGTATTTGCAGTAAGCAGCAGATACTCTTTTGGGGTCTGATTAAAATAATGGTAATGATTATGGTGCTGATAATGATTTAGTTGGGATGGTAGTCACCATCATGAAAGACATTTCGTCACTCGAAAAGATGAAGTTCCTCTACTAGTTACAATTCCCTCGACTCCTACTTCCTGGAAGGAAGGAGGTAGCCCCTGTACCCAGATTGTGCCTTGGGTAGTGGAACAGCAAGGCATGCGGAGGTGCCTTACGTGCTTTCTCTGCAGATCTGTTAGACATCCTTGTTGGGACACAGCTACTCTCCCTCCTAGCCTCATGCACGAGCCTGCTCTTACATGGGAAGACCTGCTGAATTTTTATTTCGCAGTTTTAGCTCTTAGGATAAAAATATCTCTAATTTTCTTTTACCTTCACTCAAAATTTTCAATTACAATTCACCATAACATCCACAATTTCTAATTAATTGTCCTTAGCTTGTTTTGCCAATATGCTTCCTGACAGTATTGGCAGGGTTGGAATTAATGTTCAAGTCATGATTAATGTAGTTATGGTTGCTGAATAAAAATTTCTAACTGGAAGAGATTGTATGTTGTGTATTACAATAGCTTGCAAAGACTACAGAATGTTTGTATGGATGCCAAAAGTGTGTTCAACTTTCAATCTATTACTTTAAATTGCAGATATCTTTTTTCTTTATGTTTCTAACTTTATTATTATGTTTTATTTTGCCAGAGGACTTATGTGCTCGACAGAGAGAGAGGAAGCAAAAAATCATCTCCCATGGGCATGGTCATACTGGAATCCCTTCTCCTCCATCACTACCTCCTTTTGAGATTTTGGGCATGCAGGTACACATGCCCAGTGTATTTTTCTTTTTTCTTTTTTTCTTAGGTTTTTGCCATCGGTTGCATCTGCTCGTCAGAGAAGAGAGAAACAGAGAAAGACAGAGAGAGGGAAAGTGAGAAATCACACCCCGATGGGGATAGCCATGCTGCAATCCCTTCTCCTCCATGCTCTTTTAGGGATTTGGAGAATGCATGCACACATGCTCAACACGATTTTCAAGCCTCTGGGTCCAGGACTCAAACCATAGTCGACCATGTGGAAATCCAATGCCTTAATCACTACATTACCTGCTGACCTCCAGCCCAGTGTACTTTTCAAGCCCCCAGGTGTGGAATTCAAACAGTGCGGTTTACTATGTGGGATTCCACAGCCTTAACCACCATGCCGCACTGGCCCATAGTTAGTATATGTGAGCGGAAGAAAAGGTTAGAAGCTTTAAACACTGTTCTTAGGAAAGTGACATAAGTTGTAAGGGTTTAAAAACCAATTCCCATTTCTTCCATTTGAAATGTATGAGGTAATGATACTTATATTTAAACATTGAAATTTATGATTGTTTTTTAAAGATTTATTTATTTTATTATTATTTTTAATAATATATTTTATTTTAATTTCTTTTATACATTTAATCACTATACATCACTTAGCTTATAAAGGGAATTTTCCAACATGGATATTTCACAATAGTCCAATTGGGGATACTATACACATTATCATCAACAGATAATAATACATTTCTGTGTCCCATAAATGTATTGCTTCTCTACTTTTCTCCTTAATGTCTTTTCTCAGACTCTCCTTCTTCTACCCTGTTCCCACACCATATCCAGTATCTATACCAATTTATTAAATTGGGTACCTTTTTCAAATTTTAAGAAATATAAGACAAAGATGATATAATATTTAACTTTCACTTTCATGTACCATCTAGCTAAGAATATTTTTAGAGTGCCTAATATATGCAAAGGGATACTAAATAAAACACGATATTTGGCTAGCAGGTGGCGTAGTGGTTAAGGTGCTGGACTCCCACATGGCTGACCATGGTTTGAATCCTGGACCTTGTGGCTTGCTTTCTCACTTTCCCTTTCTCTCTCTCTCTTTCTCTCTGGTAAATTAAAAACTAATAATAACAAATAAAATTATATAAATAAGGGACCAGCAGTTAGCATAATGGCTATGTTGCTGGACTTCCATGTAGTCGACTGCGGTTCGAGTCCTGGACCCGGTGGCTTAAAACTCACGCCGGGTGCATGTGCGTGCGTGCCCAAGATCCCGAGAGGAGAATGGAGGAGAAGGGATTGCAGTGTGGCCATCCCCCCTGGGGGTGATTTCTCGCTTTCTGTCTCTCTGTCTCCGTCTGTCTGTCTGGTGAGTGCAAGTGCCCTATAGCAAAAACCTCTCCAAAAATAAAAAATAAATAAATAAATAAATAAATAAATAAATAAATAAATAAATCTAAAAGTTTATAAAAAGCAAAGGAGAACACAGAGTTTATCCTGGGGCTAATAGTATAGCAGAATATTTCAGAGCCATTTGTGCAACCTAAAACTGATTTTTAATTTAAAAATGTGTTTTATTTAAACTTTGCATCCACCTGTTAAAACTCAAGTCATTGAGAGAGAGTCACAACACCATTTGAAATTCCAAACCACTGGTTCATAAAATAGGCAGTAAATATCTGATGCAGGTTTATTGCTGTCATTCCACAATCCAGGGATTAAATGTGCACTTCCAGGAATTTCCTTGCCTCATTATGACCTAGAAGGCGTTCTTCTCACTCAGTACTGTGTGTGTGTGCACATGTGCACGTTTGCATAAGCTAGCATTGAATAATATTGATAGAACAGGTCGGCAAACAGATCAGACCTATAGTTGTAAGCAAATCCATTGCTCTGGTAAGAAGCTCATCTAAGATTTCTACACTTCTTAGAGCTTTTCCCTTTCCAGCTTCTCATTAATCAGAAGATACACAGATGGTGTCACATAGGCACAGAAAGGATAACAACAGGACATAATGTAATTGTGACTCTTGAATGCCAAAGGACACTCAATAAGAGACATGGAGGAGTTTAAGGTGAGATCCCTATTCACACCAAGATCATTTCTGTGATGAGTTAACCCCAGCCTCCATCATTGCCTTCTGGCATATTACATTAACAAAATTTAACAACAGCTGCTCACAGCCTGAAAGACAACTTCATTCATTCTGCAAGAGTGAGGAAGGTAAAAGAAAGTTTGGATGAACTTGATCTATAAAGAAATAAATAACGAAATTTGGTCATCAGTTACCTTATTACAGACGAATCAGGACACAGAAGCTGTTGGTGGACCTGCTTGACTGATTGCAATCTCCCTGCTGTGCACGGAGGAAGGAAGAATTGTGCCACCCTGACCAAACTGATCTTCTTGAGGTTGAGGCTCCTAGGCTTCTGTCGAACTATGAGTACTCACATGTGTGAGGAGTCCTTAGGTGCCCTCCTCGTTCTGTGAGTCACACCCATTGCGACAATAAGTGATGACTCAATCTTTCTTCCATGGGTGAAAGAAACCAAGCAGCTGTAGGTCACATGTTTCCAAAGGACTGAGCAGTAGCTTTACTAAATTAAATTTAGCAACTTTTAGGAGGAAATTAAAAAAAAAAAAAAGATGAATAACATTTCTTTTAATGTGAATACAATCTTTTGGCAAATTCAGGAAGCTTAACTAATATAACATGGAAGCATTTTGTAAACTACCTACTTCATTGTTTTAGTAATTTAAATTTTAATCATGGTCATCATTTATGATCTCTAGTTCTTTTTTCCTTCTTGTTAACAGACCTTTGCTTATTTAGTCCTCCTTCCTCTCAAGAGATTAAGTAGAGGAAATCAGTATCTGAGGATTATTTTTACCATTTTTAAAAAGGATTGATGAGCAAGGAGATCAGAACCATTTTTAAAAATCTTGCTATAGGGCATGGGTGCCCACCAAAGAGAGAGACAGTGGGAGAGAGAGAGAGAAAGGGAGAAATCACCACATGTTAGGGATGGCCATGCTGCATCCTTTCTCCTCCATTCTCCTCTCAGGATTCTGGGCACCCATGCACGTGAGCCTGGTATGTTTTCCAAGCTGCAGGGTCTGGGACTTAAACCATATAGTTGGCCATGTGGAATTCAGCCACCTTAACCACCACATCACCTGGCTCATCTCTCAAGAAAGTTTAATAAAATGAGATTTTGTAATTATTTATGACTCTAAATTTGTGTTTTAAAGCACAACAAGGACTAAAGGTTGTACAAACACAAAAGAAGGGTGTGAATACCAGATGTGGTGTGTGTGGAAGAGTGGGGCCTAAGGAAGGACATTTGGAGGAGGGATATGGAGGCAGAGCACTGACGGGATGGGGAGGTGTGGTGTTATCGGTTGAAAATATTTTGATCAACTGGACTGGGGGGAAATGTTCACATATTGAAATGTTCACATTGTAAGCTAAATAATGAGATTGAATGTATATTTAAAAAATTATATATATAAATTAAAAAATAAAAAAAACAGACCAACATAAAAAAAAAAAAAAAAAAAAAAAAAAAAAAAGCACAACAAGGAGAGCTTACTGGAGTGGTCTCTGGAAATAAGACCATTGGAAATAAGTTTAGTTGCCTCCTCCCTTCCCAGAGTTGGTCTGTTTCAGTTTATCTCAACTGAACTGGTATATCCTGAGACTACCAGGGAAGGAACTGAGGCTGCAGGTGATGAGGGGAAGATATGGTATCCCCCCTCTAATCTACAACCTCCCCACCCTTTTAGTCACACAGGCAGGTGCAAACGTCACTTCACTGATTTTTTATTTTCCGTTTCCTTGTGCACTAGCTAATCGTCATACTCCTCAGATATCATCCAGGCTCTATGTTCCTTCTTCAAGAAATGCAGCTTATTATGGTTCAGCTGAGGTGAGCAGAAGGATGAACATTCCTGCTGGTAGAGTCTAGATACTGCTCTTACTCTTTAAATTAAATGGGAAATCTTTTTTTTTTCTTCACATGAACAATGATAACAACGAGGAATAAAATTTACTCAGGTAAACATTTAGGGTACTCAAAATGTGCCCCAAATACTTCTTCCCCTCTAACATTCCACAAACCAAATAAGGCTTAAATATAAAACCTCTTAGAGAAATAACACATTGACTTAATGCACATGAAAGAAGGTATAAATACCAAACACCGGATCCTTCCTGTGAGTTGGTTATTATCGCTGAGAGGTGGAGTGACCCTTGGGTCCCTGGGTGGTCCTGGAGCGAGGGAAAAAGTGCAAATGAAAGGCTATTACAACTGTAGGTTTTGCTTACTTAATAATCTTTCCTAGTGCAGCTCTACTCTGTTGATGATAACACATGTAGTGTCCTTAACTGGACTATCTGAGATGTATTTCATGTTAGGTAAATTCTCCTTCCAAGCTAAACAATGTATAGAGATTGAGTGTATAAAAAATAAAATTAATTAACTAAAATTTTTAAAAAGAAATACAATAAATTACTGTATTGTTAAAAAAAAATCCCCCCCCCCAAAAAAAAAAAACCAACCAACCAAACAAACAAACAAAAAACAAGTAGGCTTTTAGACTGAGGTGTATATCGGGAACTAGAAACCTTGCCATCTGTCTGGCATGTCCCTCAATTCTAGTAGACTCAGCTCAATAGTTCAGTTTCACTTCTCTGGCACTGGGTCAGAATGCTCCCTCCCCTTTTAAAAATAGTCCCATTTAGGTGTTCAGTTAATGTAATCATTTATTAGCATCCTATCCAGACTGTAACTGTATCTGCATTCAAATTCTCATCTTAAGTGCTAAGTTGTTTTTTGTTCCACCACTTTAATGTGCAACCTTTGAAAGTGCTGTTTTGTTCAGAACTCTATATTGAAATTCTGGTAAAAAAAAAAAAAAAAAAAAAAAAAAAAAAAAAAGAAGAAAAAAAATCCAGAGCCAAATTGCTATTTGCTTTTTTGTTTTTAGTTCGTTTTCTGAAACAGAAGGTTGCATTGTGGATTTCATTCAAGTGTAAATTTCAATGTTGATAACTGGTCTATAATATAGGGGTAAGACTAGAGATCACCATAGAAAAAAACACTAAAGGTATTATTTTTCTTTCTTTTCCTTTTAAAGCTACATGCCCACCCCCTAGCCCCATATTTCTGCTCAAAGTTGTTTTCTCTTTCTTTTTCAAACACCAAAACACAAGGATAGCCAGATCAGGCTGTCTCAGGCGACATACATCAGGCTTCTTGCACTTGTACATTCTGGGGTTGGTCCAAGTCTCAGATAATCCTGAACTGTGAGTGAGAAAAGCATTTACCCCTGCACTGAGGGTTGTGGTGGATTCTGGAGTATGTCTAGAGTTAGCCTTGTAAGGCTGACCAGGGGGGCGAGGCTGGTTAGTAGTTCACATGTTGACCTTCCTGGTATAGTCCTTACAGTTCTCTCTCCAAGGTCACTCTCCATGGAGTGTGCTTCTCGGAATAACTATGAATTGCTATTATGACTTCTGCATTGAAAAGTGTACTTTGTATTTTCTTCCTCCTCCCTTTGTCAATATAGACAGTACTCTTATTTCCACTATAAAGGGAACCTGTTTTATGGTCTCCCCTTCAACACCAACAATGCCTTTGACATGCGAGTGGTTTATGCGTAGCTAGGTTTGGTCAAAACTAGGAGCTTTGTTACTCATTTGACTTTTCATGACTCCCAACTGTAAATTGAAGCTAGACTAATCTTTTGTTCCTTTGCACTATAAGATCCTTAGATATACCAATAGTTAGGAATTGACTCATGGAAACATTTGGAAGATTTTTTTGTTGTTGTTGTAGGAAGATTTTTCTTATTTGCAGAATACAAATCCTTTTAGTTTACTCAAACAAGAGGTCCTGGGATGAAAAGTGGAGTGAGGAGTATTATGTTGGTGATCAGCATTCTGGAAAGGTAGCTTAAAGAAGAGAGAAGATGGGTCAGAGTAGAGGAAATCAATGACCAGAAATACTGGGAATTCCCAGGAAGAGAGAGAAATAAGGGTGGAGGCTTAGAAAGAAAAATGTGCCTCTCACAGAAGGAAGTTTGTGGGAACTCCTTTTGGAGCACTTATACATGAAGAGCATTAAAAAAATTTACTTTGGTTTCAGAATAATCCTTTTACTAAATTTCCTTTATTTTTTTTTGTTTGTTTGTTTTGCTTTTTTAAAGTCCCAGGCAACTTCTTTTTACCAGAATCTTAAAGGAGATGAGTAAAGTATTAAACAAAATTAAGAGCAGATACTAGAGACATCTGATTGTGTAGTATGTCAGTACTGTCCAGTAAGAAAGAACTCACTGGGGGCTGTGAAATGGAGAAGGGTGACTCTCAACAGTTAGACATAACTGTCTTCAGATGCAGATTTGGGGTTCTGTGCCAGGCATGATCGGCTCAAAGAGATACAGAGATAAGGAAATAGGGCCATTTCTATTAAGGAATCATTTACTATTACTCATTAATTAATGATTGAAGAATCTCATAGAGCTTTCCCCTGTCCTTAAATGACTCCAGTTCCCTGTTGTCTTCTTGGAACTATTTTAGATTATGGGAGAAAAGGTGATTTCATCATTTGCTTATGGCTTTGGGATTTGCTATAGTCTTTGTACTTTTTTTATATTTCCTAGCTATCCCAAAAACATTGATTGAAATAAAAAGTACAAACCTCTACCTGTGTTGGCCCTCTGGGTTCAGCTTCACGACTGTGAAGCCCATTGCCCCTCGCCCCTCATATAGGTCTTCCCTCTCTTTCAGACCCCAGTGCTAGTCAGGACAGAAAGCATCCAGGCACCTCCACCTCTGCCTGTGCGGGCACTTTGTGTGCCACACGGTTTCCCATTTTTAACCCAATTTCATTATCTGTGACTTGATTTCAGTTTTTTGTTTTTGTTCTAGTTATTTCCTTCTTCTTCTTCTTCTTTTTTTTTTTTTTTTGCTTCTTCTTCTTCCTATTTCTATTTTCTACTTTCTTTTTTTTTTTTTTTTACCTTACTTTCCTGTTTTACTGCTCAGCCCTTACCCACCGCCTAGAGAAGACAAGGTGCATAGTAGCTAAGCACCTGAACATTGTGAGTTTTAGAGAATTCTTTACACCTCACTGTAATGGTTGCAAAAGAGTGAAATTCCCCTTCATAAATTCGATTGCAAGACTCCTCCTGTGATTACTCTGGAGGACACAGCAGAAAAGAGAAAATAGCACCAAATTATTTGACAGTAAGGGAAACGCACAAGCTAACAGTCACAGAATACTTCTCCAACAAATTAGCCAAAAATGAAAACATTACCAAATGACAAAATAATCTGAAAAGAGCCTCAAGGATGAGAGAATCAAGTAGTACGTCTCCAGCATGGGAATACTGTAACTCATTTCCAAGTAGGGAAAAATTAGAGGATATTACTGAAATGTCAGGAAAAGAATTTAGAATATTTATAGTAACAAAACTCTGTGAGGTGCAAGAGAAAATAGACGTTGAACTCCAAGAGATGAGGAAGTCCTTCATGATATTAAAGAATTGGACACCATAAAAAAGAATCAAATGGAACTGTTAGATATGAAGACTGTAATACAGAAAATCAAAACCACCCTCAAAAGTGTTAAAAGTAGATTAGACCATGAAGAATATCAAATCTCAGAAGAAGAAAACAGTATCTCTGTCCTAGAAAAATATGATAAAAAATACTGAGAAAACAGCCAAGAAAACTGAGGATACTATACAAGAAATACTAGATACCATGAAACACCCAAACATCTGAATAACTGGTATCCCATAATGTGAAGAAACTAATAAGGACATTGACAATCCATCCCACAAAATTCTGAAAGAAAACTTTCCAAGTCTAGAGAGGCACTCAAACATCCAGACCCAAGAAATACAAAGAACCCCAAGTAAGAATCAATCAAAGAAGATCCTCTCCATGGCACATCATAGCTAGATTGGCCAAAACTACACACAAAGACAAGATTGGCAAGAGAGAAACGTCAAATCACTTACAAAGGCTATCCCATCAGTCTAACACTGGACCTCTCATTGGATACAATGCAAGCAAGGAAAGAATGGGGAAATATGTTCAAAGTGTTAAATGAAAAACAATTTCAACCAAGAATACTATGCCTGGCAAGATTATCCTTCATGTGGGAAAAGAAAATAAAAACATTTTCAGATAAACAAAACCTGAAAGAAATTACCAACTCCAGACCAGCTCTTCAAGAAATTCTGAAAGGTGTACTATACCAAGAAAGCTAAGGAGAGACAGACAGCAATAAGAGAATGAAAAACAACCAAGTTTTCATATGGCCAGGTTAATGGTAGGGATAAGTCTGGAAATACCAACAATAAAATTAAATGTTAATAGATTAAATTCTTTGATCAAGAGACACAGACTGGCTGAATGGATTGAAAATCAGAAACCCTCCATCTGCTGCCTATAAGAAACCCATCTCATGGATAAAGACATACATAGACTAAAAATGAAGGGCTGGAAAAAGGTATTCCATGCAAATGAAAACCAAAAAAGAGGGGAGTTGCTATACTGATTTCAGACAAAATAGGCTTCAAGACAAAAAAACATAAGAAAAGACAAAGAAGGGCATTATATAGTAGTAAAAGGGCTAATTCACTAGGAAGATATAACACTTATAAATATCTAT
Source organism: Tupaia tana (assembly GCA_026018925.1). NCBI lineage: Eukaryota > Metazoa > Chordata > Mammalia > Scandentia > Tupaiidae > Tupaia > Tupaia tana. The sequence goes on from JAKSZU010000001.1 coordinate 75,742,824, forward strand.
GCACCCAACTCAGGAGCACTCAAATATGTAAAGAAAAGACTGCTAGATCTAAAATGAGAGATAGACTGCAACACAATAATTGTTGGAGATCTCAACATCCCATTATCTCCTTTAGACAGGTCAATAAGACAAAAAATAAGCAAAGTGATTCAGGACCTAAATGATACCATAAATAAGATGGACTTGATAAACATCTATATAACTTTCCACCCAAAAAACACAAAAATGTATATTTTTGTCAGCCACGCATGGTACTTTCTCAAAGATTGACCACATTATAGGGCATAAACAGCCTTTACAGATTCAAAGGCATAGAATCTATGTCCAGCATCTTTCCCAAGCATGATGAAATTAAACTTGTTACTAATCTCAGGAAAAACCCTCAAAAATACTTAATACACGGAAACTAAATAATCTACTTTGGAATGACGTCATGACTACTGAAGAGATTAAGACAGGAATCAAAAGATTCATGGAAACAAATGCTAATGAGTACAAAAGTTTCCATAATTTATGCATTACTACAAAAGCAGTCATAAGAGGGAAGTTCATAGCAATTAGTGTGGACAAGAAAAAGATGGAAAGGTGGCAAAGGACAACCTAACATCATGCCTCAAGAAAGTGAAAAAACAACAACAAAAATCCAAAAATTGACAGGAGAAAAGAAATCAATGAAAAAGATAATAAGCAAACTATATAGAAAATAAACAAAAGCAAAAGCTGGTTATTTAAAAAGATAAACATGATTGACATACCATTAGCTAGACTAATTATGAAGAAGAGAGAATGAAACCAAATAAAATCTGGACTGAATCAGGCAACATTACAACAAACATAATAGAAATACAAAACATCATTAGGGGATACTATGAGTGACTATATGTCAACAAAGTAGAAAATCTGGATGAGATGGACAAATTCCTGGACACATATAATCTACCAAGATTGACTCAGGAGGGCATAGAAAGCCTAAATAGACCTATGACAAGCAAGAGATTGAATCAGTAATAAATAACCTCCCAACAAAGAAAAGTCCAGGTCCTGATGGGTTCACTGCTGAATTTTACAAAACTTTTAAAGAAGAGGTAACCCTCATTCTACTCACACTGTTTCTAGAGATCCAAAAGGAAGGAACCCTTCCAAATTCATTCTATGGAAGCCTCCATTACCCTCATTCCCAAAATGGATAAGGATACAACAAAAAAGGAAAACTACAGATCTATATCTCTGATGAATATAGATGCAAAAATTCTCAACAAGATACTTGCTAAGTGTAATCAACTGCATATAAAAAAGGTTATTTATCATGACCAGGTAGGCTTTATTCCAGGGATGTAAGGGTGGTTTAACATACGCAAAACCATAAATATAATACACCATATTAACAGAAAGAAAGATAAAAACCATATGATCATTTCAATTGACGTGGAAAAAGCATTTGACAACATATAACATTCCTTTATGATTAAGACTCTTAAGAAAATTGTCATAGAAGGATCGTTTCTCATCATAATAATAGCCATCTATGAAAAACCTATAGCTAACATTATACTGAATGGGGAAAAGCTAAAAGCTTTTCCACTAAAAACTGGTACAAGACAAAGCTGCCCACTTTCTCTGCTCCTATTCAATATAGTACTGGAAGTCCTAGCCAATGTGATCAGACAAGAGAAGAAAATAAAAGGCATTCCAATAGGGGAAAAAGACCTGAAATGATCTCTGTTTGCAGATGTAATGATTGTATACATAGAAGACACAATAGTATCCACAAAAAAAAAACTACTTGAAGTAATAAATGCATACAGTAAAGTGGCAGATTACAAAATTAACTTACAAAGATCTATAGCATTTGTATATACAAACAACAAGCAGGCAGAGACAGAACTGAAGAAAGTAATCCCATTTATCATAGCCACAAGAAGTATAAGATACCTAGGAAAAAAACTGAAGAAGGAAGTCAAAGATCTCTACAAGGAAAACTATGAAAACCTCAAACGGGAAATTGAAAAAGACACACACAAAAAAGTGGAAGAACATTCCATGTTCCTGGATTAGCATTTAATATAATCAAAATTGCAATTCTACCCAAATTAATCTGCATATTTAATGCAATCCCTATAAAATTATAAGAGACATTCTTCACAGATCTATAAAAGAGTCACAGCATTTGTCTGGAATCATAAAAGACCCCATAGTGCCAAAGCCATTATGCCCAAGAAGAGTAGAGTGGGTGGTATCTCACTTCCTGACCCCAAAATATATTACAAAGTTGTGATAATCAAAACAATATAGTAATGACACAAAAACAGACATGAAGACCAATGGAATAGAATAGAGACCTCAGAAATAAACCCCCAAACATACAGCCAAGTCATCTTTGACAAAGGGCACCAGTCAATCCAATGGGAAAAGTGAAACCTCTCTGGCAAATGGTGCAGGAAAAACTGAGTATCCATCTGCAGAAAGATTAATCTGAACCCCTATCTGTCATCATTAACAAAAATCAACTCAGAGTGGATCAAAGGTCTAAACCGCAAACTATAAAACTACTGGTGGAAAAGACTGGGGAAACTCTGGGAGACATTGGGATAGGCAAAGACTTTTTAATCAAGAATCCCAAAGCACAGGCAATAATCCCCAAAATAGACAGGTAGAATTACATCAGATTAAGCAGTTTCTGCACAGCAAAGGACACGAATTAACAACCCTCGGAATGGGAGAGAATTTTTGTTAACTGTGCCTCAGATAAGGGATTGATAACCAGAACACACAGGGAACTCAAGTGGCTTACCCAGAAGAAAATGATTAACCCAATTAAATGATGGGAAAATGAGCTGAATAAATAACTCTCTAAGGAAGACATATGAACAGTCAAAAAGCATATGAAAAATGCTGATCATCTCTCATCACAAGGGAGATACAGATCAAAACCACAGTGAGATATCACCTAACCCCAGTTAGATGGTAAAGATTAAAAATACAAGAAATGATGTGTTGGAGGGGATATGATGAAAGGAGAACACTACTACATTGTTGATGTGAATGTAAATTGGTCCAGCCACTGTGGAGAACAATGTGGAGGTTTCTCAAAAACCTTCAAATAGAACTACCATATGATTCAGCAATTCCACTCCTGGGTATCTGCACAAAGGACAGGAGAATGCTCAGTCAGAAAAGCACGTGCACAGCTATATTCATTGCAGCATTATTCACCATTGCTAAGACATGGAACCAACCCAAATGTCCACAAACAGATGAATGGATTGAAAAAGTGTGTCATATATACTCCATAGAATACTATTCAGCCATAAAAAGCAACAAGGTCCTGGCATTTGATAGAAAGTGGACGAATATGGAAGATTTGCTGTTGATTGAAGCAAGTCAGGCTATGAAAGAGAGACATTGTATGTCTTCACTTAACATATACCAACTGTCTGCACTCTATGGTAGAGACTGAAAGACTGGAGGACATAAAAGCATTAAAAATTGTTATGAACACTAGAGACGAAGTGGAAGAAGAATTTCAGGTGAAAGAGGGTAGGAAAGGAAATTCTGGGAAAAAATAGAGAGTTAAGACATTTGTGAGACACAGATATGGTTTATTATCTGTTGATGAGAATGTGTATAGTATTCTCAACTGGGCTGGACTGAGGTGTATATCATGCTGGGTAAAGTCTCTTTATAATCTAAATAATGTACAGTGATTGAATATATAAATAATAATAATAAAAAGAAATTAAAAGTACATTTTTTAATGCCAGAGAATCATATATATATTTCAGAAAGAGATAAAGAGAAAGAGCCCCCAATGGGACCTGGTCATGCTGCAATATCTTTTCTATATTTCTCCTTCCAGTCAGGATCCTGCGCATGCACACACATGCACCCAGTATGTTTTTTCAAGTTGCCAGGACCAGGATTTTAACTGCAGTAGGCCATCTTTGGGATCTGGGTTCCACACAGTGCTTAACCATTGTACTATGGGGCTGGCTTTACATATTGCTTTAAAAAACATGTTTATTTATTCATTTCATCAGAGAGAGAGAGAGTGAGTGAGAGAGAGCTCTAATAGAGTCCTCATGCCATGATCCACCCCGTCTCAGCTAACTCAGTCATAGGCTTGCGTGCACAGGGAAATACCGGGATATGAACCCAAGACCTTTTTCATGTGTGTCTAGCTGCAACACTACTATGCCACCATGTGGCCCCACATTTTACTTTTTTGAGCCAGCAATATCACTCCTAAGAATCCATTCTATAATAATAAAAATCAATGTACATATATATAAACAGGAGGTGGGAAAAAGTGAGTGACCGCTGGTAGTAGGATGACTGAGTAAATTGCAATACATGTGCAGAAAGAAATGCTATTTTGGAGTCAGTAAATAGAACATATTAGAGCTCTACTACTTGACTTGGAGGGCTTTCTGTGACCTCATATTTTCATAGAGCAAACAGGGAATCTCTGGGTGTGCGTGGGCATAAAGATATTTAAGTGAACATGGAGAAAACATGAAGTAACTAACAGCTGTGCTGTTAGTATGGGTCACTTAAAGAATAGTTATGTGGTATATGTAAAACAAAGGAGAGAAGAGCTCAAGATAAAGGGGAAAAGCTATTCAAAAATGACTGCACCAAAAATTGTATCATTCAACACAATGCCTGCTAGGAAAAAGTCCTGCCTTTCACCCTTCAAAACAAAAACAAGAACAAAAACTACCCAAACAAATAAACAAAAAGACGTAAATCAAATCTTGCCTTTACAACCAATTACTAATTTACAGGGAATACAAAGAATAGAGGAAACAAGTTAAGCTATACCCTGAGAATGTAATCAGCATACCAATGGAAGAATCTAAAGGGAAAAACACTTGGTTTATTCAATAGAAATAAATCACACACAAAATATGAAGAGGGCATCTATTGATTAAGGGAAACTTGAAGATAACGGATCGATTGCAATAGTCAGAACTTATTTGGATCGTGATTCAAAGGAACAAAGTTTAAAACAACAAATTTATTTACAGCTATTTTCTGATACAATTAGAAATTTAAATAATGGATACTTGACGATATTAAGTAATCATTATTTTTTCAGACATGATGCTGGCATTATAATTATTTTTTGTGTTGTCAGAAAAGTCATGCCATATTTTTCTATTTTTCCATGCAAAAATATATCATGACTTTTCTAATGATCCAATATTTATTCATTTTAATGATAACTTCCAGTTTACATATAGTCAATTTATATCTTTCGGGGCAACAGTATGGTTTTAAAGGCATGAATACAGTATGTAACAATCAAACCAAGGATATACTCATATTTCAACATTGAACATTATATTATGTTGTGCACATTTGTTAAATTAATTCTACTAGCTTTATTTTAAATTGGTCTCCACTTAATATATATGGACTATCTGCACTCTATGGTTGAAACTGAACGATTAGAGGATATAGAGACATAGAAAATAGTTATAGATACTGGATACAGTGTGGGAAGAGGGTGGGAGGAGGAGAGTCTGAGGAAAGACATTAAGGAGAAAAATAGGAGGCAAAACACTTATGGGACACAGAAATGGATTATTATCTGTTGATGATAATGTGTATAAGCTAAGTGATGTACTAAAACTATAAAAGAAATTAAAATAAAATGTTAAAATAAATAAATAAAATAAATTGGTGCTATGTTTATTTTTAAAAAGAGTTATCTTTTAGGCCAATTGCTTACCTAAATAGTCTAAATATTAGAGGATGAAATAATTAGATGTCTGTAAATTGTTTGAAAATAATATGGGATTGGAGGAGCAGATGAGGACGCTGATGGGACAGAATGAGCCATGGTGTGGCTGGTGATGAATACATGGGTGTTCACAATACTCTTCTGTTTATTTCATGTGTGTTTGAAGTACTCTATTATAAAATTTTTAAATAAAAATGAATTAAAAACTTATGACCACACTTAAGCAAATTAAAAAGAAAGACAGGCTTTGGTATTTTTTTTTAATGGCGTCCTGAATTATAGTTCAAATTTGAATTAAAGCACTGTAGAAAAGGAGGGTGACACACTCAGATGAACTTTAGGCCTCATATCTGTGTCTGGAATAAATACCTGTTTACGAATGGATAACCCACTTAATGGAAGTTGTAGTTTGGTTTTTTTTTTTTAAATTGTATTACTATTTCTATTTTCTTTTCTTTTCTTTTCTTTTCTTTTCTTTTCTTTTCTTTTCTTTTCTTTTTTCTTTATAAATTGCTAGAGGGCACACGCCAACTTTCAGTGCCAGCTTATAGTTTTAAACCTAAATATCTCCATCATCAAGATGCACTGGATTCACATAGTTTGCAAGATTTATTGACATGTTTACTGAAATTTTTGGAATACTGGTAGCCTTTTTCTACATTTTTCTGAATATAATGCTCCTGATGCCAGAATTATGAGTTAATATGTATTTCTTTATCAATCATCCAATCTCAGGTATTTGTTATCATTGCAAAAATGAACTCAAACAGTGTACATAAGCTATAAGTGGATAGGCCAGCAGGTAGAATGGAGTTAAAAGGCAGCTGGATGTCACATGGCCAACTGTGCAGTCTGAGTCTTGGATCTGGAGGCTTGAAAAATACACCAGGCTCATATGTGTGCATGGCCAAAATCCTGAGAGGAGACTGGAGGAGATGGGATTGCAGAAAGGCCAAACCCTGGCGTGATTTTTCCCTTTCCTTCTCTCTGTATCTCTCTGTCTCTGTCCCTCGCTGGCGAGCTCATGCACCTATAGCAAACTAAAACATCAAAAAACAACAAACAAAATGTAAGTGGATTTCATGTTTAGACTAGGGTCCCATCCTCAAGATTTCTCATTATGCATACATAGATATTCAATAATTCAAAAATAATTCAAAATCACAACATTTCTGGTCCCAAGCATTTCGGATAAGCGATAGTCAACCTGTGTAAACTAATGTGACTGCAAAACAGCCGATGGGGCTCAGAACATGGTATCCAAACTATGGAGCCTTCGTATTTGAAGAAAAAGGACAAGCAGGATCATCACTTTTACTTTTCCCTGCCCTCGTCCCCTGAAGTAGGCCTTAAAACATAGATGACAGTCTTCTGAAGTAAGTCATAAGATCCTCATTGCAGAGGCGCCCACCCTATACCTGGAGGAAAGGAATGTCCTTCTCTGTGAGGACACAGGGACATACAGAAGACTCTGAACAAACAAGACTTACTAAGTTCCCCACAGTTCGTTACCATTCAGTCATACCACCTTTGTCCAATCATACTTCTACATGACTGTCCACTCTTCATCAACCCTAAGTATTGAAATGCACAGGTTTTCGTGTGTTTTTGGGTCTTCATTTCTGAAGGCTCCCATGTCACATAAAACTTGTATTTAGATGTATTCTCTTACTAACCTGTCTTTTATTACAGGGGACCCAGTCATGAACCTAGGGATGGGTAAGGAAAG